>JAJEJO010005297.1:31867-83527 GCA_020662805.1 Glaucomys volans | reverse complement strand
GAAGGAGGAAGGAGGAAGGAGGAAGGAGGAAGGAGGAAGGAGGAAGGGGAGGAGGGGGAGGAGAGGGAGGAGCCGCCGCCAAGAGGGATAGAGAATGCACTACCTGTCCAGATCTTTGCAACCTCATACCAGCAAAGAGTCAGGCAACTGCAAAAGAAGAGATGTTCATTTTCTAAAACACAGAGTTTGTGTGTTAGAAGAAAGAGGAGAATGCTTTTTCTTCTGAATCCCCAAGCATGCTGCTCTCATGCTATTCTGGCTGGTGCTAACTCTTAGTTCCCATGTTTTCTCCTTGGAAAGCTCTCTTCTTGACCACAGAAATATGGAGGAACAACACTAACTGGTAGGTCACAATTTCTTATTAGTAAACGAAGTATCTCTTGGAGATAAAGCACCAATACATTTTTCACAAATTTGGCTTCCAAATTTATCCCAAATACTGTGATCAGAAGTTCTTTTGTGTTTATCTCTGTATAGATTGAGTTTTTTTAAAAAATAATAAGATAAAAATAGCAACTATGATAAGAATCATGTGAAATACAAACACATCTATTCAAGTTTCGTGAGACAATTTTCATTGGAACAGAAATGATTTAATTGCCACTAGAATCAACTTAGTGGAATATCAGTGTTTTTATAATAGTTCTTTATTATATTTCTAACCATGTTTTTATTAGGAAATAATTTCCCAAACAATAATCCATTAGGGGAGCATTCTTAGTTGTTTTTTTCTGTCATGACTTTACATTGTATTTTATTCTACATTTTAATAAAGAAAAATCGTAGTTCGTTATTCTCCCCACCCTTTTATACAAACATTAATATAATGGCCTTCCATTCTTCATTCAAAACCTAATTCTCAATTACCTTTCCAGTGGGTTTTTATAACCTTTTAACAATGTTCAGCAAACTCTCAGGATTTAATTCTTTTTATTTTTTACATTTTAAGCTATAACCACAAATTAATTTTGGTAGAGTTTTCAATTAACTGGAATGATAATTTATCTCATGACTAATCCTCAAATCATAATTAGGATTAGAGCAAGGGAACTTTTTCTTAATTCAAATATTATTTTTATTTTTTCTAATTAAAGAAATGATACAGCAAGATTAGTTAAGTTAGGAAAAGGTTGAGATTTTTTTAAGTGAATGTAGGTGGAATTAGGATATCCTTTTGTTCTTTTATTTTAAAATACATTAAAAACAGGAAGGATAGAGAAGAAACCTATATTAAATAATATAAACCAATTCTCACACACTCAAATTTCATTTGTAGATTACTTCTTAATTAGAACAAAATTCAAATCATGATGAAGCATGAAGCCAAAGGCACAAGCTTTCTCATAACACAGGGGGAAAAAAGACATCTTATAAAAGTGAAGGGCCATCCAATCAAACTTTGCTTGTTAGAATAGACAGGTGTAGATGCAGGACAATCTAGAAATGTAGTGCATCACTGAAGAGACCCAGTGAAATGGCAGAACAGGCAGAGGTGAAGAGAGACACATTCACATCATTTTTTTTTTCTTTGTGGTGCTGGGGATCAAACCCAGAGCCTTGTGCTTGCAAGGCAAGCACTCTACCAACTGAGCTATATCCCCAGCCCTCACACCATCATTTTTAATGACCTTGCCTCCTAGGGTGAATAAAATAGCCAGGGAGGTGGGTTAAAGTAGGAAGTATGCAGCTAATCTGAGACTACAATATGAAGAATCTGTAGTGTAAAAGGATTCATGGGAAACCCTACAGATCTTTAAAATGTCTAATACTAAGAGAAGACATGATCTCCAGGATGATGCTATATTGGGGGTGGGGGAGCCCAAGTGGAGTAGAAAATGGTCCTCATCCTGTGTATAGTATGTTTAAGTTAAAAGTTTGCATGACTGGACCTTCCGCTACCAAAAATTAGTGTGACCCAGGAAAGTGTGTGTTGGTTGGATATCTACACTGATGATGCTAATGTCATTTCACAATCTCACATGTCAGAGAAACTAAGAGGATGATGAAAGGGAGCGGGGAGGGAGAGAGAAACAGCATAAATAATAACCTAAAGGCTGTTGGCTAATATAATAGAAGTGGAATTACCCTCAGGAAACAGAGGAATAACTCAGATAAATTAGTCTCCATAGATTGAAAAAAATTAACACAATTTGCTCTCTAGGAAATAATAGATCATAAAGAGATGCTAAATAAATTAAAGAGAGAGAGAGAGACGGAGAGAGAAAGAAGATTCAGCCCATGAAATTCTACCAGAAATTGCAACACAAAGGAAAGAAAAAAATATCAGAAAACACATTGAAGGTCTGTCTTAGGTTTCAGGGTCTGAGAAAAAAACACCAAATTAAATGAAAAGTATTAAGGAGATTTAAGTGCTGAGGAGGAAGACAAAACATAGAAGATATGGGGAAAAAACATTCAAATAATAAGGTTCCTGGAAAAAAAAAAAAAAACTGAAAACACATGACACAGTAAATATAATACCAAAAAAAAATTCTTGAGATTAAGTAAAAGTTTAATCAACTGAATAAAATGTTTACTGTGTTATAAAAGTGACAATTATTGATCAAATGATTTTTAAAATCACTAAGATCAAGTATTATTTACAAAAGTAAACAACATAGTGGAATTGTTAAACTGGATGGTTAAAAGAATGAGGAATTCCAGGGGAGCAAAATTTTGTGGGCAAGTCTTACCTAAGACCTCAATGAATGTCATGAAACTGCGTAATCATGTTTACAAAGTTCAGAAGGAAAGAAAATGAGACCAAAGTGTATTATCCTACTTAATGTGTGCTTTAAAAGAAAGATGATCTCAAATATGTGGGAATTCAGACAATACAGCATTCCTGAATCTTTTTTGAAAACTCACTAAAACAAATATCCATTTAAATAAGAATAAATGATTGAAGATGAAAACCTTTGAAGAAACTAAAAGAATTATGATGAAATAAATATGCAATTAAATAAATTTAAATATTCATTTAAATATGTAATTAAGATTAGATAATCAGAAGTTGTGTTTACAGAATAGGCATGAACCTTCATGATCTAAAATAATAATAGGACTAACAAATACATAGTCAATACAGGAAAGAAGGAGCAAAAACAGATTTCTCATAAATTTCCTCATCTTTTAAAAGCAGGGATTCAACACAATCTAAAAATTGTATTAAAATCTCTTCATATATGTCATAATTTATTGTAAACTTTAGAGGAAACTTTGAATACCTCCATATCAATTTTAAATGGAAATAGATGAAATTCAACAAATTCTTCACTTTTAACTAAGTTTCTCGCTTGTGTTAAAATACAAAACAATACAATCTCCTACATTTTTATTTATAGTGGAATTTAAACAAAATCCCATATTTTAGAAAATTATTCCTATTGATTCCTTAGGCATGTTGGGAAAGTCTTTACTATCTGAAGTCTTACAAATAAATAAGAGAAAAACATTTTTTTTCTCAGTTCAGAAATAATCAGGAATAAGCAGTTCCAAAAGAAACATGAATTAATATCTTATAAACTATTTAAATATTTTCAATTCATTAATAATCCGTGTGTCCATGCAATTTTAAATTAAATGCCATTTTTATCTCTCAAATTAACAACATATGCACACACATACGCACACATGCCATGTATCACATATGGGAACAGCGAGAGCATTACTCAAAGTTCGAAAGATAATGCAAAACTCTTGTATTATCTTGGCGCCTATATGTGCTATTGGCACTCAAGAAATTAACCAATGCTTATCAAATACCTTAGCATGTCTTTATCCTTTGATCTGGTGATTATGTTTATTAAAATATATCCTCTGAAAATATCATAGTTGGAGAAAAATATCTAAGTACAAAGATGTTCATACACACACACACACACACACACATACATATATTTCTATTATTTTTCACTATTTTATTATCTTTCCCTATTTTTTATGGTGCTGGGGATCAAACCCAGGGCCTTGTGCATGCCAGACAAGCATTCTACCCTTGAATTGTACCTCCACACCAAGTACTTTTATAATAGAAAAAAGTAGAGAAGTATGAAACTCCAAGTAAATGGAAAAGCAGCTGTTATTTAGTGCCTATGATCTTCTATACATTTTGGTAAGTGTTGAGGATTCATGGTGGTAAAGCAAAGGCTTATGTTATATTTCTAAACGCGGGCATGCATTCACATGTAATTTAACATTTCCTGATTCACAGGTTTAGGGTGCAATGCAGTCATGTTTTACGTGATATTCAAATTAAAATACTGAGGTCTAGGTAGAATGGACATGGTTACTTTTTTTCATCTTTGGTTGCAACAAAACTAGTGGATTTAAGTCCTGTCCTCTGTAATTGCCTTTGCCTGGGTTTTCTATCCATCTACTCTGACCGAATGGCCAGCCACAGTATTAGGCACTCAATAAATGTTTGTTTAATCAAATTGAGCTTCTTAGGGTGAGTGCCCCTGACATTTGAAAATAGTTGATTTTCAATCAACCCTGAATTGTTCTGCCTCCATGTCATTACCCATTTCTCTCCCGTGTGCCATGTGTCTATATAAGAACTTTTTCACATTATGCTAATCACTCCTAATTAGATCCTAAACTTCCAGATGTTCTTGGTTAACGGCTCACTAATTGAAGTAACCTTTTATTTTATAGGCACCTTTACCTCTAACTCTCCTATATCCTAAGAAACGTTTCAATGCTATGCCTACAAAGGCTTTGTGTATTTCTATTTCTATTCCACATATCAGGACAACTTTTATCTAATCTGGTTTTGTTTTATCGAACATTTTTGATTAAGGAATATTACATTCCCCCAAACCAGTCTCTTCTCTGAGAGAGAAAAAAGACACAGTTATTTCATCTGTTTTCTTACTTTTCAGTTTAATTAATTATTCTAAAAGGAAATTTTGCTCTTTTTACAGGTTGTACTCTAACATTTTCACCAAAAATTCATTATATGTTATTGGGTGTTTTGGTCAGAATTCAAAATAATTTTCTTGAGAAAATCTCATTTTTGAATAGTTGAGTGTTAAAAATAACTGTGGGCAACAGTTATGATAAGTGATGTTTTCAGAAATAACTAATTTTGTAATTGTCAATGCTGCTCTACTTGAAATAATGTTATTTGTCATTTATCTTGATAAAGTTTATATGAACTTGAGGAAAACAGTAGGATTCTGAAAATCCTAATATAGAAGACATGTGCTGTATTACTTTCTGAACAAACAAGTTATTCTTTTTTTTTCTAAATGCAACTTAATTATGCCAACATTCACAAAAAAGAGGTTTTTATTTTTTTTTCCCTGTAAGTCTAATTATTTCAAGTCAAAAGAAAAAGTTTGTGTTTTGTAACAAACCAAATTGAAATTGCAAAACCAATTATAGATTGTGAATGCCACAGACTCCAGTGTTCTAGGCGCTCTGCTGGGCCTGGGGACAGATCACTGAGCCAAACCGACCTGGTTCTGGCTTTAATAAACTCCATTGACTGGCGGGGCGGGTGAACATGGGTTAAGTAAATACACAAATGAATTAAGGGTGTTCATTTGACTCTGAGGAAGAGGGATAGGAGAAGATATCTGACCATAGATCAGAGGGTTCAATGGGAGCTATCAAACTGAGGGGAAAGTTGAGTGGAAGGGAACAGCATTCCTATTTTAGTCAGCTGTTGTGTCCCTGAGACCAAAATATCCAACAAGAAGAACTTAGAGGAGAAAAAGTTTATTTCAGGCTCACAGTTTCAGAGTTCTCAGTCCATAGATGGCTGACTCCATTGCTCTGGGCCCAAGGTGAGGCAGAATGTCATTGGGGAGGAACCAGCAGAGGAAAGCTCTTCAGATCAAGACAGGGTCAGGAAGTAGGGGAGGAGGGTAGAAGAAGGATCCACAGGAAGAGCCATACTTTCAGGAATGTCCCCTTCTCCATTCAGGTGCAACCTGCCTACAGTTACCACTCCGCTAATCCATTCAAACTAGGGTGCACTGATAACCTTACAGCTCTCGTAATCTAATCATTTACCTCTGAATATTACTGCATCAACAGGAACTTTTGGGGGACACCTCATATCCAAACCACAACAATTCCTGTGGTAGGCAGAATGGACCCTAACATGCCTACTCACTAATCTTAGAAACCTGTGAATCCCTTACTTTACAACCAACAGGAACTTTGCAGGTATGATTAAATTTAAGATCCTGAGATGGGAGAGCATCCTGAATTAATCAGGTGGGCCCATTGTAATCATGAGGATTTTTATGAGATGGAGGCAGGGGGTGAGGTCAAGGAAGATGTAATGAGGAGACCCAGGAATGTGGGTGGCCTCTGCAACCTGGGAAATGCCTACCCTGTGTCCTATGAAACTCCTACATTTAGCACCAGGAGGAAAGCAGTCCTGCTGACACCTTGTTTTGAAGATTTCTGAACAGTAGTATAATACAATAATAATTTTATATTGTTTTAAGCCATTTAGTTGGGGTAACACATTAACAGCAGTGATAGGAAATTCCAAGAAGAACAATCAACATGGGATACAAGTTTTGAAATTCTTGTGGTGATCTGTGACAAAATGCATAAGGGCAGGGGTGGGGGAGATGGAGTGAGGTGGACAGATGTGAGCAATGCAAAAGGAACAAAAGGAGCAGGGTAAGGTGGATGTGGCAAGGGTCAGGGATGAAAGGGGAAGCAAACACAACCTTCAGTTTTCTGGTTTCTGGTTCTGTAATGAGTGGAGATGATATCACTGATAAAAGGAATAGAGGATGTGGAACAGGCATGGATGAGGGTGAAAGAACATGAGTTTCACTGAGGGCATGTTGCATTCTGGTGCCTTATACAGGTGGTTTAGCTAGAGGATCACCACTCACTCAGGTCTAGAGTTCAGAGAAATGTTGGCTGGAGTTCTATACTAGCAATTAAAATCCTGGTCTCCAATGAGTTAATCTAGGAACAAAGCTATAAAGTGAAATGAAGAGAGGGCCTACGCTGTTTCGTACAAAACTCCTGCCTTTAGCTAGATAGAACTATGGGATGGAATAGAGTAAACATTGCCCCACGGAACAAAGGTTTTAAAAAGGAGAGAGTGGTTGTTATGGTTTGGATGTGAGGTACCCCCCAAAAGCTCATGGGTGAGACAATGCAAAAAGGTTTAGAGAAGAAATTATGGTGTTATGAGAGTCTTAACCCAATCAGTGAATTAATCTCCTGATAGAATTAATTGAGTGGTAACTGAAAGTGAATAGGATGTGGTTGGAGGAGGTAGGTCACTGGGGGCATGCCTTTGGTGTATATATTTCGTATCTGGCCAGTGGGGTCTCTATACTTTCTGATCATTTTGTGAGCTGCCTCTCTCTGCCACCCTCTTCCACCACGATGTTCAACCTCACCTGCAGCCCTGAGGAAGGGAGCCAACTATCAATGGATTGAGACCTCTGAAACTGTGAGCCCTCAAATAAACTTTTCCTCTCCTAAAATTGTGCTTTTCAGACCTTTAGTCACAGCAGCGAAAAAGCTGACTAAAACAGTGGCCAACAATTAGGATGCTGCAGAGATCAGGTAAGATGAGGGCTACAAAGATATCCATTGCATTAAGCAATAGAGATGATTCAGCAGAGGAAGGATATCACAACCAGAATGGAGTACACTGAGAAGCAAGAAATGATTTGGAGAAGACTGGTAGTGAACCAAGATAAAAAGAGATGTGGGGAAACTGCTGAGAGAGATAAAAAAGAGAAGGATAATTTTTTTAAAGATTGCCAAGACATGAGCATTTTTACATACTGATGGGGTGCATTCAGTTGAGAGGGAAAACTTAAATAAACAAGGAAACAGCCTCTATTTTAATACCATCAGCTGATGGTGATCTAATTGAAGAAGTACTCAGAAAAATATCGTGCATACATGAGCTCAACTTTTGACTAATTAGTTCCAATGATTAAATGTTCTTAATTTGATTGTAATAGCCCATGAGTTATCTCATTTCTGGCTCTAAAGCAAGTAATTCATATCTTATTCTGTGGATTTTCACACTGCCTCATTTAAGATATTCTGAGACAATATGAGCAATTCCATTCAAAGAGATATGGATGTTACTTACATATTTCAACAGATCATGAGGGACCTTTTGGCAGTGGACATAATAAGCCAACCCGTTAATCCATAAATATCATGTACTATGTAAATTAGCCACATGTAGGACCTCCAGGATATCAACAAATAGAATAAGTGCAGCAAACAGAATAAGTCCCTTAAAAGATTGACAACTGACTATGGATATAAATATCCTCATTAAAAAGCAACGAGCATTAGGCAACACCAAGTGCTGACTAGCATGTGGGAAAATGAACACACTCCCACATTACACTGCTAAGAGAAGTATAAATTGGCACATTGCTTTAGAGGGCAACTTGGCAGGATTTGGTAGGACTGAAACATCGTATCCTACATCCCAGCAATTCCATTTTTGGCATATGCTCTAGGGAAATATGCACACACTAGAATAAAAGAACATGTGCAAACATGCTCTCTGCAACCCAAAATTGAAATCCACCTAAATTAGTATCATTAGGGAAAAGAAATGAATTAGTGAAGCATTTACATCCATACAATAGGATATTATCAGTTTAAAAGAATGAACTATGTTGCTATATACTAATAGCAGCATATCTGTAAAAGATAATGTTAAGTAAAAAAACAAATTATAGAAAATACACAGCATGAAGGCATCTATGTGACTTTTAAAAATGTACACAGAACAGCGCATTGCTTGTAGATTAATAAATATGATGCAAAAATGTAAAAATATGTACAAAAATGTAGATTAAATTCACGGTATTGAACAACTCTGGGAGTAAAGTAGGGCTGGGGTGTAGGTATAAAGTGACCTTCAACTTCATTATAGTGGATCCTTTATTTTTAAAAAAAAGTTCAAGAGGGTATTATAAAAAGTAAATATCAACTCTGTTTGATAAAATTGTTTTCCACATTATTTCCTGAACTTCCCTTGATTTTTAAATTTTCTCCAAAACATAAAAGTTAAAAAAATTAACCAGACAAAATAATGCAGGCTGTGAAATGTTCTGGATAAAAGGTATAGGCCCATATCCACAGGATTGTAGGAAAAACTGAACATTAATTGGGTGAGACCAAGAGGGACTTATAGAGAAGATGAGATTTTGTGAGATCCCAACAGACTGATTAAAGTTTGAATGGCAAACATGGACAAGATAATCCTTCCTGCTTCCTGCTTCACTCTGGGCTTGGAGAGCTTGGAACCCAAATTGAACTTTGCTACATACCAACTGTGTGACTTTAAGGATTTTCTGCAAATCTCTGAGCCTTGCCTTTCTCTGTAATGGGTTTGTTATTAAATAAATGGGACAATGTATATTAAATCCTTCAAGGCATGTCAGGGCACATAGCAGGTACGTATCACAGGAGGAGATAAGGAAAATCCCAGAGAGGTGATTTCTTTTTTTTAAATTAATTAATTAGTTAATTATTTTTACAAACTGCATTTTGATTCATTGCACACAAATGGGGTGCTTTTGTCTTCCCAACTTCAATCACCAATCACCCAGAAAATGTATGTTTTTTTCTGTGCTAGAATATCAGAAATTAGATGGCAGATATTTTACGAGCCTGATACTTGTGTTCATTCTTGCCATATGTCAGAGACATCTCCAAACAAGATTGTTGAACCTGATTCAGGTGGATAAATGTTGGCCTGATAAACTGAACTAAGCCAAATGAGCATTTGAGTTTGTGTGCCTGCACCCACCATTCATACTAATGTAGCTCAATCTATTTTTTTGCATTCTGCACATTTACTATTAAAAGCCCAACCTTGCTGGTGGTCATGTGGTCTTGAACGTTTCTTTTGAAGCAATAGGAGCATTCAGCTGAATGGTGGTTAAGCAGTCATATCCTTCCTTCTTTTCTACCTTGGATATTACAGTGTGTGATTAATTTTTGTTTGCTCATATGTGAAAAGAACCTCCACTTCTGATAGGCCAGGGGCCAAATAATTTCTGAAGGTAAAATTGCCCCAGCTCTATACTTTCATCTCTCTCTTCTTACAATTTAAAAAAGTTGATGCAAAAAAAGAAAAGAAAACAACTCACTTTGGAAGGAAATATTCCAGAACGGCATTTCTATTGCCTAGGGCACTGTAAGAGCTCTAAGTATTTGTGTATTTGGTACCTGCTGGAAAACAGTAGTTGATAATGCCAAATGGTGCATCATGACGAGTTGCTTGTAGGATTAATTGCAGATTTATGCTTCAGACTGATATGCTGTTCTGGAAAAAAATATGTTACCTTGGCTACCAGAAATTGTAAGAGTAAAGACCCAGAAATCTGAAGTTTTCACTTACATATAACAACCAAAAAGAAAGCAAGTCACAGATTTGTTCTGGATCATTTCAGATAGGGATGAGTTAGCTGCTCCAATGATATGTACAAACGTGAACCCTGCTCCCGGCAGATCGCTCCACTTTGTATTCTCACAGTCCCCCAGCCTTGACAGCCTGCCAGCTTCTCTAGCCACAGCTCTTTGCCTCCCTCTGGCCTCCTTCTGTCTTTTTGTAAGCTGCATTTTTCTAGATACAAAGTGAGTCAGCAAAAAGGTTCCTTTTCTTATCCATTCCTGGTCATAATCTATTCTTTAATATTTTAGGTTTCTCTTGGCTGCAGCCCTAGGGGAAATTTTTTGTCTTCTTTATTTCTTACTATAATGTTTGAATTGTGTAAGACAATTTTTGCCTAGAAATTTTTTTAAAAATCACAAAAATGGACCCAAACACCTTGAAGCATTTTTCTTAAATTATAGTTTGTTTTAGTCAGTTTTTTCGCTGCTGTGACTAAAAGGACCCAACCAGAACAACTATAGAGAAGGAAGGGTTTATTTAGAGGCTCCTGGTTTCAGAGGTCTCAGTTCATAATTGGCTGGCTCCATTCCTTGGGGCTCAAGGTGAGGCAGGTCATCATGGCAGAAGAGTATGGGGGAGGGAAGCAGCTCAAATGGTGATCAGGAAGTAGAAGGAGAGGTCTCCACTTGTCAGTTACAAATATATACCTCAAAGTGATGCCCCCAATGAACCACTTCCTCCTGCAACACTCCACCTGCCTCCAGTTACAACTCAGTTAATCTCATCAGGGATTAAGTTAAGGCTATAGCCCAATCATTTCTTCTCCAAACCTGGCATTGTTTCACATATGTGAATTTTGGGGGACACCTCACATTCAAACCATCACATACTTAATCTAGGAGGCTTGATTTACTTTCTCAGTGCTTGAACTAAGTTTTGAGAAGCTGGATATTGTAGATTTAGTTAGAGCATCTAAGACTCTCCTTCCACGAACAGGTGGAGGTTATTCTCTTTCTCCCCTTGAATCTTGGCTGCCTGCAACTAACTCAACCAGTGCAATATGGAAAAAGTATTGTGGGTGACTTCTCAGGCTACGTTGTACAAGGCAATACAGATCGTGCTCTTTTGGCAAGGATATTCTCTTTTAGAATCTTCCACCTCTTTAGAACAATCCAACTACCCCAAATCTGTCTTACCCCAAATCTGTTCAGAGGCTCAGGTCACATGGAAAAGACATATGCATATGATGTGGTCAAAAACTTCTACTCAATCTCCCTATCATAGGTGCCAGGCTGAAGAGTCAAGACGCCTACAGTGGATTCTAAACCCAAGCTGTCAAGTCACCCCAAATGTTCATGTTCCCCCAGATATCAAGGAGCAAAGTCAGTCTTAATCCATAAGCATAATAAAGGATTCTTTGGTGGTACCAAGTTTTTGAATTGTTTATTATTCAGCAACTGTATCTGAATCAACTTCCCTTATTATATCTCTCATTTCATTACTGTGACAAGGTCCTCCTATATCAGGAAGTTTCTACTGTATGATGATAACTGCTGCCAACAAAGAGGTCTGAAACTGGTTGAAACAGTGTCAGGACCCTATGCCAGACCTGGACATCTGGCAGACTTGCATTTAATAAGTCAAACAAAACACAGTGACATTAATTACTGGAAGATAATATGTTCTTAAGGATTCAGAAAAACAATTTTTAAAATACCCACATAGACACACAATAAACTCACACAAATTTTTTAAAGTATATGGACAGCTAGGAAAGTAATACAAGGTTGTAATAAAAATAGCCACTTTCCTTGAATAGTGAAATGATGAATTATTTTTAATACTTTTATGCTCATTCATATTTTTAGAAATTTTCTATTAATGTGCACATATTACACTTTTTAAAAGAAATATTCCTTTACCTCATTTAAAGTAATAAGGACATAGATCTTCGCTCCCTAGCCCCTAGGAAGTTTTGTTGTAGTTGACAACTGCTACCTGTCAACCTTGCTCTATCCATGCTAAGCTGATTGAATTAAATCAGAGCTCCATTCCAGGATTAGGAGCCATGGATGTGGTACCTTTATGGGAGGTCCAACTGAGTGAACCAGACTCTGACACATACCTGTAGATCTCTCACACTGGGACTTTCCTGTCTCCCCTGATCTAAATAGAACCCCAGAATGCGAAGACACAGCATGCCTACTTAGAATTTAAAACCTACCTGGTACTTATGGATATACTTGAGAACTACCATATCACTGGGGATCCCATAGAACTGAGACTTGACACTTTCCTCTGGTTATAAAGCACAGTTGAATCTAACTATTTTGAGTATAGTTAGTTGTCAGTCAGACTTGTTCTTATAACCCCAGGCCCTACTCAATTCCAGCCTCCTCCATTTGGTTCTTTATATCTTCCCATCCACCATCCAGACCTGGAATGATTCTAATTAAAGTACAGGGAGTGTCACTGTGGTCATATGATTTACAGGAAACCAGTAAATGCTTTCCCAGAACATTCTCACCATTGGCTAATTGGCAGTTCCCCAAATATTCTCTTAGTAATCTAGAACTTCATATTCAGTGTTTATTATTGGGGGGTTATATTTATAATATTTTAAAAGGTATGTACTAAGCTTTCTCCATTTGTTAAAACATGTCTTAGAAAACAAATTCATTACTTAACTAACACTGTTGGTCCTGGGGATTGAATCCAGGGCCTTGTGCATGCAAGGCAAGCACTCTACCAACCAAGCTATAACCCCAGCTCACTAACACTGTTTTTGATAAAGATTTCCAGATCAATCTTTCACTGGGAACACAAAGCATATATAGTCAACACACAAGCTCTGGGAACTTGGAAGTGGGGCTGGGAGGAAACACTATTAAAAGAGGATATAGATACAAGGAGAACAGTCAAAGAACACAGGAGGCCAACTTTGCATGCGTGTCAGATTGTCTCCTTGGCTCTAATTCTTATACCCAAGTCTACCTGTTTTAGCTTCACAGGTTAATTTGGGTAAACTAGCATATTCAGAGATCCTGATCACGAAAGGACTAAAGTGCTTCAGTACTGTTTCCTTTTCTGGCTGAAACAAAACAAAACAAAACAAAACAAAACAAAAATCCCACTTTGCCATAAAGTGGGAAATTCTTGGTTGCCAATAAAGATTGACAGACCAAGCAAAGAACAGAATGTTTTCATCAGAACATTCTAAACCACCATTGTTCTCTAAGCCTTTTCACAGAGAACTGTCTGGACTAATGGTCTCTCAGTTGAGCTGTAAATTCTGTCTCTTGCTCTTCTTTTCACCCTCTCTTGCCCTTCTACCTTCTTTCATGGGATGAACCGCCAAGGAGACCCCCACCTTGATAGTGGACTTTCCAGTCTCAGGAAGCATGAGAAATAAATTGTGAACTATGAGAAATAAAATTGTTTATAAAATACCTGGTTTGTGGTATCCTGTTACAGCCGCACAAAGCAGACTAAGACATTCCCATTTTATCAATTTGAGTTTTAAAGGCTAGACATTAAGTCACTTTGTCTTACTATGACTGTAAATCATGCATTTTTATAATAATTTTGAGAACTGGAGCCTCAAGGTTTCCACAAATTAAGAAAACATTTTTAGTATGAATTTACAGCATAAAAAATGGAGGGCTCTATCTTAAATGTAAATATAAACTGACATAATATACTTGAAGTGGTGATATGCTGTTTACATACTAATTTGGATCAGAGGCTAAGAAATTTCTTCTGTAACGGTCAGGAGTAGGTATTTTAGGCATTGAAGATCATAGAATCTCTTTCACAACTACTAATTTCTGTTGTAGCTCAAATGTATCTATAGATAATTTATGAACATATGGGTATAACTGTGTTTCAATAAAACTTTATTTACAAAAGCAGGTGGTAGGCTAGATTTGACCTCTGGACCATAGTTGATCAACTCCTGATTGAAAGAAATATAGCCTCTAAAACCTCATAATGGTGAAATGCTGCCCTTTCATCAATGCCTGTCTTGTGCATGATCTTTGAGATTAATTCTTTGTGCAGTAATTATTATTCTAAGAAGAGGAGGTTACTGGAAAGTCCACTGTTGAAGGATTTGAGCCTATGATTTTAATAAAAGCACTGATCCATATTAATTGTATGACCATGAAAAATCACATAACCTCTGTGGGTATCAGTTTTTTCATTTGATAAATAGCAATGACCTTTCCTGTTTCTGGGGCTGCTGTCAGATTCCACTGAGGTAAATAAGTAAAGGCACAACGAAAAGCATAAAATGTTCCACAAACCAAGGGCTTACATCCATATGTAGCACAATGCCTTAGAAGCCAACAACAATTCATTAGATTAGATTAAGATAGAGCTATTCCTTGCAACAAGTTATACTAATCCCTTACAAGACCTTGGAAATATTTTTCCACATTCAGTGGCTCACATCAATTCCCTTCCACGGCCCACACCAGAAACAAGACATATATATAGCAACAAATACTCCAAGTTATAAGAGAATCATTTTCCCCTGATTTTTTTTTCTATCTGACCAGCTCACTTAATTTCATCTCCTTGTCTTTTGAAGCTAATCTTCTGCAATTCTAATTTGCACAGAATGTGCAAGTTTGCATATTAACCATTTATTTTACTAGTTCTGGTTCACAGTCATAAGGCACTTTTCTAGAATGCATTTTTAAAAATATTTAAGTAGATAGTATTCTGTCCTTTCCTCATGACGGTATCTCCATAGGATTTCAACAGATTCTCCCTTTTCAGTGTCTAACATCTCACTTTTATCATTCCACTTACCCCTTTGGGTTCACCAATTTTTATAAGAGCATTAATGACTCTTCTGTTCAGATCCTAAATGCAAGATGTCAGTTTTTCTTTAGAAAGAAAAATTTTCCCTAGAAAATTTAATCCACATGCCCCTAATGATTTTAATTGGCACTCTTGCTTCTAGGTCCACATATCTACTAGAAATACATTAGATGCTTGCAATCAAATTTAAAAATAATAACTACTCTGTTTCTGAGTTAAATACAGGACTTTCTGTCATTGTACAAAAGCAATTTATAAAGTTTTAAACCAGTTTGTTCACAATGTTTTAGCAGAAAGGAACAATTTATAATTGTAATTGACTATCCCTTTATTCTTATTCCCAGATATTCACTCAAGAGAGAATTCATGGATTATAAACCTTCCATCTGGGTTCAAAGACATCACAACACAAAGAAAAATATAGGTATAGGTTGGTAACATTTGTATTTCATTGGAACCAAGGAGGAGAGAAAAGGAGACAAAGGAGCAGTAAGGATATAAAACTGCTAAAGAAAAGAAAAACAAAATGTAAGGCAGAGTAGAAGAAATGTAAGTAACATAGAACATGAAAACGGAGCAAAAAAATAGAGGCAGGATATATTTTTAAAAAGAAAAGAAACAAAGAAAAAAAAGTGCATTCACCTTCATGCATCCTATTCAGTACTCTGATGAACAAGCCAAAATTATAGGGGTGAAAGAGTTTTAAACTTTTCTAAGCATTTCCTAAGAATGAAAACAAAGTGGCTTAAATAGAAATAATGAAGGTACATCTAAGAGAGTGATCTAAATTCTGCAAGAAGAAGAATTTTTTTCTGTTCTGTGACTTCTATTAGGCTCAGAAGAATGTGGATGTGGATTCACTTCAAGCAAAGGAAACAGTTTGAAACAGTTCTAAAGATAGATCATCTTTGGGAAAAAGGGAAAAGCAAACTATCCTTGCAATAATAGGGTCACTACCTTGAATGTGATAACGTTGTGTTTGAGGCAATTAATAGAAGTTGTGTCATGAAATTACACATTCATTATATTCCCAAACTTATAATGAGTGAATATTTAGGTTTATAAAAGGTGAAAAGCTTCACAGAGAGACCTAGCATAGATGTGGAGGAGAACTGGGATGTTTTAGAGTCAAATACCTCAGGGATTGACAAAATAACAAATAAATCTAATTCCTTGATCCAGCTGCAGATGCTGAAAGCAAGGTTGTAACAGTGCTGGTTATTGGAGACTAATGTTCTGATTGTTTCAAAGAACACAATGCCCTGAGACAGGACACAGGTACTATTGGTCAGAGTAGAAACAATAACAGGAATTAAGTGTACCTATTGAGTATGACGATGTTATTTATAGTCATAATGAGTTTCACTCATTAAATTCAGAGTGTTTATTTCAAATTCAAGTGGCCAGCTATCCTGCACACAAAGAGAGTCTCTTCAACTTGCAAACAATCAAACTGGAAATAAGTTCTGCTGAGTCGTGCCACTTAGCAAAGATGAAAGGAACCTCTTTTTTTCTTTTTGGTATATAAAAACTTTGCAGATTGTCTCTTGTATGGTTCTCTTTACTAGAATCTAGATAAATCATAAAAAAGAGATCTTCAAATTGGAAAACATTCCTGAGGGGGGTCTTTGGAAAGCTGTATCATCATAAGCAGGGCCTCCATTTTCCTGTCAAATCTTTATCATACAAAGGCAGAGAGCTGCCCATCCCAATTTTTACACTTTGACCTTCGAGAAGATTGGTTTTTAGATTTCACTACAAAGGACTGTTCACAGCATGAGTGTTTTTTTTTTTTTCTAGGTTTACACCAGATTTGTGTGGGTACACACCCACAGGTGCAGGTCTATAGCAAATCAACAAACGTGCCTAAAATTTCACTAGCTTTCATAACCTCTTTGCTTTCCCTTTTCCTTTCCAAATAACTTAGTAGATTAAAAGGGATGGATGTGGGCACAGGAATAGATATAAACAGACACACACACATGCATACCCACTAGTCTGCGAGGATCTGGGCCATGACAGTGGCTGCCGTCAGCAGTAACAGCCAGTGCTCAGCATGTTCTGCATGGTGAGCTTTGTTCCAAACCCGGTGCACCAGCACCAAGGAAGCCTCCAAGACATGAGCATGCAATACATGCAGAATGAATGTCAAATGTCTGAAGCTCTTCACAGCATTTCTCTTCCTTCAAATCTCCCATTGCCAATTAGAAATTGCCAATTGGAGTTTGAAATTTTTGGGAGGGAGATGGTTACAAGAACAAATGCCATCTGTGGTTAGGTCTCTTCGATGTATTCTTACACTATAAACATACCAAATTTCAAAACTTGGTTTTCTTTAGACTCTAGTGTCAGCTTAAAAATCTTATTTCAGAGCCAGGCATGGTCTTAGGATGTCATGCTTCAGAAGCATTAAAATCACTTACATACTTAGTTCGACAGATTCCCCTAAACATTTCAAACCACATGTCAGTTTAACACATCATTTTCTCTCAAACACTGCAGATATCTGAAAGAGAAAGCAATGTTTATGAACAAAATCTAAGTCTTTATGAAACAGATAAACTTATAAATGTAATGTCATTAAATATAAAAAAATCTGCACTACATGGTACTTCATTAATACATATAAATTTTGTGTTTTTATGTATTGGTTAGATTTTTTAAAAAATAAAGTGCTGAGGGAAAAAATGAAAGAAACTTCTGCATAAATGAAGCTTAGATGAAGCAGCACAGTGATTACAAAACTTGAAAGCCAACACATTGAGCAAATAAAATATTTATAAAAATATGGAGACTATATTGATCTCTTAAATCACTGCCCTATTTAGATTCAAGGCTTTCTGGGGTGAAATATGTACTAATCAAACAAGGAGAACTTAACTGCCATTTTGGGGTGCTATGTCAAATGAGATTCTACTATTCAAAGTTATTGGACAGAGATTTTTATGCCAGGACCCAAAAAATCTGGTTACGATTTTCATATTTTCCTCTGAGCCACTGCCCACTGATTTAGTTAGAGCAGTCCTAGGAATAGGAACTTTTACAGCCCTTGCCATTATTTCCTTTGTTTATTTTGGTTGATGGGCAAAACAGTGCATTTTGAAATTCAGTTTTAAAATTATTTAGTTATAAATCATAAAGTTTTAAATGAAATTGTATGGTGTCTTTTTCAAAAATTTTTCTTACCTAATTCAAGCAATAAAATTCTGTATACATGTACACACACACACACACACACACACACACAAAACCAACCTAATTTGAACTATGACTATTCCCTTCACTCTGTGATAGGATTCTGTACCTGTTAATATTTCACTCTCTTAACTCTTACTTTGAATCATTTATTGACTAAAGTAAAAAAACAAAAACAAAAAGAGACCACTCAGAGGAAATGGAGCTGTAAACAGGAGAATGGCCAAGGCCATTAGAAGCAGAGGGAGCTGGTGCTCATTATTTCAGAAGGCTACTCGCACACATGAAGTGGTAAAAGGAGAGCTTGAATGGAAGGTTCTATTAAGATGACACTTCATACTATATTCATTTTCTCTTGCCATTTTATCCAGTTATTATAAACAGAGAGGCTTAAAACACAACAGTTTTTCTTATAGATGTGGAAGTCTAAAATCCAACATGGTCTTACTGGACTAAAATCAAGGAGTTGTCAGGACTGTGATTTCTGAAGGTAGGACAGAATCTATTTTCTGGCCTTTTTTAATATCTAGAGTCTTCCTGTATTCCTTGTCTGGTGACTCTGTTCCATCCTCAAAGATAGAAATGACCAGTCAAGTCTTTCTCACAGTTTCATCTCTCTGGTTCTGATTTCTGCCCCTCTCTCTCCCCCTATTTATGAGCATTTGTGATTATGGTGCCCCCCCAAAAAAAATATCCAAATAGTCTTCTTAGTTTGAGGACAGCTGGTTAGAAACTTTAATTGCATCTGCAACCTTTAACTCTCTTGCCATGTAATATAACTCATTCAATTTCTGGGGTTAGAAATACTCAGGGATAGCTTTAGGAGGCCATTATTCTGCTTCCCCAAATAGTAATGGCCAGAATATAGGTCAACATAAAAGTTGCATTTTACTAAGAAGCTAAACAGAGATAACCAAGACAAAAACTGAGAGAAAAAAGAAAAAAAAAGGTAAAATTGTATTTCATAGTTGCATTTCATTGTTAGACTTTAAGACCCTTTTTTAATGTAGTATTATGATTTCAATCTGGAATATCTCCCAAAAATTTGTGTGTTGAAAGCTTAGCTCCTTAATGAAGCAAGGTTCAGAAGTGGGGCGTCTAAAGCAATGATTGGATTATGAGGATTCTGGTCTTATCATTAATTCATTAAATGAATTAATCCATTGATAGTGGATGGACTACTAGCAGGTGAGACTAAGTAGGTCACTGGGAACTCTGAAGACTTTCTCTCTTCTCCTCTTCTCTCCTTTCCTCTCCCCTCCCCCATTCTATCTCTTTCTCTCCCTCTCTCCCTCCTTTCTGGATTCCATGAACTGAATAGCTTCCCTCCACCATGCCCTTCCGCCATGATATTCTGCCTCACCTCAGGCCCAGAGCAATGGAATTGGCTGACCATGTATTGAATCCTCTGAAACCATGAACCAAAATAAATCTTTCCTCCTCTAAGTTGTTCTCAACAGGTATTTTGGTCACAGTGATGAAAGCTGACTAACACACTAAGTTGGGTTAAACTGGTAGCTAAGAATAAAATCAGGCTAAGGATTCTTTTTCTTTCTGATAACTAAAGCTGTAACTCCATCACAGGTTTCTTCTATCCAATATGAAGAAATTTAACACACATACAATGCATGGAGCGAGAACAGTGGGGAGGAGAAAACCAGGAGGAAAGCAGATCCACCCAGCAGTGAGCTCTTCATTTCTCTCTTACATAGGAACTGAGGCCCAATTATTGTCTGTGGAAACACCCTCCACTTGGGGAATAGCATGAGCGAAGGATTATAGCTGTCTGAACTTTAGTTAGTCAAGGAGCTCATGCTGAGGCTAACACCCATCCTGGGCAGGTGCATTATAAGTCACTTGAGGCCGCATCTCAGGCGCTATTTTAGTGCACTGTATTACAGGATGAGCCACTTGTGTGAGCCAAAGTCAGTGAGAAAAGCTTAAAATTAATCTGAAGAACTATATTCATGAATTTGCTGCCAGTTAGAATGGGCCAACCTGATAAACCACACACTTAACTCTTCCCAGAAAGAAGGAATAAGGTCCAAGTAGGTAATGATGCAGATTCACACGCTATTCTTATGTCTGTGGTGTAGGTGAGCAAAGAACCTATTTCCTTTTGTAGACCCTCCTGGTTGTGTGCATTTATTTTTGCAAATATTGTGATAGTCTCATTTTAACTGTATTTTAAAAGGAAATGTATGTTGCAGAATATTTTTCATGAGAGCAAGAGAACATGTCAGGAAATCAAACACAAGCGTAATTTATCTAAACAGAATGGGGTTGATAACGTAGGGATAGTTGGTAGTCTAGGAACCATGGAATGGAAGGTATGAGAAGCCTCCAAATCCTCTCATATCTTTAGGTAAAGCAAAGGACTCTATGTCCGCTGCAATTAACATCTCAATAAGTCTTTCCTAGATTAAATGAACCTTTCATTCACATCAGGAAAATGAAGACCACTTCATTTTCATTAAATGCAAATCCTTTAAAAAATTATCCCCCCAACACCCACACACCCACAACTTCCCAATGTCCTGGAAGATTTATTTGTCTCATCTTGAGGGACACATTGCACTTTTTTGCCTTTGGATTCATTATAGGACCAACTGTGTCAAGGACCAACAGTTGAGAGAACAGTTTGGGTTCTCTAAGAATCATTGCTTTTCCTAACAGAATTTTGTTTTTTAAAAAATGAAAGGAAGAAAAAAGAATAAAAGTGGGGTGGTGGTAGGTGGGTGTTTTCCACTGAGGACAGAAGTGACTTTGAAGTGCTTTGATGGATGGGCCATCAGCTCATTTTGTTCCCTGTTGTCCTCATTTGCCCCCATTGCCATCTTGAGAGAAACATTGTCACTAGATGATGATTTAAAACAAGACAGAGAACCTGAGTGATCCTTAGAATCTTCCTAGCATTTTCTTCCATGATTGCTTCATTGCATGAAAGGGAACAAAGATGCCTTTAAGAAGAAATCATTTTTTGTCCCTGCACTCTCCTTCTACCCTTAAATTCTTATTGTTGGAACCTTGTTAAAAGGAAGCCATTACCTAGACCATTGGACACATATCAGAAGACTTCCTCTTTTGACACCAACTCCTTGATATATCTTGTTCTGTTTTCAAAAAAGACTGTGAGAAAGGAAGTGCAGGTATCCTGAGCCTTTTTCTAGCATAAGTAAAATGAACTTTTAATAATGACCTGAAATGCAAGTACATATTACTAAAAGTAGATCCTCGCTTACTTAACAAGTGATGGAACAGTATTACAGGGAAAAAGAAACTTAGAGAAAAGTCTGATGCTTCTGTTGCCCACTGAAAAATAATACCAGATTAAATGTTTTCTTATTTTAAATCCACGTTACATTTTTGCCTTAACCAGATACACCAGTAAGGTGTATCTAAAATTGGCACATAAACCAACTTTTATAACTTAAATTAATAATCATAAGAAGCTTACTCTATGCTGTCTCTTCATTTTGAAATCCTCATGATTTTAGCTTCAGTTCTCTGCCATGTCCCACTCCTAAGTCAAGTAGCTAATGATCTATAAATAAAAATGGGAATGCACTAGTTTGAACTCTCTATTTATAGGAATATTTTTATACTCAGAATCATTTTTCAGAGTGAACAATCAAAATCCAAATCCTCTGCTTCATAAAATTTTATGATTACATAATGGGTTTTCTTACAAGAACATACACCTTTATAATTAAATAGAAATTGAAGGTACTTTGATGGACTGTAACCCTCTGATTTATATGAAAACTGGTACAAGGTTCAAGCTTAATAAATGGCACTCTGCTTAATATATATTTGTACTTTCTTGCCCATCTTTTCTGGAATAGGTGATCCCGCTTGTGCCTCATGCACAAGAGCACCTGGAGAGAGATTGTTGATCAAAAATGTCTACAAAAAAATGGCTGCTAACGTTAAAAAAAAAAAAGTCCCAATGTGGGTGCACCATCCTTACATCAGCCATTGCACATCTTCATCTCATTAAGAATTCCTGTTAAATGAAGCCTGTAACAAATAAGTTCTGAGGATCTCCTTTTCTTCTTTTTTTAATCACTGATTAAATGTAATGAGGGCTTAAAAGGTCACTGCTGGGGAGGGTGTATTTACAGCCTCTGTGCAAAGCAGGAAAACAGGAAACTGACACTAATGAGTCAGGCTGCAGAGAGCTGTCCACTGTTCCCTCCTTAAGCCTGAAGTCCACTCTGCATCCAGCTTATCTGTCCTTAATGCTCTCAGTCCTACTTTCCTGCCACCTTTCAACTGAGCTGAACTGAGAAAGATGTAAAAGCACAATTTATTTAGAGGGAAGTTTGTAGATTGAGCCATCTTATTGGGGAAAGGTAGCTTAAAAGTGATCATTAAATATATGAGTTGACATATAGAGGGGGAAAGTACACACACAGTGGAAAATGGCCAGGAGAAAAAAAAAAAAATTGCCAAACTATTTTTTCTTACAGTACATTCACTTCTCCAGATTTCAAAGTGTGACTCTTCTGGATGATTCTAGCCATCTGTGTTACTTAAATAGATTAGCAGAAGATATGGCTAAGGGCTGTAAAGAGTTAGAAGTAGAAAAGCCCTTAATCTTCAAATCGTATAGGGGACTGTGTGAAATCCACTGGACAGAAGCCACAAGTTGGCGGTCACCAAGGTACAGAACATTTCAAAAGAAGGATACAGAAGCATGGCAAGAGAAGATGTTCATGTGTCATGTGTGGCCAGGACGATCCGCCTGTCTCTAAATCATTGTCCCTGAAGAGCTATTGACAACTGACCTTATAGAAACTCCAGGAAAATAAAAGAAAGAGAAGTGTTTTATTTTGGTGGAAAATAACATATATACAAGAAAAGTCAGGAAGCAGGTTATCCAGGGAAAAAATAGAAGTGTTAGAAGTCAGGGTATTGGTTTTACCACCATTCATTCCATAATTATGAACATATTTTCCCTGAAGCAGTGCTTCACAAAGTGTTGCCTAGGGATCAGCAACATGAGTATCACCAGGGACAGTTTTAGATATACAAACTCTTGAGCCCACCCAATCCTACTGAATCAGAAACTCTGGAGCTGGGGCCCAACAATCCACTTCCTATAAAGCCCATCAGTTGCTTCTGTTGCTATGGTAGAGTCTGAGAGCCACTGCTCTAAGCATTCAAAAACATTACCACTGAAATACAGAATTATTATTTGGGATGCATCCTGATCACCAAGATTTTATATCTATGGACCAAACTCATTTAAGATTCAATAACAGGGATGTATCAGAGGTCTCACATGCCTAAACAAGGTTGCAAGATGTGTGTGTAGCAGAGGTCCTGCAAGGCAGGTACCCTGAATGGAGGCAGTGGTCCAGGGAAGGATTGTGATAGACTAAGAAGAACACAGGCCCATGCTCAGGCCCCAGTCATTACTCATCTCTGGCCTCCTGTTGCCATGATGAAATAGAAAAGCTGGGTGTTGCTATACTTTCAATTTTCTTAAAAAAAACTGGAGATAAGAATCATTATGTTTAATGAGCATATGTTTAAATCTTGGCAACTAGTTTAATTAAAAAAAAAAAAGAAAAGAAATACTGTTTGAGCTAAAGAAAACCAATCAGTGGTCCAGATTCAGGTCCTATATTGGACAAGAAAGAGAGGAAGAGAATGATATGTGAACAGAGGGTGAAAGTTGCTATGCCTGATTCCTTCTTTGGGGTAGTTGTTTCCAAAACTATATTCAAACAGATATAGCAATTGCCTTTGTACCATGACTTAAATACTCCCTGTCTACCATTTTTCATGAAATCGCTCCATATCCATCTGGCACAATGTCTGAAATTCTGTCATTAGAGAAAATTTCTATTAGATTGACTGTTCATGCCACACATAATCTCTCTTAAAATCATCCTAGAGTGGTGGCCACATGAACACAACCTTTAGTGTCCTATGACCTGGCTTCAAAGACTTGATTTCTCACGCACGAACTATATAGTTCTGAATATGTTATGAAGTCTCGCTAAGCTCTAGTTTCTTAAGCTGAATTTTAAGACAATGATACTCTTTCTGTGACAATTAGTAAATGTCTTTAGACTATTATTCAGATTCAATAAATGATATTATCTGCAAGTCTTTATTCGGTCATAGACACTTTCTTATGAATGAATTCATCAGGAATCTTGGAGAAAGAAAGTTCATGAGTGAAAGAATAAGTTCACATGAGAAAAGAACAATGTCTAGAGCGACATGGATGTACATCTAGGTGTCCTAGAACCTGGGCCTGATGGGCAGCAGCCACAGGAGAGTGGCCTTGGCCTATGTGTTACATGTCTGAGCTGGCCTTGCTTCAGAGTCCCTAGGGATGTAGGACTGGTACTGAGATGCTGCGGTTCCCTGCCTACAGACCGCCACCAAGAAATCCTTGTTGAAGGACTCATTAATCAACAAGACTCCCTGAAAGCAAATAACCAAAATACCTTACACATTCATTTACATTAGCCCCAAAACATTTTGAAAAGGTGTTTGTGCCTCTGGTCATGACTTGTCTTTCCTCCACCGGACTGCCATGCTTCTGTTAATAATTGATAACAGCAAAATTCAATGTGATATATTTCCAATTATGTTTCACATTTTTCTTTTCATGGATTAATAATGAAGAACAAAAAATTCTCTGACCAGTAAAATGTATTAAACAGTATGTCTCTGTCCAAAGTTTTATTTTGAAAAATGTAACTTATAACCCTATGGCTATTTTAAATGGAATATAAATGGAAAAATTGAAATGTCTAAATTTTCCGGAGGTACTTCCACCTTTTTGCTATTGTTGTTAAATCCAAACCAGTTGAATATGTAGAACATCTTTTTTTGTCTATCCATGTGGCAAATTCTTATTTTAATAACTCTTGTATAACATTGGAAATGTATTACCAGTATACACTCAAGGGTAAGGAATCTATATAGCTTAGGTAAGAATATTCAACTCTACTTAGGTTAGCATAGGTAAAATGAAAAATTCACAGTATACCTGAATCCTGGGCAGTAGCTTCGGGAATCTAAGTTAAGGGTCAAAAAGCATTCAGAAGAGTTTTACTAGATTTCCCTTGATTTTCTTAAACAGTATAAGTTTGGTGTCTTGATAACTATAGTCTTAGTGGATCTAATCCAGCAGAAGTGGCTTTGCTTTGTCAGGGACAAGAAATGGCATTGAAGCTATTTCAGAGAGGTAGGCTGAGAAGTAGAAAAAGGGAAAAGCGAATTTTCTAACAGAAATGAAGACTTAGAACAAAAATTTTCTTCCTTTTATGTATCATCCTTTGCATGAAATCCAATGAACAAATATATACATGTTCTTTATCAAAGTGAAGTTCGCCCTCGAACTGTTTAACTCTGCCCTGCTTGTGAATGTTTATAGAGAATACGGCTAAACTTTGCAACTAACATGGATGTGACTCTGTATATGTGTCAAGGAAGATAAACTGAACATTAAAGATAATAAGTAAAGACGATAAAAGAAAACCTCAGTGCAGAACCTCCAAGACTCAGTAGTGGAAGAATACTTAAATAATCATCTGAGGAAGAGAAGCAGATTTCTATCTCAAGAGGGCCCATCATCCACGGTCTCAACAATGAGAGCTACAAAGTGTCTCAAAGCCTTTCAATACATATTTGTTAAATGTCAGGAACATGTGCCCAGCACAGACCTTCAGTGCTGAGGAAGATAAAATTCTGTTCTTTCCCCCAAATAACTGTTAATCTATTTAAGAAAAATCTATTCTAGAAATGTAGACCAATTATGGAAACCTATTATAGGAACAGAGGAGAGAATATTTGTATTAAATGCTATGTTGAATTACATAGAGGATGTTGATTTAATTCAGTTTGATAAATCTGGAACAGCTTTCCAGAGGTGATTATGTCTAAAATGATTCTCAATTAAGTGTTTTCCTGGTTGGATGTGTGTGAGCCCAGGCTGGAATGAGTGGTGTGTATGTTGAACACATCAGCTCATTTCACCTCCAATTTCAGTAGCTTCAACATGTCACAACTGTACATGTACAGTCCTGGATTGTCCCAGGATCCCTCTAATGATCTCCCTATACTCCTGTTTCTCCCATAAAATCCATTCTTCACCTCGTATAATGGGTAACTCTTTAGCACATACATTTTATTGTATTGTCTTCTTTCCTGGTCATTTCCATTGCTGTTGGGATAACAACTTAATTCCCCCCCACGGTTTGTAAGAGTTAGCATGACCTAGCCCCTAATTCTCTTCTAGTACTCCCCAATACCACTTTTCTCACTCTGCACCTGCTACTGGGGTCCAATTGCAGTTCTGAAACACTCTACTCCTTCTTGCATTAGAAACAGCACAAGTGACTTTCCCTCTCCAACCTCTGCATGGTTGTCCACATCCCATTCAGCTGTCAGTCTTTCTATTTCTTTCACCTTTATCATCATTACTATAATTTAAAAAAATCTCAGTTCACCTTGAGTTTTTTCCAAGCACCTAACACAGCTTGTAAAGTGTTAAATAATCCTTAAATAAAATTTTTTGTCAGTTAGGTGCAATCAGCCTCCTCTACCAGGATGTCAGCAAAGGGCCACATTTCTTTTGCCTCTATTGCTTCCCAGCACATATCAGAGAACCTCACATTTAGTAGATGCTTAATAAGTGTTTGTTAAAAAAGTGAAAGAGGGTATCTCATAGATACCATGGGTCAGGAGCCTAGGCAGGACTGGGTCCTCTAGCTCAGGGTGTCCTTCAAATCTGAAATCAACATGCTTGCAAAGACTACAATCATCTGAAGACTGCTTTGGGGGAGGACCCACTTCCAAGCTCATTTCTGTGTGTGTTGGCAGGATTCAGGTCCTTGTAAGCTGTGGGTCATGTGGCTTTCATAGAAAGAGAAAGCAAGAGGGTGTGAGCAGGACAGGGGTCACAGTCTTTTATGACCTAATTTCAAAGTGACATCCTCTTAGTTTTGCTGAGTTCTATTCATTAGGAGTAAGTCACTAGATTCAGTCCATACTCAAAAGGAGGGGACTGCGCAGGATGTGAATACCAGGAGTCAAGGGCCACAGGGGACATCTGAGAAGCTGCCAGTCACAGCATGAAAGGGCATTATGTACCGATAAACCTCTGATCAGTGTGGTGCTAGACAAGCAATGAAGAAGAGATGCGTGAGCTCTGGGAGGATGGAGACTGCTCTCCTTCAGTTGTCTCTTATGTTCTGGGGAAGTAAGATGCTCCCTGATGCATGGGAGGTCTCCAGTATGTATACAATGAATGAACTAAAATACTGTGTAAAGAACGATGGTATGAAAGAAAAACTGACCCCAATGGCTTACTTCTGTTTTTCTTTTTCCCATTTAACACCTCCTAATGTACTTAGTCTATTACAGTTATGTTCTATTGTTTTTCTTCTCCTTCTCGAAGGTCAAGTACCCCAACATCAAGGTTTGAGTTTTCCCTGTAGTTTTTTCTCCATTCTTTTTCCACTTAACTATCACAAGTATCCTGAATGAGAGAGCAAAACACAGCTATTTGTAAAATCTTGTTACTCTCAATGTGATTCTTCATCAGCATCCTCTGTCCAGTGTCAGGCCCCACCTGAGATGGGCTGCGTATACCTCTGCAGCTTATCAGCATTCCAAAGGGATTTCTACACACACTGAAGCTTGAAAACACAGTTGTAAATAATTGAAACAGGAAATCATATACAGGGGTAGTGACTTTGGAGTCTTTCCACCTGATACATATTTTTTTCTCCAGCAAGATTTGTAGTATAGAGGTTAGCACGGACTCCTTTGAGCATATATAGTCTACGGATTAGAGCAGAGTTATTATTTCTATAATCTTAATTGCTGTTTTATTTAATTCTAACTTTTGTACTTCTGGGGCAAGGGGTGGAGTCACAACCACTGAGCTGGGAATTCTAGCACAAGGGTATGGACATATCCTTCAGGTGAATCACTATGGAAAGCATGTGGAGAATGCTGCTCCAGAGTATATCTAAATCTGATCTTGCAAGCCCTTCAAATTAAATTGTAGTAACATTAATTGGCTTATCAAAGTGCATTGTTTCTGCTTATGCATAATAAAACTGATTTGAGTTTGGAAAAGTCTTAATAGTAGGATTCATGGATTTTGCCAGTACTCCTCCCTGCTAATTTATTTCCTGAAGCAGTAAAAGCCAACAGTGTTAGCTACAACCACCAGAAAAACAGTGGCTGCATTTTAAAAGAAAATTCTGCAGCAGTTAATTTCTTCTGAATCCCCAGGATGTGATACTCAAGTATTCACTGAGATCCAGACCAGAGCTGACTTCTAGACTCACTGTCATTACTGAGTCTCATGAAATGCTGAATTCCTGCTACCAATAATACCAATCTGGGTGGCAGGGGGGAATGGCTATGTGAAACCTTTCATGAGTAATGAAGATTTCGTGGTGATAAATCCACTGGGTTTGTAACAGTGAATGAGGCAAGAGCCAATCGCTGCCTGAGAGGCAATTGCCAATAAGTTGACTCCTGATTTAACATGAGTATTCTGCCCACTAAGCATGGTCTGTACTGATTCACACAACTATAGTTTGACACACGATGGGGACCCTGATAAATCATGCCCCTTAATGTTCACAGTTTTGGGTCATCCTCTCTGAATAAGGGCTGGGTCTCTTGACTTGTTTTAATGAACAGGATGCAGTGGGTAAAGCAGTCTGGAATTTGGGCCATGAGGGGGTAAATTCAGCCTGTAACCTCCTTGAGGGTATAGGTCAAGATTTGGATAATATTCTATGATCTACAGGACAGCAGTTCAATATAATTTTTCAGAATGAACACAAATACCAAACTTCCAAATTTTCAACCTGCTGGGAAGAAGAGTCCCACAGCAAAGAACAGAAGCCCAATTTAGCAAGTGTGTGACTGGCCATGTTCAAAAGAATCAAAATCTGGCTTCCTTGGCCTCAGAAATTCTGACATCTCTCAAAGGGACTGAAAGCAAAATTGCAAGCAGTGAATTGTTTTGAAGCTTGCTTTCAACCCTCCCCAGACTGGGAAATGAGGGAAAGGGAGAGGAAACTAAATTCATGAGAGCCAGTTTATTTAAGCCAAAGATTAGATGCAGAAGTTACCCAGAACACCAGGATTCTTCATCCAGAACATGATGAATGAAGCCATCAAAACAAACAGGGTTTCCTCTTAAAACTTTCCATGAGCCTGAGCACCCACTGAGGATTAGCACTAATATTATTCATGTCCCTTTCATCCTCTGCAATGCACTACAGTTTCTGAGTGAAATTGTCAATGCATGCTAGTTTCTTGGGGAGAGAAGAACTGTGATATCCAGCCTGAGGCAGTTTGCACTGTTCCCACACTGGCTTCCCTACTCCTTTCTTTCAAGCCCCAACCAAATAAACACATTCCTCATTTTTCCCCTCCAAAGCAGATGCTTATATTAAAGAATTACATGGTATCTTCCCACAGTATCTCCATCTGTTGCATGGCATTGAAGGTAAGACAGAGCCTGGGCCGCTGTACATTAGCCCATTACTGTTTTCATTAGCTGGTCCTTAAAGGGGGCAGAGAAGTTATTCCCAGCAGAGGCAAAGTTGCTTGGGCCATTCAGTTAAATAGATTCAGTTGATTGCTAACATGGGGCAGGGGTTTGTGCTCTCTAAGGGAAATGTATCCTTTAATTGGACAGTTCAATCTGCCAAACACTTAGAAATGCGTGCCAGACCCGGACAGAAATCAAATAGCCTTTGCCCAAACCATTCGGGCTGGCTTCCCCTTGAGTTGGCTACCTGGACCTCCAGGATGCTCAAGGGAATCAACCTTTACCTCCTTCACTTGCCATGAAAAATTCAAAGCAACAAGTCAGTTGTCCACACAGAGGAAATCCACATGTCAATAATGCCATGAAAGATGTAAGCTTCATTATAATGAGCAGATTTAATATCTAAGGCAATTATTCCTATCCATCTCAGATTCCTATATTTAGCCAGCACCAGTCTGGGGAGACAACAGACATCCCTTGGAGCCCAGCTTATCTGATGGAACAACATAACCTTTAGGTCTGATAACTGTGCCAAATATTGAATATTTAAAAGCAAATGTTATTCTAATTAACTGCCTTCACAAATGGCAGCAGCTTCTTCTAAAGCTGGGTTGAAGATGTACCCTCAAGACTCAAATCAGAAACAGAGCAGAATTATAGCATGTGAGCATAAAGCCAAGTTTGCACTAGATAACAGGACGCTATCTATGACCTTCAAAGGTTAGCAGGTATTGTAGTCAAGTGTACTTTACAGTGCACAGTAAGATCATGGTCAAAAGGGAATATTGCACTTACAGAACATACCCTGAAGCTACCTGTGCATAGGATAGGGTTATGAAAAGGTAGGAACAGAAAAATGGTCGATTTAATTCAAAAACAAACTTCTGTTCTTCCTGATATGGCTTTTGGGGGCTCAAAACCAGGGTGAGTTCCCTGTAGATATTCTGTTTATTTTCTCTTTACTGTTGTATTTATCACACTAGTAATAAGTATTTGTTGCAGACTAATGAGAAAATACTGATGAACAAAAAACATTAAACGATACACACACATACACAAAAATCCTGGAATTCTGAAAAACCATATATATATATATACATATATGCATCTATATTTATATATTTCTAATTTTTCTTATGTACATGACAAATATAACGTATGAATAATAATTGAATATTGTACAAAATGCTCTTCTGCAATATCCTTTTTAAAACGAATGTATTGTTTGCACACAATCCAATATATGTCTGTCATCATTTTAATAATATTGTCTTCTAGAGATGAGCCACAATTGTTTAATTCTTTTATTGTCAGACCATTAAGGTATTTCTAGAAAGTACTTACAGAAATGTCCTTTATGCCTTCCACAAACTTCCTGGAGTCCTTGCTTCTGAAGATTCCTGGCTATTTCAATGCCCACACTTCAGGAAGCTATCTGTTGTACCCCCAACTCTCTCACTGAGCAACTTCTGTCATATCTGTAAGAGTCGCCTCTGTCATCTGCTCATTGTGAGTATGCCTGTTCACATTTTCCAACTCTAAGGCATGCTGTCAGTCAGGGAAAGCAAAAAGCACTGTCTCCACTTTTAATATGGTAGGGCAGCCCAAAGTATTCCCCCAAAGGTGAAAATGTCTTTAAGTAGTGTGACTTTCCTTAAAACACGAAAGTGAAATTCATCTCTATTCTTTCATATATCCATGTCAATTTGAAGATCACTTTTACCCAGTAGTCACATATTCAATTAGTGCTCTGTGTTTATATTCAGGCATCCAGAGCTGGCTGGCACACTGCTGTGATTCTTGGGGCTACATGGCAGCCAATGTTGGCTTTGGACATGACTGGATTAGAAATGAACACGAACACAATAAGCCTACTGTGAGTGAGAAGGAAAATCAATGTAGGGGATTTACTTCTAGTTTGGTTCTCAGTACCTCCAACATGTGGGCCCCAGCTACACATTTTCATTTATCTTTTTTCATTTGTCTATAGCTTCATCTTGTGAAGTATCAGGCAGGAAGATTTATTCCCATTTCCTCGGTTTTGTCAGGACCGTTGGGACTTCCTCTTATAAACTCTAATTTGGAAAAAGTGCCTTCCCAGCATCTAGGGCCCACTTTTGATTCCATGTCATTTGCTGTTTTACACCTGTGAAGTCTCCTCATTTTAGTGCACTTTGCTTATTCAAATTTCCACACACCACCAACCTATAGATGGTTCTCAGTAACCAGAAACTCAAGCCACAAATCTGGAAGTCATTGTTGATATCCAAGTAGTCCTCAGATCTTGCACGGTACATCTTTAAACTCTTTCTTGAATCTAGTTTTTTATTTTAACATTGCCAGAGCTGTTTTCCTACAGGTTTTCATTATCTATACCATTGACAGAGAACCCTCGCTCGCTTCCCAGAATCTCATCTCACCTTCTCCAGCATTCTCCAATGTCCCTCATGCTATGTTGATGACTAAAGCATGGTACCTCTTCCATTTTTACCCTTCATTACCAAAACAAAACAAAAAAAATGCAGGCTATGAAAATATCTTGGACTTTTTTTTTTGAGTTTTCTAAAAAAGACATTGGAGATGACATAGAGAAAAATACAACAGAATCTAAAAAAAAGAAAAGAAAAAAAAAGAAAAAAGCAGATAGAAAAAGAGAAGATATGGTAAGGGAAAAATAAAAGATTAAATCAGAAGTAAAGCTGCATGCCACAGAAAATACATATAGCTGTTTGTTGGAGACTCAGATTTATACCTGTACTTCCTACAAGCAAAATCAAAGGAAGAAGCTTCATTATTTCTGTAAGATACCAATAAACTAACTGCTGGTTCTGAGACCTGAGAGGAGTGTCTTCCATGCATGGTGTCAGCCCAGCATGGTGCATGGGCTCCTTGCCACAAATCCTATTTGCCCTTCCACACTCAAGTCCCATCTTTCCCTATTGCGGAGTCTTTCCTGATCCCACTCCCACCCCAAGCACCAGAGTTAATAATTCACTTTTCCTCATTCACTCAGCACCTGGGACTTGTACCTCAGTTTGCACTAATCATGTGTACTGAGAGTGCCTGCCTCTGCCCTTCACTGTGATCTTATTAAAGGGAGACACTGCCAAGCTCATCGCTGTATCCCCATCGATAAACTAGTGAAAACGCATCTCAGTGCTCTGTGAGTTGTAATTGAAAGGTAAAAGATTTGCACTCATTAGTTCTTTGAAATCCAAATAGGATTGAGGCTAAGACAGACTTTTGTGAGCTAATTCTAAGAATTTACAACATACTGTATTTCCTAGCCAACCTATGAGGTTCAATTGAATTCAGTTTTTTCAATACCAATGGTGTAGATCAAAAAGAAGTGCATATGATAGATTTGGGGCCAAAGAGGAGAAAAGAAAGGGTCAGCCAATTCCCCTTCCAGAACCCCCAGCCCTCGCCCCAGTGTGGATGACCCTCAGGTACCCACCTGCCTCCTGGTGGATTGGACATGGTTTGGGGCAAACCTGATGATCACGCTTCTTCCCTCTTGTGTCAAAGCTATTGGGCCAGTAGGGCTGTGTTTCTGAATGACCTCCTAACGTCATGGCTACAACACTGACTAGAGGAGCTTACATCTGTGAGCAGAGCTCAGATCCATTAGCGCTCACTCCACTCTTGCCCATCAGAACCCATTCACCCCAAGATTGTAACGGCAGAAATGGACTCCTCCCTCATTAGCTTATTTCTGTCTGTGTGCTTACCAAAAGTAGACATTACCTCACAGATGTTTCCTGTTCCCACCTGCTCCCTGAATATATTATACTTCACCTCACCTCCTTGCAATAGGTGGGTTTATATAACCAGCTCTTACTTATGGCTTTGGTTGTAATTTATGTCTTCCATGTTCTTCTCTGTCACAGTGAACATGTAAGTATATGTGGAGTTGAAGGTGCCTTGAGTCTCCTGGAACTTTGAGCCACTGCATAGAAGGCCACTGTCCTAGAATTCATCGAGATGTGCTGAAGATTTTGAAGAAAAAGAAATAAGCATTTATTATATCAAACCATGTAGGCATTGATCGTGCTTATTCCTTCAGCATTCCCTAACCTATCTTGACTTACACAGGGACTTTTAACTATGACCACTGACTCAATCACCTTATATTACTTAGAGAAGTTTAGTTAATCAAAATATTCTCTCACTGGATCTTCTTGATAGATACAAAAATGATCATTTCCTTCAATGTATACTTTGAACCAAAATCAGATTTATTATGTAAACTTGGTTTGCGCTCTGTTTTTAAGGGAAAAATAAATAAACATGAAAAGATTCTCAAAGTAAGACTTGAAACTGCTTCATCATTTTAATTTTACTCTTCCCTTTACAGGAGTTATTTAATGATTTACAGATCAAGAGATCAAAAGGAAGACTCTAAAATCAGGTGTCTTGCTGTAAAGTGAATGTTTGGCACACACTCATTCACTTGGAAGGCTTGTGATTCTGGAATAAAATCATTCTGGCAAATTATTTTTATTTTGCGTGGTATTCGAGATTGAACCCAGGGATGCTCTAACCCTGAACTACATCTCCAGCCCTTTTTATTTTGAGACAGGGTCTTGCCAAGGCTGGCCTTGAACTTGTGATCCTCCTGCCTCAGCCTCCCAAGCTGCTTGGAACACAGGCATGTGCCAAATTGAACAGCTACAAGTGATTTAAGGGAAAAATTAATAATTTTTTTTTGCACTAGGGCCAAGAAGGAAACAAACCCTGAAGGCAGGTTGCAGGGAAGGAAGATCAGTTTTAACATGATGGGCTGGGGTGAATATTAGCACTGTGTCACAAAGCAGGCAGATGGTAGCATGTATCCCAGGTATATACAGACACATTCTGCATGGGGAGTTGGTGGCCTTTTAATGCATTTAACAAACTCTCAGCTTGTGGCAGATTCTATGCAAAACATGAAAAGTGTCCAAAGGAACTGCATGGCAGGATATGTATTTAAATGACTGTCACTTCTCACTTTCTAGGGCCTCTTCAAAGAGAGGTATATGCACAATGGAATATTATTCAGCCAAAAAGAATAATATTATGGCATTTGCAGATAAATGGATGGAATTGGAGAATATCATGCTAAGTGAAATAAGCCAATCCCAAAAAACCAAAAGTCGAATGTTTTCCCTGATAATAGGATGATGATATATAATTGGGTTGGAGAGGTGGGAAGTGAGAGAAGAATGGAGGAACTTTAGATTACATAGAGGGAAAAGTGAGGGAAGGGGGAGGGAGTATGAAAAATGGTGGAATGAGACAGACATCATTACCCTATGTACATGTATGACTACATAAATGGTATGAATCTACATCATGCACAGCCATAGGAATGAAAAGTTGTACCCCTTTTGTGTACAATGAATGAAAATGCAGTCTGTAAAAATAAATAAATAAAAAAATGAGAGAGGTAGATGTGTACTCCTTTCAAGTTGCCTCCCCGAATCGTGCTGAGTAAACCTAAAAAGAAAGAGGAAAAAGAAAAACCCCAAAACCTCTTCCAAGAAGGTCATAAAATATATGATATAGTCTTTTCAACAATTAAAATAATTTGCCTTTCAATGGGAGGCCCTGAAAGCTGAGCACAACCAACGCGTTTAGATCCTTAGACTGAAGAATTGTTTCCCTGAGTTCAGTTGAAGTTCATCTAAAGAATCTGGAATTAAGATTCTTCCATACGGACTGCTAAAATATATGAATACTTCCTGCTGTGCAGAACTCTAAGTGCTTTACACATATGGACTCGTTCGGTCCTTCACAAAGCTGGGAGGAACCCCCTTTACAGATGGAAAACCTGAGTCACAGATGGGGAAAATTCCCCAGGATGTACAGTTAGGAAATGGCAGAAGTGAGATTCAACTCCAGTCTGTTGAGAAACTGCCCCCATTGGCTCCTGTGTGAGACTCTCTAATATGTAAAATATAAATCTTAGTGCATTTGTGTGAGTTTTCACAAACAAAATGCTCACCAGAGGCTAAGATGCTAAGATCTCAAGAAACAGAATTTGTTGAAAGCTATTGAAACGCAGAGCAAGAACATGACCAGGGCCATAAAGTTCTAGAGCCTATATATATATATAATGGGGGGTATATATACCCCCCATTAGATATAATCTCTGCAGAGGTTTAGAAGAATGAATATAAACAACTCTTAAGGGTGAAGTTTTTAAACAAACCAAGTGCTATTTAGGAATTGAAATAGATGGAAATAATGCAGTACAGAAGAGAAGCACAAAAATTCACATTTAAGAAAAGGTTTCATGAGATATGGTGCTGATTTGAATACCTTGCTTCAAATATTTGCCCAGGGTCCTGACATCCTGAGTTCTACTGAGAACAAACATTCCACGGCTCCTTGCTATTTTCCTCCCCACTGGGGAGCTGACTTGGTATCATTCAGTGGCCAAATGAATACCAATGGTTGAGAAGTGCTCTCAAAAGAGTTCCTTTCGGGAGATTTGCCTCTTTCTCAGGGTTACTAAATGTGCAATGACATCATGGGTTTGGAAGTATTTTAGAGAGCAAGGAATGCCAGGAAACCCACTGTGTTGCTCTCAAATGCATCTTGAGGTGGTGACCATAGGCAGTCTGCTCTGTGAGATTTGCCTTGGACCTTCGGTTCCCCTTCAGAGATATCCAAAGTTGATGATGACTCAGAGATTGCAGTGTGCAACTGCCAAATTACTATGCTGGCTACAATCCACAGTCATTTTCTAAAATTCAAAGACTTGGATACTTTGGAGAACCAACTCATGCATGGAAGATAAGTTTTGATTGGTGAACACGGAGTATACAATGGAAATAGAAAATCCCAACTCGGCCTCCTGCTGCTAAAAAAATAGATACTCAAGAAAACTTCCTTAATACTGTTGCTTTCTTATCAGAGCTAAGTGTCAGGCACAGCAATTGAATGAGGGGTCTCTAAGTGAATGAATGGATAGATGAATAAATGAACAAAAGTTTAGTTACTGAAAAAGTACGATTGCAGATCCAAATGCACGAAGTGAATTTGGAAAAGGTTTGAATAGTAGAAAGATATTGAAAAAAAAGTAAAATTCAATCATCCTATTTCTAAATACACTTAAAAAGTAATTTGCCCCCCAGCTGTTACATAGAAAATGAACCCAACTAAATGTAAAACTCTGGGCTGAGAAGCATAAATAACTCACAACAGAAGACTTAAATATGCACTTTATGTAAATCTTCATAGCAAGCATGTTATGATTAACCACAGAGAGGTTTAGAAATTTGCTGTAGGTCACCCAGCACTAAGTGGTAGAGCCAAGTTTAAAACCTGGCAATCTGAATCAAGACTCTGGTCTTGGTATGCTGCCACTCTGCCTTTTTCCACCTTCAAGTTTAATCCCCAATAACGATATTAGTGGAGATAGTATTATTATTCACATTTCGAAGATGAAGAAAGGGCTGGGGATGCTGCTCAGCGGTAGAGCACTTGCCTAGTATGTGCAATGTCAATCTCAGCACCCGCAAAACAAAACAAAGATGAAGAAATTGAAGATTAGAGTGGTTTCAAAAGCTCATCCAGGACAAAGCAGCAAGTGAGGGGAGTAGAGCCAAGCCTCTGGCTCCAGAGTCTGTGACCTTGCTCAACATACATGTTCACGTGTCTGTAAGCATCTAAGCCTGCATGTACACCCTGGAAAAACTCACTGATCTTTTTTGATTTGAATTTCTTCAATGGCTGCCCATGACCTATAGGATAAGTCTGTAACTACTTCCTATGGCATGTAGGACATTCCATGAACTAGTCTCTATGCATCGGAGTAAAAGGGATTAATTAATGAAAGAGCATGGTCACCACTGTCTGCTGGCTTTGGATTATTTCCCTATGAGAGGGATTTTCTTTCCAATGTGTTCTGAAAACCTATCTGCCTTCTCCCTCAGAAAGGTTTCTTTTTTGCTAACCTGAGTGTTGTGATGCCTACGTGCTCTTCATCTCTCTAAGCTGGGTGTGCCACCTCTGCATGCTACAGATTCTGTCCCCCTCAGTACACTCTACTAAAGAGCTGGATAAGAAATAAAGAAACCATTTCTTTTGGCAAAAGCAGTCACTATGGAATTGTGGTCTTAGGCAGAAACAGATTCACCCACTCCCTGCAACATTGCATATCAATTGCCACTTCTTTGGTAACACTAGAGTAACCCACTTTCATTAATGTCATCCAATCATTGCATACCCCAAGTGTTACCTGGTACATATATATATTGAGACAGAATCCAAAAAAATCTCTGATTATAGCCCTTGCACTTCCTCGAAGTCTGTGTTTTGACTTTAAAATGAGCAGCAATTTGTCTACTGGAAACTCTCACTAGTAGATTGCATTATTCTTTGCCTCTCCCCTGTGAAAAGATTCTAGAGCATGCTTGCAATTCTTGTGAGAAAGTATATTACTTTGCCCCATTGAAAATGGGCTTGTCCTTCTGGCTTGCTTTGGTAGATGTGACAAAACATGCTAAGAGGAAGCTTTAAAATGTGCATGTTTATTCTTTTTTGCCCTCTGTCATGAGGAACCGTGCTACAGAAGCATCCTTGTGTCCAAGTCTTGGAATAAGGAACAGATCTAACCTCAGAGCCAGGAGAAGGACCACAGTACCTAACTCAAAACCATCATCAGATAAAGCAAGCTTACTTGTTTTAAGCCATTGAGATTTTGAGGTCATTTTTTAATGCAACATCACATAGCAAAAGCCAATCAGTTTATCCTGCAGCGACTTCCCATCTCTTATAATTTTAACAATCTGACCAGTCCCTCCATCATTGAACCTCTGTCTTTCTCCAGCTTCCCTCACCCTTTATATGCTACATTTCTGAGATATTTGTGCCCCCTCTCCCATCTGCTCCAGGACTTCTGCTGCCTTCCATTGCCTTCTATGTCTGGACCTTCATCCACACACATTGCCATCTGAATGACAGTCCGCACCCCAATACCCTCCACCAACCCTTCACAGGCAGGTCTAGGTATTCCACTGCCACATTTTCATTAATACTTTATATTGCCTTTATCATCCAGTATTTAAGTTATTAAAACATTTATTAATGTCACTGTTTATCAAATATTCAATATTTATCATGATATGCACAGGGTGAATAAGACAATATCATTTTCCTCCTTGCAGACTAGAGAGTCTCACTAATAATCACCAAGCCCATCTCACTGTGGGCTTGTCTCTCTCCTACACTAAGCAGAGAGCTTGGAGCTTGCTGAGAACAGAGCTGGTGTGATACCTCAGTGTGGGTCAGCTGCTTTCACGTGCCAGGTTCTACTTTCTGAATTAACGATGTAATGAATGAGGGCACACATGCAAATAAGCAAATGCTAAATTTGTAAGAAATTTTTATAAATTTGATCTACCTGCCTATTTTGGTACCAATACCATGCTGTTTTTGTTACTATGGCTCTGTAATACCTCCTGCTTCGCTCTTCTTTCTAAGAATTGCTTTAGCTATTCTGGGTTTCTTATTCCTCCAAATGAATTTCATGATTGCTTTCTCTATTTCTATGAGGTCCGTCATTGGGATTTTAATTGGAATTGCATTGAATTTGTATAGCGCTTTTGATAGTATGGCCATGTTGACGATATTAATTCTGCCTATCCAAGAACATGGGAGATCTTTCCATCTTCTCAGATTTTCTTTAATTTCTTTCTTTAGTGTTCTGTAGTTCTCATTGTAGAGGTCTTTCAACTCTTTTATTAGGTTGATTCCCAACTATTTTAATTTTTTTGAGGCTATTGTGAATGGGGTAGTTTTTCTAATTTCTCTTTCAGAGGATTTATCACTTATAAATAAAAATGCATTAGATTCATAAACATTAATTTTATATCCTGCTACTTTAGTCATGAAGTTTGAAACATCAGGAAGCATGGACCTGTCCACCCTTCCTCATGTGAGAACAGGAAAGTTAGGTTATATAAAGGCTGTGGTTTTTCAAATGCAAATGTTTTAGGAAAAAGTCTTGCACACTGAGTTAGTTTATCTCCAAAGCTACTTTACCAGGACAAAAAACAAAAAGCAACGAAGGAGAAACGTCATTCTTTCTGAGACCAAGTGGAACAGGCTTGCACCTGCAGATAATTCTGGTTATGATTTGCAATCTGTGATCTCTTGTGTTAAAGCTTTCTACAACTGAGAGGTGACATTCCTCAATTTCCAATGGTGCCTTAAAGCATATAGCTAGTATACCTACTCCTCTGCATTTTCCAGTACTTCATGGCTTATATATCACTGTCTAAGAGAGTACGTGGTTTCATTCCATTTTTCCTAGCTTCTATACTGAAACTAAAAGGAATAATTATTCCAGAAACCTTTGAGCTATAATAAATATTAAAAGATTGCTGCACTAACTCAAATGTTTATGCTATTTTGCCCATAGGATTGTTGGTTTTGCCATAGGCTAATCAATAAATTGCTGACTCTGGAGTTTTTCTTGAAAATTTCCTTTACAAAAGTTTTAAGTTTTTTTTTTTTTTTAAACAATTTACTATCGTATGACTACTTCACATTTATACTCAGGGTTACACAACCAGAGTTCCTTCCACTAATGGCTACTGTTGATGATTTATGGTTAAGATATCTTTGGAGATTAAGGAAATAAAGAAAAAATAAAGATCTTCTTTGCATCAATAATTTTTTCTGCTATAAAAGTTGGATGCTTCTGAGTTTTAGCTCATAGCAACATGTAAAGGTCATCTAGACACGTGTGCATGCACAACCCTGCACACACCTGTATATACCTGCACACAGCTGCACAGAACTTCATTTTGATTTTCTTGAAACTGTGATTGGCAGGAAGACTAGGATCAAGGATTAAGCCCTCCCTATGTGATTCTCGGATTGTGTTGCTCAGACAGTCAAGGAACACAAACTCCTTCCTTGAGGCAATAGATAATCCTTGGCACTCCATAAAGACATAATTAATTTGTCACCACTGGTAGCATGAGAAGAAATAAAGAGGAAGGTGAAGCATCAGGAGAACACATGGCTGTCATATGTAATCACAAAGAATGATAAGATCTGTAAAGATATCAAGTCATGGGGCTCAATGTGGTCACAGAGCACAAACAGGAAAGAGAGAGAGAGAAAGAGAGGAAAAGCTGTGGACCTGAGAAGAAGGCTTCCTTGACAGCCCTGAAGGGATCTCTCATCTCTGCTAGTAGCAGGGCAGATGTGGCTAGCTGCTCACAATGTCCAGAAAGATGAAATAGATTGGTATTTTAGCAAGGTGCTGTCTAAAAGATATTCTAGATTGCTTGGGAAGAAATCTACCTCAAATTTCCTGGTGACGTGTCTGACCTCTTGCCAGTTTTCAGACCTAAACTAGTTCATAGACCTCTAGATCCTTAACTGAGAAAGGATCTTGCAGCCTGTTTACCAGGTTGACTATGCTCTGGTAAAAAGAAAAGAGCAAGGAGTATTTGGGGTTTTTAGATATTGGTTCAGAATTTGTGCCAATTGCTGGAAACCCCCCAAACCTGTGTGATCTACCAGTCAGAAAAAGGGGCTTGTGGAAAACTGGAGATTGATGGAAACTTGGGCCAGCTCCACGTAATGACATATCTAGAGTGATTAAGGACACATTAGAAGGTTGCGTTCCCATTTCAGGATACCAAAGTGTACTTAGGAAATGGACAGGAGCCATAGTGAATCCCTGACCCATGGGGTCAAGGCAAGAATGGCCACGTGTAGGCCAATGAAACCTCCCAGACTTGGGGATTTGCAGACAGGAGCGTCACAAGCAAAGCCTGCATAGTATGGCGAGGATGATTCATACAAAAAAAAAAAAAAAATCAAGGCATAGACCTTCCATATTTCCTCTCCTTTCACCACATTGCTAACTTTTTATCTTGTACACTTGTTAGCTAGAGGAGATAGGCACCTTCCTGTTTCTTCTGCTTATTCTCCGCGTTTTTAATGTAGTCCTTGCTTTTAATTTCTCTACACTCCTGAAATAACAAAACAATATCTCATGTTTTTAAAAATAAGCAAAGTTCATTTGAATGTGAGTCCACTTATAATTCTGAGGAAAGCAAACGAAAATATAAGAACAAAATCCAACCATTGCACCCACCTGCACACACCTGTATATACCTGCACACACCTGCCCAGAACTTCACTTTGATTTCCCTGAAACTGGGAAGTCAAACTTATATGATGAAAACCCTTGTTTTCTTGCCAGACACATGTGAGGCTATACTGTGTGAATTATGGAAGGAAAAGAAAGGGTAGTGGGAAGACAGGAGTTTCAGAAGAGGAAAATGAAGTACAGTCATTGCCAAGGGTATGTGGCCGACAAGGAGTCCAGAACCAGGCTTCCCACCCAATTTGCTCCTGCTGACTGCTTGAAAGAACACTGGTGACATTGTGTGTGACTGCACAAACATTAGCTCTTCTACACATCCCTACGGAAACCTTCGGGAGAGAAGTCACATTTAACATACTTTTGAAAGCTAAATTAATAGGCTTTACCCTGGGAACTTTACTTTTTACTCTTGACAGATTATTTCAAGGAGAACAGGTAAAATTTTTTTCTTATAAATTACACTACAAAGGAGAAGTTATTCCAGGAGTCCTCTTTGATTTGTTTTCTTTGTTGTTGGCTCCTTACTCTAGTTTTGATTAATACTTTCTTCTTCCAAAGGGCTAGTTCTCATCAGCAATCCAAGTTCATATTCCTCAGAACTCTACATTTTTAACTGGAAATTGGATATGTTTGCATTTTAGAATAGGAAATGCACACAAAGGTAAGAACAAAACTGAAGGAGACTACTTATCTTACAACAGACAATTCCAGGAGGAGGTGTGTTGTTCTCTAATTCTAATTTCCTTTTCTTACTCCAACATTCAAAGAAATTGACAAATATATCAAAACTGAAGGGTCAAGTCAATACACACAGTCTCATTACAAAGGATGAGAACAAATAAAGCAAATCTCCCATGAGCAGGGAAGCAGTGCTGGGAAGTCCTTGGCAATTGACATTTACCATTACTGGCATGGAAATGGAAAAAAATTATTTTCTTTTTGGTAAATAGATTTTTGTAGACATTGAAGATGCTCTGATGGAAGATAACTCTGATGGCTCCATCTCCTCAGACTTCATTCCCATAAGGGTGGACCTTGTCCATTTTTCTTCCTTTCTCCCTTGCCTTCCTCCTCTCCAATACATCCAAGGAGCCTAGGAGGAAGTAAATAAAATAATACAGAAGAACACAAATAAAGCAGAGTTTCCTAGAGATAAGCTTCGAGGTAAACCAGTGAGAGGGAGAAAAGAAGACAGAAAATAATCTAAAACCGAGGGAATTTTCTTTTCTTTTTTTTAAATTTTGACTCATTATACACAAATGGAGTACAACTGTTATTTCTCTGGTTGTACACAAAGTAGAGTCACACCATTTGCGCAATCATACATGTACATAGGGTAGTGATGTTTGTCTCGTTCTTTTATTTTTCCTTCCTCCCACCCCTTCCCCATCCCTCTTTTTCTTCTATGCAATTCATCCTTCCTCCATTCTTGCCTCCCTCCCACTCCCCTTTATGTATCATCATCCACTTATCAGAGAGATCATTCGGCCTTTGGTTTTGTGGGATTGGCTTGTCTCAGTATGATATTCTCCAACTGCATCCATTTACCTGCAAATGCCATAATTTTATTCTTCTTTATAGCTGAGTAATATTCCATTGTGTATATATACCACAGTTTTTTTTATCCACTCATCTATTGAAGGGCATCTAGGTTGGTTCCACAATCTAGCTATTGTGAATTGAGCAGCTATGAACATTGATGTGGCTACATCACTGTAGTAAGCTGATTTTAAGTCCTTTGGGTATAGGCCAAGGAGTGGGATAGCTGGGTCAAATGGTGATTCCATTCCAAGTTTTCTAAGGAATCTCCTTCAACAAATGGTGCTGGGAAAACTGGAAATTCATATGCAGCAAAATGGAACTAAACTCCTATCTCTCACCCTGCACAAAACTCAACTCAAAATGGATCAAGGACCTAGGAATTTTCTTAAGAAAAATCTTTCTATATTTTCTCTGTTCAATGTGTACCCTCAACTGTCTATAATCCTATGACATCTAGATAATCTGATTATGTGCAGATTTGATAAGAGATTTTTACTTATGTGATTCACATGGACACAGGACACTTTAAAAAATGTTTTTAATAATAAGTGCTAAGTACTATGACAGGAATCACAAATCTACAACTTTCCAGAAAACAAAAAAGCAGGTAATGAAAATGAATGAAGCAGATTTGACTTAAAGAAAGCAACAGAAACGTGTGATGGTACATAGCACTGGAGGTTCAGCCTCAGTGGTTGGGAAACATACCCTCCTCCAGCCAAGTAATATTAGATCTTTCAGTTCTTAGATAAAAAATAAATAAATCTGATTATTATGCAAAATTTGATATGTCCATGCTACACTAGTTTCAAATTTTCTTCACCCATGGGCCATGAAGCAAGACACATTCTATGTGACCAATTGAGCTCATGGGTCACAGGTTTTTGAACCCTACATGAAGAGGAGCTCACCACAGTGAACAGCTGCTCATCCAACTCAAAAGTCAAACAGAATGTTGGAACTACTGGGGATTTCAGCACTCATCGCTTCCCATTGCACCATTTTACCTTGGAGAAAATTGAGGCCTCATGATTGAGGCCTGCAGCCAGGTAGGAGCAAATGCAGTCTGAGCACCTAATCAACAGTCCTGCAAACCAGACTTCAAACTAAACATTGTACTGACTCAGCACTTATTTGATCATTAGTTTCCCCTTGATCATTTTTAATATCCACAGGAACTTTAAAATTTTAAATCCCTAGTAAAAAGGAGAGCTCAATACTAGAATAAAAATAGGCCATGGACTGACAGATTTATGAGAATATCCTGCCCTCTCTGGCACTGTGGTCTTTTGTTTGTTTTTATTTCATGGTGTTTTCTTTTATAGAAAAACTTAATTAACAAATAAAAACTATATGTATTTATCAAGTGCAACATGCTGGATTTATTATGGAATGAAATACATACATATTATGGGATGGCTAAATTATCATAGGTATTTCTTCACATGCTTTTTTCTTGTGGTAAGAACACCTAAAATATGTTTCAGTGATTTTTAAGTATTATTAACTATAGCTATCACGTTATAGAATAAATCTTGAACTTATTCCTTCTATCTTTTATATTTTTTATACTTTGACCAAAATCTCCCCAATTCCACCCATTCCTCCTCTGTCCCTTGGCAACCACTTTCTGCTGTGACTTCCTTGAGTTCAACTTCTTTAGATTCCACATAAGTGAGATTATGCAGTATTTTTCTTTCTGTGCCTGCTTATTTCATTCATGTCCTCCGGGTTCTTCTATGTTGTCACAAATGACAGCATTTCAAGTTTTAAGGTTGAACAGTAGTCCATTGTGTATGTATCCTACATCTTCTTTATCTCTTCACCCATTGATGGACACTTAGGTTGATTCCACATCTTGCCTATTGTGAATAATGCTAGAATGTCTATGGAAGTACAGATGTCTCTCTGACATACTTATTTCACTTCTTTTAGTATGTACCTAAGTAGTGGTATTGCTGGATCACATGAGTTATATTTTTAATTTTTTTGTAAGGCCTCTATCCTGTTTTCTATGTTGCATGGTGCTATAATCTTTATTGGGTGGAGAAATGGAACCAATCCTCTGAAGATGTCAATCATATTGCCTTCAGATGGATTCTTGAAGATTTCTAAAAGACTGTCAGTGTTACTTCTAAAGGACTGGATGCAGAGGCCAGGAACCAATGGCTGGAATCTTCGGCTATCCAGCTATTGCTGCTACTACACTTCTGTAGAGAATAGTAGAAAGGACACTCCAGGTGTGTAGAGAGGAGTCAGAAGAACACTCCAGGTACAAAGAGAGGCATCACAAGGACACTCCAGGTGAAGGTAAGTAGCTTATTCCTAGAAAAGTTTCTGAAACAAATCTTTCTCTGCTCTTCTTACTCTGATGAGCTCATGCTCTGAGGACTCCTTTTCCCTTGAAATGAAGGCATCCTTACTGCTGCAGGGTCTTTTCCCCAAAACCCCACTCTAATCCTGGGCTCGCTTTCTAGTCAACCTGGTATCATCCTTCCAAGCAGGAGCAGGGTCCTGATTAACCTGAAAGGAATACTTTCCCCAGCAATAGAAATATCTTAAAATACAAGAAGCATTTATGTCAAAGAAAGTCACTTTTTTTCTCCTACCCAATGCATCAACTCCAGCCCACTACAGCTCAATGTTGGTGTTCTCCCTAAATCAAACCTCTTCTATTCATTGGAAGTCAATGCACATCTCAGCTATCCCTCATTATTGTGTTCCACTAAAATAATTTTTAAAGATTAAAAATGTAAAAAATCTGTACTATACTAAATATATAAAGTAATTGTAAAATATGAATATGTTCAAATAGATACAGGTTTCCATGTACAAAGAAATAAAAACATTGGTAGCAATATTAACTTCTATTTGAAAACAATTTGATAATATCTCATAAAAACAAAAATACATAGATCCTTTAACCAGTCAATTCTGTGTCTAGGAATCTATCTAATAAACATATAATTTGAATAGGTAGGGATAATATATGTGCCTGGTGAAACAGAACAAGGCAAATGACCATCAATAGCGGATATCCAATACTCGTGGCCTATCCATACCATATGTTATAACACAGTCATTGATAAAGTCCAATAGAGTCGCATCATATGCTGTGAAGACCTCTCATCATGTATGGCTCCATGAGAAAAATCACAATGAAGGCAAGAATGCATAACATGATCTTATGCAATATTAATGTTTAATATCATTATTTACCAAAATTGGTTTATGTGTGTATAGAATAATTTTTGGACAGAAAAATAAAACTGACACCCAATGGATTATTAATATGGGCTACTTGGGAGAAGGGGAAGGTTAGTAGAGATAAGAAGATGAAGACGAAAGGGAGTCAAATGTCCCCATCCCACCAAAATAGAAGAAAAGGATTGTCTTAATGAGCATATAATCACATGCATGTGTTAGGTAAAAGTATGAATAAACATGGATATGTGGATAACACTGTAAAGAAATTTTTTAATTTTAAAAGGTATATAATGAAATGATTTTATTTCCTTATTTAACAAACATGGATAAAATATCTCAGGAATGATTCATTAGTAGGTGTGAGTACTGTATGTTCATCTATTCATTCTGATTTTCTCCCTACTCAATCTGTGATTGCCCCAAAATTTACACTTGAATGACCAATTTCCTCTTAAGTCTATCTATCTGACTTTGGAGCTCTCCTATCTTTGTACACATATGATTAGGAAGTTTCGCCTTGCTTGAAACATATTCTATTGGCAAGCCTCTCTTCTCAGGAAATGACCCTCCCTTATCTTGTCAGACAGTTCAGATGTCTGTTCCTTCTCCTTGCCACTTACCCTCTTTGCAATCTCTAAAGCTCGCCTGAGTTGCTGGCATCCTACGGCCGTGCAAGTGCAATCCCTTTTGCAGGAAAAGTAACTTCAAGATTTGGACTCACTATGGAGGATAATCTATCTCTAGGAGCCCCTAAATTCAAGCTGACAATATTCTTTAGTTTCTGTGGTGGGCATTTGCTCAACTCTTTGTTGAAAAAAATGAAATTTTCTTCTCTAGAACATAGAAAGTTTTACTTTATAGAGACATGTTTAACTTTGTAAAGTATCAGTGGCAATTTATTATGGGACAATGCATGCCTAATTTTTCATTAAATGAATGAGAACATAATTTCTCATCCATCTGATAGACAAAGTTCATTTTAAAAACTGCTCATTGTTATCTGAGATGAGTAGAAGGGGTGAGTACTCAGGTGATAATGATATTGTTTATTCTTATAACCTTTCTGAAAGGTGATTTTGCAATACATCTTGAGAGCCTTGAACTGTTCACACCCATTGACTCATTACCCATTTGGGTCTTTATACTAAGTAATGATTCAAGGACAATCACAAAGAATTATGTGCAAAGTTGTTTATTAAGAATTGAAACAAATTTCTAATCATAGGAGAACAGGTAAAAATGCTATTTTCTTATACTTGTGAAAAAGCAATCAGGCAAAAATTGAAAATATTACAGATAAAGACAAAGTCCCACCACACCAATCCTTCTTCCTTTCCTTTCCCACATTTTAGGAGACCTGATCGACTCCACTGTTTATAAGTTCTCCTATGTATCATTTGGGTTCCTCCTGCTTTTCACTGCTACACAGCTTTGTCTTTTCCACTGTGTAATATTTTCTGTAATATAAGCTTAAAGTAAATACAGCAAAATGTTCATATTTTTACTCATTGGCATCATACTATTTTTGTACTTTCATTATATTTGAAATATTTCATGAGTAAAAATACATTAAAAATAAAAGCAAATTTATGATATGCGGTATTTCATATTTTTCTCTTAAATTTTAAGTTAAATCAACATTATTTAGTAAAAAATAGTAGGTATTCATGTTAAAAATAAATGTGTCATCCTTCCAGTTAAAACATCAAATCTCTCAGTAAAGGAAAATGCTTCATGTCATGTGCCTGGACTCATTACAAGAAGACATAAGATACCTCTCTGCCTTCATTAAAATAAATTACTTGACAATTTCCTAGAAATTTCCCCCAGATTTTCAATCCATATAATTCATATATATAACATATATATGCGAATGCAGCATTATTCAAATAACACAACACACACACAAATTGTCATTTGCAGGAAAATGGATGGAATTGGAGAACTTTGTGTTAAGTAAAATAGTCATGCACAGAAAGACAAATATTTCACTTTTTCTGAAAGTAGAAAATGGACTATTAGGAAAGGGAAAGGGGACCAGAGAGAGGGAGGGGAAGCAAAGGGAGAGCAAGAAAGGGTAGAAAGGAGAGTGGACACGATCAAATCATGATATATGCATGTATGAAAATGTCACAGTGAAATCCATTCACCTGAACAATTAATGTGGATTAGTAATTGTAATTTTAAAAGAAGTAATTAAAAAAGAAATATTCCCCAAACTTTCAGTCTACATAATTCATAACCCCCCACACACACTTTTATGTGAAATGGTTTGAAGAGTACTGTTTTTAGTTAGCTTCTTCACTGCTGTGACCAAAAGACCTGACAAGAAGAATTAGAGGAAGAAAAGCTTATTTGACTCAGTTTCAGATCCTTCAGTCCATAAAGGAATAACTAACCTCATTGCTCTGGTGGTGAGGCAGAGAGCATCCTGGTGGAAGGGTGTGGTGGAGGAAAGCAGATCAATACATGGCAATCAGAGAGCAGAGAGAGCTCTGCTCACCAGGGACAAAATACAAACCACAAAGTCATGCCCCCAGTGACCTACCTCCTCCAGCCACACCCTACTTGCCTAGCTGCCACACAGTTAATCCCTCTCAGTGGGCTAATTCACCCATCAAGTTACAACTCTCATAACCCAATCATTTCACCTCTGAACTTTCTTGCATTGTCTCATACATGAGCTTTTGGGGGACACTTCACATCTAAAACATAACAACTGCTTTCTTCATTTTGACTAAACAGAAAAGATATTTTCCTTTTTAGGTATGAAAACATATTTCTAGACCTGGTACTTTAAGCTAGGAAATGGAAAATTAAATAGATATATGTTTAAAGTAAGAATCAGCTGTATAACACCCTTTCTGTAAATTTGCATCAGACTTTGAAATTTGTCATTACCTGTGAAAGACCAGTCAAAACCCCCTTCATGATCCATAAAAGCCCCCAAAGCAGACAATTTATCATGTCTCTCCCTGTTGTCTAGGAGGAAAGACTATTAATTGAGTTTCACCAAGTATTGTGTGTCACCAAGCAGAAAATTATTACATAGAATTACAAAGGAGAAGAACACAAGTAGATTTTACAATTTTTTAGTTAAAAACAAAACAAAATCTTTTTTCAGAAATGCAGTTTACTAGTTTTTACTGTTCCTCAGAAAAAAATCAGAAGGAACAGTTCTTTGGTGCTTCCAATGAGGTAAAAGAATCACTACTGAACATCGCCTACCATTTCTGCCAAGACAGAGGCGATAAACATGAGGACATCTCCTCACTTTGAAGTCATAATCTAGTCATTCTTCCCTCCCTAAGAGGATGGTACAGCATCATGAAAGCAGAGAGATCATAATCTCAGTGAGAGAAACTTCTTGTACTTAGAATAATTGAATCGTAGAATTTTATAGCTTAATAAATGTGTGCTGGATTGAATTTTTGTGTTTAAAGGAGGATGGGACTTCTGCTTCTGGCTAACATAAAGTCACTTGCAATGGTACAACACTCTCAAGGGAAGCAATAAGAAAAGTTAAATAAAATTGAAAATCAGAAAAAGAAGTGTTTGACAGCAGTCAGAGGACTAATGAGACCATTAGGACTTGAGGGGTTAAGATTCCAAAGAAAAGAAAATTTCAGAGAGATAAGCCACAATTTTATGAGATTCTCTTCTCCCCTGAACATGTGCTAATTCTAGGCACAGACTGAAAATGGGAAGCATATTGTGATTGGGAAGGAGCATAGGGGTTATGTGAAGAACAAGGCAATAGTCCAGCATCTAGGTAGCTGGAGGGCTGCAGGCAGGGGGAGGAGAGGGAGAACTAGAAGGTACAATGTTTGTAGAGATGATGTCTAAATGGTTTTGAAAACCTGTGAAAGACATTATAGAAACTTTAAAAGTGTTTTAAATTCCAAGCAGGATCAATATGAAGACCTAATAACAATATACTAAGACTACCAAAAACCGAAACAAAACAGCATTTCTTAAAATCAACCATATATACACATTAGCTTAAACAGAGTAATGAGTCTTTACTTGCCTTTTAAGCAAGAATAAGGGCAACTAAAAGACAATGGTGTGACATACTTAAGTGTTAGTGGAAAATTACTGCCAATCTTGAATTCTGTAAGAAGTGAAATTAGCCAGGTGCAGTGCAAGTCTATAATCCCAGCTATATTTGAGATGGAGGCCAGCCTCAGGAGCCTAGCAAGGCCCTAAGCAACTTAGCAAGACTCTGTCTCAAAATGAAAAATAAAAAGAGTTGGGGGTGTAGTTCAGTGGTAAGCACCCCTGGGTTGATTCCCAGTACTAAAATAATTGAAAAAGAAGTGAAATAATTCTTTTAGAAAAAAAGGAAATATAAAAATTTCCACTTAAGGAAAAATTGAGGTAATGCGTTGTTAGCAGATACCCAAAACATTCAAGCAAAGTGACTGAAGGTGGAAACAAGAAAATATAAGAAAGAATAAATCCCAACAGAAAAATTAAATATTTAGAAATTAAAAACAGACTGGCCAAAAAACAGACACATAAGTGAAAATGCATATATCAATGGGAAGGTAACTTAATCTTATGATGAGTATCTACAAAAATCATGTAGATATCATGTAAACAGCAATAGTAAAATATTAAATGTTTTCCCTGAAATTAAAAAAAGATAAAGACCTGTTTTATTATCACATACTTTCTTTTTTTTTCAGTTTTTATTTATTTGTTTATTTATTTTTAATTTTTACAGACTGCATTTTGATTCATTGTACACAAATGGGGTACAACTTTTCATTTCTATGGTTGTGCATGATGTAGATTCATACCATTCATGTAATCATACATGTACACAGGGTGATGATGTCTGTCTCATTC
>JAJEJO010005297.1:10090-30216 GCA_020662805.1 Glaucomys volans | reverse complement strand
GAGAACAATGATACAACATATCAATCTCTCTGGGATACTATGAAAGCAGTGCTAAGAGGAAAATTCATTGCATGAAGCACATTCAATAAAAGAATGAAAAGTAAACAAATAAATGACCTCACATTACAGGTCAGAGCCCTAGAAAAAGAAGAACAGATCATCACCAAAAGTAGTAGAAGACAGGAAATAATTAAAATCAGAGGGGAAATCAATGAAATGGATCCACCTTTTGACCCAGTTATCCCACTCCTCGGTTTGTACCCAAAGGACTTAAAATTAGCAAACTACAGTAATGCAGTCACATCAATGTTTATAGCAGCTTAATTCACAATATCACACATTTTCAGTAGAAGATTCTAAGCAATGCAATAAAGATAGGAAAAGAATTAAGAATCAAAATGGACACATTAAAATGATTGCACAAAAAATCCAAAAGAATCATCTACACGCTTAATTATCTAGTGAGTGGATCAGAAGTATGGCCAAGTAGAATTTCATAATACAAAATCAATTTTATTTATATTCCTGAAAAATACATAGAAAATTTAAATGCTAAAAATAAGTGCATGTAAAAGAACTCAAAGACCATGGGAATAATTCTAATGAAAGTTGTGTAAAAATTCTACACACAAACTTGCAAAATAATATTGAGAAAATTTAAGAAATCTTAAGTAAATATGAAAATATTTCAAATCATAGCGCATGGTTTGAAAGTCTCAGTATTTAAAGAACATTAAGATTCTCCAGATTGATTTGCAGATGGGATATTGCCAATATTATCTTGACAGGCTTTTGTTCGTTTATAGTTCTTGAAAATCTGATTCTAAATTTATATATTGGAATACAAATAACAAAAAGTGACCAAGACAATCTTAAAGAATGGTAACAAAGTTACAGACCTCCCACAACTGGTTTTCAAGCCTTATCGTTAAAAGAAATTGTAGCACATTAGCATGTGTAAGGCCCTGGGTTCAATCCTGAACACACAAATACACACAGACACACAAAGGAGATTTTCAAACAGACTATTTTGATCTCACTCAGTGCAAGAGTTTTTAAGCTAGAGGTAGCAAAGTACTTTTCCAGAAAAGTTGTAATTAATGTTTTTAAACTGTTGAACTACATCAAGTAATTTGTTTAAAAAGTGATTTCTTAATTTTTAATTTTTTTATGATTTGGTTATTACTCTTAATCATACTTATGTGTGTATAAACAATAAAAAGACAATAATACTTTCAAAATTTTAAAAAAGAAATCATAGTATAATAAATTTCTTAAATTTATTAAATTTATTAAGATTTGAGCATAAGAATCTCAAATAGAACAATATAGGGATCAATTGGAAATGCAGTTGTAAAATAATAAAGATTGAACTATAACTTTATACTTAGGTAGAAGTTTATTCCAGACAGATTGGAGACTTAAATGCTAAAAGTCAAATAATAAAGCTTCTGGGGAAAGGGGACATTCAGATGGTGGAGGAAGCAATGACTCCTTAAGCATGATACAAAATTCCATTACCATAAAGAAATTTAACATTTATAGATAAAATAATGAAACAAAGAACTTCTTTTTAAAAAATGCTCCAAGTAAGAGTTTCACAATGCAAGTATCCAACAGAAGATCTATATTCAGAATATGTTAGGAAGTCCTACAAGTTTGAAGAATAAGTCAGACAACTAAATATAAACATGAGCCAAATACTTAAAACAGGTGCTTTACAAAGAAGACACTCAGTCTATAAGTGAGTGAAGAGGCCTCAACCTCATTAATAATCAAGAAAACACTCCTACCTGATTTCCTAAAGAGAAAAGACCGACAATATCAAGCATGGACAAGTACCAGGAACAGCTAGAGTTCTCTACCCCTGCTAGAGTAAACTGGTGTGACTGCTTAAGAAAACATTCCAGTAGTATCTACCAATATTGCTCATATTGATAATTCATGACATAACTTTTCAATTTCTATAAGTATAGCCAAAATTCATTTATATGTTCATTAATATCATGTACCAAAATATTCTTAGCACTATTTGTAATAGCCACAAGAAAGAATAATGATAATAACAACAACAGCAATAATATACTGAAACCATCCAAATGTCTATCAAGAACAGAATGGATAATTAAATGTGTGTATATCAAACATGTGACACCATCCCGCATCAGAAACCAGTCAATGTCACAGGTAACAAAATAAATGGATGTCATACGCAAAATTTGAACAAATTGAACCAAAGGGGGATGTATTTTGTAAATCTATTTATAAAAATTTCAGAAATGAAACTGCTCTCTGGAATTAGATTTTGGGACAGTGATTGGCTTTTGGGAAGTAGGCACCAGAAAAAACATGAGGTTACTGTCAGGTTAGATTTGGGCGGCTGCACGGGGAAGGGAGCAAAGACACCTAGCAACACACTGCACCAGAAGTGACCAATCAGAGGCAGACCTACTGACCCTGATGTCCACCTTGGTCCACCTTTTCCTGGGCAGGACCTCTAGCCCCTTCCCTCGTTTAAATACCCTGAGCCCCCAAAGCCACATGCGATTTCTTCTGGCTCTCCCACCCCGAATTTCACCCCCATCTCTCGCCTGGGGAACATAAACTCTAATAAATCTTAATTCAACTACTTTTGTCTGACTCTGGTGGTCCCGAACCCGCTCCGGCGAGCTTACATCTTTGGCTACCCGCCACCTGGGAGCTTACAGTTACCTTTTAGGGTATTGTTTTTTTCTCCATGTAGGTGATGACTGCTCATCTGTATTCATTTATGAAAAATTTTTACATGTATGCTACATTTCAATGAAATTTTTTTCTTTTTTGTACTAGGGATTGAACTCAGATGCTTTACCACTGAGTTATATCCCCATTTATTTTTATTTTAATTTATTTTATTTTACATTTTATTTTAGATAGGGTCTCATTAAGTCATTTAGGTCCTTGCAAATTATGGTCCTTCAGCAAATTATGCTGAAGCAGGTCTCAAACTTGTGATCCTCCTACCCCAGCATACCAAGTTGCAGGGATTACAGACTTATGTCACCATGCTTGGCTTCAATGGAATTTGAATTCTGAAAACCAGCTTGGGAGATGGGAGCTCTTTGTTATTCATAATAGGGTAGAACACACCAAGAGAAATAAATGAATGAAAAAAACAAAGGGCATGTGAATGTGGTGGGTGCAGAAGGTGCATTACTGTAAACTTATCCAGGCTTTCCTTTTTCTTCTAATTTCCTAGTAGTCCTCCACTTGTAATATAACAAAAACTATCAGGGAACATGTCTACCTAGTTACAAATATGATCTATACTCAGTTCATCCACTCACTGGATCACCTTTTACCCAATACTCTACAAAGTTTATTTCGAGTTGAAGGAAAACAAAAGGACCCCTGGAAGTTCCCACGTAGAAGAGGAAGTATTATTTGAACTATGTCATTCAAGGTAGCAGATGTTAAAAACAGCCAGGATGTATGACTGTTTGCAAAATAGTGATATATATTCAAATTTTGAGGAAGGGCATTTATGGGAATTTCTATCATGATTTTTATTTCTGTCAACAGACTGATTTTTTTCACAAAATATTTCAACAACCAAACTATTCAAATCACTATGTCTAATTTGTGTTGATATATTTATAAACACAGTTACATTTATCAAAATTCTTGCAGAAAGAAGTTATGGGAAAATTTTTTAAATATATTTTCTTTCCACAACTTCGGAACTTGCTTTTCAAATGTTTACAGATATTTTGACAGACTGATGAATAGGTAAGACGTTCGGATGGCAGGGCAAGTGCTGGCTGCAGGATGAGAGAGCAGTGCAAGGTGATAGACATTCCAGTAAGACAAACATGTCATCGAGGTTCTGATTATGGCATCTGACCATCAAGAAAAAAATGAGAAAGCACACCACCCACATGTCAAATAGGCACCCTGCCGACCAAATGGCCTTTCAAGATTCACACTGCAGAATAAATTATTTAGGCCTTTTGAATTTTGCTGTCTATTTCAGTAATTACCAAACTCATACTGTATCTTCGAATTTGACTTTTCAAGTTTGTCATTTCAAGTTTGCTTTGTGTTTTAGGAAATTCCCATATGAGAAACAACCTGAAGAACTGGGCAGAAAAGACTGAACTTTATGCCTTTTGCTGCACAGAGAGTTGGTTAGTCCTCTTTCTTTATTATTTAGGACTTCAGTAGGGAAGATGCACCCCTGGAAACAGGATATCAGCTGCCTACTAATGCACAAGAAAAGGAAAGGATGGCTCTTGGCAACTGAATAATGAGCCAATGAAAACAGAGTTCAGAATTATTGAGGTCAGATACTTCATTCTCCCAGCAACCCTCTGAGGGCATCATTATTACCCTATTTGATAAATGGGAGAAAAGATGCCTTGTGAAATAAACACTTGCAACATCATACTGCCAGTGAATGCCAGATCTTGAAGGAAGAAGGCCCCATTAAAGTCACAGTGCCTAAGCCATGGTTCTATATATTCAACAAACTTCTAAACCCACCAGTAAAAGAAAGACAGCTTGGGATTTTTTAAATTTACATTCATAATATTTCTATTTAATTCAAGTGACCTGGGGCATTGGTTATTTTGGTGGTTGTTTTTAAAGCCTTGAACTTTGAAGACTTTAACTAGGGTTCTAGACTTCTCTCCAGCTGTGTAGCCCTGGGAAAGTCACTCATCTTTCTAAATGTTTCATACATTTGCAAAATGAGATAGTTGGACCCAAAGCATGGTTTTTGAATTGTTTCTTATTATTTCATGAATTACACAGAATTAATTTCAAGACCACCATATGGTAGGATTGCATGGTTGATGGAAATAATGATCTGAATTCTTCATTTTCCTGGAATAGAATTGTAATGCACATCTTTTGAGTAGTCTCATGGTGAGTAGAGTGCTCTTCTTTGTTCCTTGACTCTGGGCATGGCTGTGTGCATTGTCCTGGCCAACTGAACTTGCCTTCTTACACTGCACCATCTCTCATAGGAACAGCTTCTCCCTGGTGTGGCTTGCCCCCTGACCTGGGACCCATAGAGAGACACAGGAGGAGCAGGCTTTAGCCTAACCCAAATGACAGCCTCAAAGAGAGCTGCCTGAATCAGTCCAGCCTAGATCCATCAAACCTCAGGAAAACAAATGTTTGTTGATGTGAACTCCTGAGATGTGGAGTCTCATGCAGCAAAACTGTCTAAGAAAGAGCATTAGGGGAAGACATTGCCAGAGGGACTCCAAAAGTCTTGCTGCCACATCAGCTGTTCACATACTGGGCAGTTGCATAACATTTCACTGGAAGGATGAGTTTCCCAAGTGAAAAACTGAACCGAAAATACTAAAGTAGACGATTATGTTGAGAGACAAGATTTCATGAGCCAAAGGTTAGTTTTAAAAATAAAAATAATAAGACAGCCATTAGAAAATGAGTGTAAGACTAACTACTCTGAGTACATAAAGGGGCCAACCAAGAAATAAATATGAACCAAAATATCCTCTCATGTAACAAGGTGATACTAGATTTCAGCATCTTCCAATGTATGACATTTAATTTTGTTTTTGAGAATAAAGATATGGTGTAGACATAAATGAATGGATGGCAATTTAAATACTGTATTTGGTTTTGGAAAGCCAGCATCGCCTTAATTATTTATTCTCTCACCCCAGTGTGGAGAGGTTCCTGAACTTTTTTTTGTGTGTGTGTATCAGGAATTGAATAAGTGGCCTGGAGGTAGAGGTGTTCAGAGTCAGGACCCCAGACTTCCTGCATCTCTGCATGCTCCATAGTCCCTTCAGTGCAGATGGTATGGGTTAATCAGTTATAAAGAACCAAGAATTAGACTCAGAGGTCCAGTTTCCACACCTACTGCTGCCCCATTACTAGTTGTCCTCACTCAAGTCATCGGATCTCTCTCTACCTGTCTCCTTACCTGAAAGTGAGGCATCTCTCCCAGAGATGTCTAACCTCCCTAAGCTCCAACAACCTTAAGAGTTTTTTTGTTTTTGTTTTTTTTTTTTTTGGTACTGGGGATTGAACCCAGGGGCTCTCCACCACTGAGCCACATCCCCAGCCCTATTTTGTATTTTATTTAGAGACAGGGTCTCACTGAGTTGCTTAGGGCCTTGCTAAGTTGCTGAGGCTGGTTTTGAACTCGCAATTCTCCTGCCTCAGCCTCCCAAGTGCAGGGATTACAGGTGTGGGCCACCGCGCCCAGTTAACCTTAAGAGTTTTATGATAGTAACATTAGAAATGGTGTCAGAGGAAGTAATATAAGACCGGCCTAAGACTGATGGGGGAAGTTTGAGAAAGAAGCCCTGTAAATGCAGTGTTGACTATGAAGAGAAGGAGTCACAGATTAAGATAATGTCTGACCTGTCCTGAAACCTATGTAGGTCCCCTGGGCACCAGCAATGCAGATACTGTGCCTTGTGTTGGGGATTTTTGTTTTTGTTTTTGGTATTGGGGATTGAACTTGGGGGCACTCAACCACTGAGCCACATCCCCACCCCTATTTTGTAATTTATTTAGAGACAGTGTCTCATCTCCATGTTCCCCACAGCCAGGACAGATCTGATGGAAAATTTAGTCAACTGGGGCTACATTTCCAAAGTTAACACTGCCTGCCTTAATCCCAGGTGGATAATCCTCTCCTGGACAAATCTTGTCATCAGTAACTCATATTATGTGTTATATAAAAGCAGTCATGAACCAATGGATTACATACATTTTTTTTAGCTTATAGTGATTGAAAATTTGAATTTGTGCTAACTTTTAAAAATCAAAAGGTTTTTGTGTTGTTCTAGTTTTAGTCATATTTCTGGTTTCTATGAAAACTAGAAGATTCGGTACTCTGAGACAGCAACAGTTGCTCATAAGTAAGAAGATACCATCCCCTTTATTTAACCTGTGGTTTCTGGTTATTAACAGCTCTGCTGCTTGTCTTCCATGCATTCCAGTTACCTGCCTGACCCCCATTTGCGAGCTCTGAGAGTCTCAAGGAACACAAGATGTTTGGTCTGCAACTTTCCAAAAACCACCACACCTATGAAGCAAAATTGGTAAGGCGTGATGAATCGCTCCAGGAATAAGCAGTTGAGATCTCGAGAGGAAGCTCACATATGTTGCATAAGAAATACTCATAAATATTAAGCACACAGCCAGAAACTGCTAAAATAAAAGCACATTTCCTAAATCTAAAAGGATTCAGCTAAATTGATTAATTTTGCTTTTTTTTCCCTACAATTCTATTGTTATTAAGATGGACAATGGACAGTTCATGTTCCCTCAAAGGCCCCTTTAATATCATATAAGTGAGGTGTGTCGTCTGAGATTAAGGATTGGTAAGGAACTAGCTCAGATTTCTGACTCTACTTTCAGTCTTTTCATTAGAAATTAAGGAAAATATGACTTAGAGCCAGAAGTTGATTCTAGCTGTTAACCACTTTATGATCCTGGTTCCCAAAACTGGATGTATCAGAACTACCTGGAGAGCTTGTGAGAAAGTACAGATTGCTAGGCCCCGTCTTTAGACCCCTATATGAGGAGGTGTGGTTCAAAGGCTGGGAATTCCCATTCCTAACAAGTTCCCAGGGAATATTAATGGAGCCCATTCAGGAGAAACACTGCAACATAATGCCTTGGGCAAGTGACTTCACTTCTCTGCAGCTTCTCATCTACAAGACAATGGTGGTATATTATCTCCTCAGAAGAATTTGCCTATCAAAGAACAGTGAAAAGTTATCTTTAAAATGATTTTATTAGCTCCTAGAAATATCACTTCACTGCCAATGTGGTCCTCTTCTTTGTGGGCTGGCAGCATATTGAGCATTGACCTGGGAAACAGCAAAACCTTCTTCCTGGAGAGAATACTCCCTTTTTTTTTTAAATTTTTTAATTTAATTTTTACAGACTGCATTTTGATTCATTGTACACAAATGGGGTACACTTTTCATTTCTATGGTTGTACATGATGTAGGTTCACACCATTCGTGTAATCATACATGTATATAGGGTAATAAAGTCTGTCTCATTCCACCATCTTTCATACCCCCGCCACCTCCTCCCTTCATTTCCCTCTATGTAATCCAAAGATTGGAGAGAATATTCTCGATGAGGCTGTTGTTGCTTTCTTAGCATTTCTACAATCCTGATCAAAACAATTCTCATCCTCTTTCCACTTCTGTAGAAAGTGAAAGAAAACGGAAAAGCTCATCCTTCAAATGATCCTACAGTCTTGGAGAAGCTGCATAGTGACCTTTGAATGATTAGGGTTTGGCATATGGAAAGGACACATGTTTCCCCTGCATTTTAATAAAAATGTGAGCTTCAGGTTGCACTCAGTAAAATATTTCAGCAGATCCTGAGGTTCTCATGCATATAGTATCTCCCTCCACCATCTCTGATACCTTCTACCATAGAAATGTATGTTGAAGAGAAAAAAATTCCCCAACAGTAATGAAGCCAGAATTAAAGACAGAATAGACAGGTGATCGAGTCAAATTGAGAAAATGGAGGTCAGTTTGGATCCAGGAAGTTGGAGGCCACCTCTGCAAGACAGGAATGTTCATGTCTCCAGAGCCCTTGGACACCACTCCTCCCAAAAAGGTTTTTAGTGCAATTCCTGAGCACTCCTCCTTGGCCCTTCCAGCCCACCTGCTCACCCCTGGCCATCCCACCAGCATCTCCTGGGCCTAGTCTCATAGGCAGGAAGGAGAAAGATAAGTGGAGAGAAAGCAGGAGCACAAAGGAATCTTTAGTCTACAAAAGTTGCAGGGCGCTGTCACTTCTTGGGATACCAGAATACCAGTCATGGCCCCCTTCTCCCTTCCAGGAGAAGTCTGTGTTACTACCTTTAAAATAAAACTTGCTTCATATGCTTGCCTCAGTGTGCTTCTCTAATGTTCAAATTTCAACATTTGAGGAAGCAGAACTCATCACTGATAAATGGAGTTATCAGTAATACATGCCTTCTTGTAACTGATCCTTATTAAGTGAATTCCTACCACTTCCCCTTCCTTTTTTTCTTTTTCTTTTTCTCAACTGAAATATACAAGTGTGTAAAATAAATACTGAAATTTAATAATTTGTTAGAAGAGTAAAAGTATAGCATTGCAAAATCAAATACATGAATATTCTCATCTCAACTCAATCATTTGAGGACTATATAAATAAACCAACAGGGTTTCCAGTCATGTTGATCCTATCATTGAGAATACATCAGTGTATTTTCAAATTAATAAGTTAAAAGCCTTTGTTATCCTGTTTCTTTTTTGTATTTTATTACCAACATTTTTAGAAAAAAATGCTTAAAAGCTTTGAAAAAGTATTGGTGATAATAATATTCTTTATTGTTGCCCTTAATTTATGAGTCAGAGGACAAATCAAAACACTTTTTTTAAAAGTGCTTTTTAACTAGTGAGTTTCATTATGATTTTAGCACCATTTTCAAAGATGGTTCTGAATGAGCTTCAGTAGTTGATCATTGACAATAATATTTCCTGTACTAACTAATGAGGCACAGAGATCATTACTGAGATGTCAATACAATTTGATCCCATCAAAATAAATTTCTTTTGACTCATAGTCAACCTTCTGGTTCACCAAACACTGATTATTAATTTAGTAGGAGTTGGCCTTCCTTAGAAGCAATTTCCTAACAATCATAAATATATCTAGCCTTTGGGCATCCAAATCCAAAGGCCATTTCTTATTGATGGTAATGTTATTGAGAGATTTGTTCACCGGAAAAAAACCTTACTCCTCTTTTTTTTTTTTTAAATAAAGAAAACAAATCACTAAATACTGATGAATGCATATGAATACACACACTTTATATGAGGGTGTAGCATGCATAAAATGCCCAGATCTTTAGTATACGTAGCTTGATGATTTATACAAGCATTCTAGTTCCCGCCACCAGATGAAGATACTGCACATCTTCAACCAGTTTATATCCATCCCCACCCCCCACCACCAGATAACTGCTGTTTTAACTTCTATCATTATCAGTTCTTCTTGCCTGTCCTTTAAATTCATCTATGTAGTATGAGACAGGCTGATCTCTTTTGCACCTGGTTTCTTTTACAACCTGAAATCCGTGAGACTGATCCATGTTGCTTCATGAATCAGCCATATTTCCCTGTTCATTGCCATGTAGAATTCTGTCATCCTGATATAATCAAAATTTCTCTGTCCGATCTTCTGCTGATGGACATTGAGCTGCTTGTAATTGCTGACCTTTAAGACTATGCTGCTGTGAATGTTCCTATACATGTTGTTTGTAAGGCTTTCCGTTATCTACCTGGAAGGCACTAATAGTATGACCTGTCCAGAGACCCTTCTGTATTCTCTAGATTCTATCAACCTGCAGGGGGCTCTGACAAGATGTTTGTTTGCATCCATATATAAGCAAGGTCTTCAGGGAAATTTGGAAAGGAAAGTATTGGTTGACAGTAAGAATATCACTGTTCTGTTGACCACCACATCTAGTCTAGGCTAGGACTTCTTAAGGCAGTGTCATGATATGACATCCAAAGCCCAAGCCAAGTCTAGCACCTTCAGGCAGGTATGACATTATATTTACTGTTAAGACCCAGAGAAATCTAGTGATTTTTGCAAAATCACATAACTAGTAAGGAACTTTTTTTTATAGTGATCGTAGGACCCTAGTAGAACTGGGATTACTACATAAGGCTAAATCCTTGTGTTGTTCAGGATGCCCTACACAAAAATACCTGCTAAGGAGAGTGAAAGTTAACCATTTTTTCCAAGTTGAGAGGTCTGGCAGTTTATTTTTGCAGTGACTGCTACCCACTCTGGTGACACAGTTGGCTGCCCCTCTAGTGGTGTCTCAGGACAGTGTTGAGCAGATCCGAGTCACTGATGGTGGAGGCAGAGTATTTCATGAGTAAAGCAATCGGAGGAACAGTCCTAGATCCTGAGAGGAGCTATTAACTTCCTTCAATGTCAGACTTCTCCCTTCCATCCCCCTCATGGTTAAAGGCAGTCTTTTGGAGGAAAGAGTGCAACTAAACTCGCTGGTTTTAAAGGGTTCGAGACTCATGTGTTTACACAATCAGTCCACTCCAGCATCAACCATTCCCAATTAGAGATAATCCCTCTTCCTTTACCACTACTTGTTACCCTGAGTTCTTCTCTCCTTCTAGTCTGTCTTTCACGCTCATTTTCCATGTCATAAACAAATTTAGGAGGGGCAAAGAAGCAGGAACACAATGTGATGTGCTTCTGCCACCTGCCATGAGGCAGATGTGGGGCTGAGTAGGAATTAGAAAGGGATGTTATTAATCTTACTGGGAACAGTAATTCAGTTCTTATTGAGTTAATCCCTCTTGCCTTCCTGTTGATAGATTCTCATGCCAGGTTCTACAATAGGGACTAGAAATAAACCAACGCAGACAGAAAATAGAAAGTCTAGCAGAAATGAGCTCATCTCTTTGTGATTTTGTAATTAAGTCACAAATCCCTTCTCTCAATTTTGACAGAATACATTCAGCAAGTGTTTACTGGACATCTATTAGGTTCCATGGATACCAAGATAAGCCAGTCTCTACCATCCAGAAAGTTTCTATTTAAAAGACAATTGGAACAATGCATCTTTTAGTTTCTTCATTCGTTCATTCAATAATACACATTGAGTCTCTATGCTCTCCCAAAAATGTGCTAGGTGCTTAGCATACATTAATGAATGGCTTTGGCCTCATGGCCCAAAACAGCAATAACTTAAGAAGGAATAATAGACTAATAGAGAAAGACTGGCACAAACATTTAATGTACAACTATTAGCAACACGTGAGATACATTGATGAACAAACCATACAAGAATGAAGCTTTTTATGTCCTCCCGCAGTATAAAACAAATTAAAAAAGGATAGTATAGTTTTGGGCAAGTGATAAAGGGAGCACTAATAAGTACCATTAATGACCAATACTGAAATAATCGTTATAAACAATCATCAGTAATTGAATTGCTACATACTCAACATCTATTTTAGAATCTATTTTCCTTTTTAGTCCGCAAAAATGAACACTCATAAGTTATTATACCTAATTTGCAGAGGATAAAAATGAGGTTCAGAGAAGTGAACGTCCCCAAGCTGACACAGCCTGTGACTGCACACCAGCAATCTGAGCACAGGTCTCTCTGCCTCCAGAGTCAGAGCTCTTAACCTCACCGCTGTGGAAGGCTGAGCTTTGACAAGTCAGTGAAAGAAATGTGTGTGCTGAGAGTTGGAGTGAAGGTGGAACAATCCCCTGGTTGGCAGTGGGATTGGAAGCCGTTTCCTGGAGAAGAGATTTGCCACTGTCTTGATGGATCATCTCTGAGACAAGGAGTGGGGAGAGAGCTCACCTGGCACAACAAAGTGCCTCCATTCTCACAGTTATCCACACTTAATAAGGAACTGGGTGATTAATTTATGCTTTTTTAGTGTTAATTTAGCCTTAATTAAACTTGAACTTCTTTATAGACTGTCCTGCCTCCGTCCTACCCTCAGATACAACTGCAAAGAAAGGAAATGCAAAACCAGACGGCTGATTCAAACCTTTCTGTCCTGGCTAGAAGTGAAGGGTGGAAAGATCTTTGTTCTATGAAATTGGTCAGGAAACAGACTTCTATCCCATCAAATTCATGAGGTATTTTAAAGCCTTATTAATAATTGTTCCCCAAACATGCCAAGGTGAATAAACTAGACAATTTAAAAAGAAGAGCTTGCTCAGGTAAGACAAATTGCAGAAACACTCAGCAAGGCTTGTCAAAAAAAGAAAAAAGAAAAACAGATACATATTACATATTAGTGACTAGTGAGCAACTGGAGAAACTAGTTAACTGGTTCTTACCATTTTTACCTCCTTATTTACTGGAGTCTTCAAGAATATGAACAGGCCTAAGAGAAGCAGGGAGGCATGGTGGGATGAGTAAATCCCATTCATATAAGCCACCAGCTGGCTGCACCCCTGGGGTCTGACTATAAAGCAACCGTAACCTGCATTTTATCCTAGTAGGGAAGTCACCGGAGACCTCCTATTTGGGAATCCAAATGCCATGATTCAGGCTTCAGAGCCTTGGCCACTCTATGGCATCAGCTACTGCTCACCCAGGGGGTCAGAACTATGAATTAGATCTGAGCAAAACTAACTCCCCAGGAAATTACAGCAGAATAGGAAGCAGAATAGCATTCGGCATTCCTCACAGAGTGGAGAGAAGGCAGGAAGCTGAGACTAGAAGTGAGACAGGAAACAGGATACTTGCAGGAATTATTGGGCTACCTTAGTCTAGGGCTGCTCCTGCCAAAACACATGTCCTCCTGTACCTCTATGCAAGATTTTAGTGAAGGAGTGAGAAGTTATCTGATCTTATTTTTCATACACCTGCTGCTGGGTTGGGGCAAGCCAGACACACCCCCATATTTAAAGATTCTTGAAATGGGAAACATTTTCTTCAATTATGTCTTTTTTAGCACCCAGCACAATGCCTAGAATGTGACAACCACCTCATTATTATTGGTTGAACGAAAAAGTGAGTGCATGAATGAATTTTTGCCACATGGAGTCTCTACCCATAAAGAATTTAAACTGTCCAAGGGTGACCAGTGTAGAAAAGTAAGGCCAGGAGAGTGATGTTAGTGATGGCAATACGTACAGTCTACCATGTAGGTGAAAAAGAAGAGGATGGAAATTCATGGTGACGGATGGGGTGCTCTCAAGATAATCTTTCCCCAGCACTTGACAGCCCACTACCAGGTGGCCAAGTGCAGAAGATCTTTCCAGTGGCAAAGTTAGAAAGGGTAAATAGGGGTGGTGCAGGCACAAACTACAAGCAATTTAGTCCCGCTGCAGTTGATGATGGAGGAAGATGAAATCTGGACCAAGATGAAACTGGACAAGTGCAACAGGGGGAGATTTTAAGGGCTATCATGTGGCATATTAAGGAATTTGGATTTAACCTTTTGAAACAAGGGAGTAATTCAATCATGTCTGCACTTTAGATAGCAAACTTGTAAGAAGTCAGGCCAATAGGGGGTTAAGGATCAGCTTGGGAGTAGGGTGCATATTTGCATATTCTTCAGGTATATTGCTACTTGCACCTGAAAAGCTCTTCCCAGCTGTTTTAGTCAGCTTTTTTGCTGCTGTGACTAAATGATCTGACCAGCACAATCCCAGAGGAGGAAAGGTTTAATCAAGGGCTAACAGTCCATAGAAGTACAGCTCCATTCCTCCGGACTCAGGGTGAGGCAGAACATCATAGTGGAAGATCATGGCAAAGGGAAGCAGCTTGCATCATCAGGAAGTGGAGAGAGACAGAACAATTCTTCACTCTCCAGATACAATATATATAGCCCAAAGCTACTCCCCAATTCCAATCTCCTCCAGCCACACCCTGCCACTTTAATTAATACCATCAGGGATTAACTCACTGATTGGGTTAAGACTCTCACAACCCAATCATTTCTTCTCTGAACCTTCCTACATTGTCTCACATGTGAGTTTTGGGGGGACACCTCACATCCAAACCATAACACCAGCTTTTCCCTTTGCCTATTTGGATTTTTAATTAAAATTGGTTTTATAAAAATTTGAATATGTGAGTAATAGAAATACATAAACAGCTATGGTTATATCCTATTTAAACTTATTCCATTCTAGGAGTTGACCTGAAAGGGTCTGCTAGCAACAATTTGGCATGGTTCCTCCTAGTTTTTCTATGTATTTGTACAGATGTGCATGTTGCTTTATGTGTTTTGTGTGGTATCACATTGTATGATTGCATGTAATTTTGTTTATTTAACATGGGTTGAATATTTCTCTGATTAGTTTTCATACCTGCATAGGATTCTGTGGCTTACTATATAGTTATTCTCTTAGCAATGGACCAACTAGAGTTTGTATTACAGGCTCTCCTACAATTGATGTCTTGGAAATGCATCAATGTTTCCCAGGGTAGCCTCTAAGAACGGCAACTGCTGGAGAGAAAATTATGCCCATCTATAATTTTAATAGATTTTGCCAACTTGTTTACCTAAATGGCCGCACCAGTTTACACTCCCACCAACAGTATATATGAGTTGCCTAGTTGAATTCCATCCGATATTCTTCCTTCTCTCGGAGTCTGTGCTTTCTTCTCATCCCAGTCCACAAAGATTACCCATTCCATTAAAATACCATAACACTTTTTCTCGGCTACCTGTCTGATAACTAATGAATCTGTCTTTGTATTCTACTTATTATATGTTTTTGACTTCTTCCCCCAAATAGACTTTGAACTTATTCTGAATATGAGCTTTATTCTATTTATGTTTACAAAACAAGTGTCCACTTTACCAGAAATAGAAACAACCAAATAGTCATGGGATAACACCATGAAGAAAGAAATTAGTCTGACTTTTTGAATCTTAAGAAACTTTAAAGAACTTTGAATGCCTGCAGGCATTGCAAGGCTTGGCAAAGCATCATTACCATCGCACTTTAAAAGGATAAGGATTCATAACAGCTCAAATGGAGCAAACTCCTCTCCACTTTGCTGTGAGGATTTTAGTTTATTACACTTGATAGTCACAGCTTTTCTCCTTCTTGCTTCTGCCAATGGGGTGGGAAATACTAAAGCAACAGAGCTCGTTTCTTATGGATGAGACAAATGCACAATAAAGTCCCCTCTCTATCCCATAGGGATTTTCTATGGCACACACTGCTCAAATTTTAATTTAGGTTTGCAAAGTTAAATGAGATTTTCTTCTTTCCTAAATCTATATCTTCAAAGCCAACTCCAAGTCTGAGGTTTGACCTGGCCCACTGGTAAAGCATAGCCCAGTGAAGCACTCAGCTTACCAATCACTCAGCAGTTGCACCTAATGTAAAAAGCAGTTAATAACAGAATGGGAGAATGTCTCCCTGGAGCAGAGAAGGGTGACAGCATCCTAAGAATTGTAGCTTCCTCAATCTTTTCTCAGTTCAGCAACCTCTCATCATGATTGTTAAAATGCCAGTATACAGTATCAAGATAAAAATGCTACCTCCGTAAAGCCAAGGGACTCATCAAAGGAAAGAGCAATGTAACATTTCAAACTCATCTCTAAGGAATATACTGGGGATCAGTTTATACAGACCATAGAAACCCTACCCTTCTCCCAGAGCTGTGTGGTGGTGGGCCTGATAAAGGAGGCATTTTATATCTGTCTTTTCCAAAATGTTATATCTTGCATGACCCACAAAACACTATGAACCTTCAGGAATTTTCTGCTATTTTAATCTTGTTGGCACCAAGCTATAATCAGCAAGTCTTTTTCCTAATTCTAATATACCTTACTTTTATATACCAAGGGACTCCTAAGAATTCTGGTTCAGCACTCTAAAAGGACAAAAGCAAAAGGAATATGGGGAATTAGGAAGGATAATCTTTAAAACTATTTAAATGCACAAGAAACAAAAGTTTTAATTCAGAAACCTGAATAGGTAGTCTGTTTTCAGATAACATCAAATCCCTGGCAGTTAATTGGAGAAAGAAGTCTACTTTTTTCACTTGCCTGCATACTTTGTTCAACTCTGTCTTTCTACTAAGTTTCTATCACTTACATACTCATGAGTAATCTCCACTGAATAATAAGAATAATGATTGGAATGGAGACTGTTGGGATTTATAGTTGGGGTATTCAAATAAGGGAACCCAATTTTCCTCCTCTGCATCCCCGAAACACCATGCATACAGCTCCAGGATCCTTGTCCTTGAGAACCTCAATAGGGGTCCAGTGCCTCTATGGCTCAGTGACAGGCATGACAATTAAGGCTTCATGTCCTCCCATGGAGAACCATGAAGCAAATTATATATGTCCTTCACAGCAAATACAGAGAAGATGAACAACTCCTACTCAAAATTATCAAAACCACAAAAGAAAACTACATAGAAAATGGAGAATGAATCAGAACATTCATCATAGAGCCTTACAAACTATCAACCATAATAAAAGAACTATCCTCAGGGCACATGTGAGGAAAATGCAGAACAAATGGCTCAGATGAGAGAGGCATCACCCTTCTCTGTTCCTTTCATTGAGACTGCTCACCTCGATGTTATTTATCAATTCCTCTTGGACCCCCTAACTGTAAAGGATATACTAGATGCTCAATATCTGTTCATTAATTGTTGAGTGTCCTGTAACATTCAGTTTTCTAACACTTCATCATTTAAAAACTCAATACCTTGCTTTGGAGAGTGACCATCTTCAGGCTTAAATGACATATGCCGAACCTCTGAGGATGATTGCTATCTAGTGTTCCCACTGCTACCAATTAGCAGTTCTTAGTACCAGTTTTATCACTTTTAATACCACCAATTCATTCAGAGCCACAATTTTAGGCAGAATGGCAATTCTTGATATGTTTCCAACCACTATAGTGTTGACCCAAGGGGTAAAAGCAAGAACCTGAGTTTATTATTTTGGCAAAGGTTTTCAGAAATTTACATTCAAATTGAAAAGGAGAGACTTTTCAGAAATGTTTTCCAAGACTGATTCTATCCACTGTGTTGGTTGGTTTGTGTGAAATAATGAGAGCAATTGCCATTATCTGAGAATCCAAGTTGGGAATTCACTGGAGAGTTGTTTGGTTATTTATGCCTTGGTTGATAGAAGCAGTTCAGTGAGTTCATCAGACATGCTGCTTGTTTTGTGAATTTAATTCAAATCATTGCTTCTAAAACATCTATCTTGTTCCAAATGTCATGTCAGAACCTCGGTTTGCAAACATGAGTGAGACAATTCTTATCCTCAAGATACCCAAATGTTAGAATGTAAATGACTTCATTGGGTACTAATTATATATGTGATACTACTGTGTGTGATCCTTGGAGTAGTAGGATATTCTGATCCTTTTTATTTGGGAAGGGTTTGGACCCAGGCTATGATATAGATTGCATTAAACCCGAAACCCAAAGTGCTGATGACCATGACTGTCAAAGGTACTTGGAAAAGTCTTACTTAGAGATGAAAGAAATGTGGAAACATCAAAGTAAATTTGACTTATCCTTTTAAAAAAATGTTTCCCCATGAAAGAGTAGAAATCATTTTTCATATCAGCATTTCCACCAAACCAGTCTAATATTCTCTGTAAATATACTGTGAGCTTTTTCATTTATATTGAATTCCAGGAACTGCATTTTACTTGACTCTATCACTCAGACCTGGCATAGGGAAGTGGTCTGGGAACTGATCTAAAGGCTGCTGTACCCCTGTTTTGATATTTTTTCAATGCAGAATTCCATTTCTCGCATCCCTTCTCCTATTGAAGATTAAATCAATACCTCCTACACAAAGGCTTCACAACCCATTCACTGTGTTCCCCAGCATTTCATTTGTGCTGCTAGTAAAATACACACTAGTCCACTTTACAACTAATTGTGTACATGTTTTGACTCCCCCATTAAAATATAAGTGCTATGAGTTCAGAGATTGCTTCATTCCTCCCTATTGTCCCTACCTTCTGTACATCAATAATAGGTGAATCTTTTCATTTGCCCAGGAATTTAGTTTGCTACTTCTGAATGCAGCATTTCTCCAGGTGTGTGTGTTGTGTGTGTGTGGGGGGAAGACTCATTGGCCAAAGTCTTGCCTTTTTACTTTGAAACCCTACCTTTTTCCACAGTGTTGGATATTGTACACAGACACACAATAATAGCCTAAGCAATTATGTTTTTATATTTCTGTCCTTGGAGTTAGAAGTTTGGAATGTAGCATACTAATTTATATCATTGTTCATGGAAATTTATGCAAAAATATGAAAATAACCATCTCTTATCATACAACGTAGGGAATAACTGGCTCTAGTAATTTGTTGACAAATTAACCTATACTCAGCAGCTCTGAATAGTGGGAAGATGACAGAGGTAGAGGTTAACCTCTTTAAGACTATTTAGAGTAAGGACAAAAATGGTAGGCACAGACTCACTGCAGTGCTACCAGTTTTTCTTATTTGGCCTATTGTAGAAATTTAAACACCTGAAGCCCAGCATAATCCTGTAGTTCCAAATGCGTAGTCTCAAAACACAAAGTTTATTCTCTAAGATTTCTCCCATAAAATTTTGAAAATGAAAATTCAACCTTTGTCCTTGATTTTTAACAGGATTCCAGGCCAGAGAAATAAAACATGGTGCATTTGATTGCAAAAAGGAGTGTCCATTAATGCCACTTCTACACTTCTATAAAAACACTAATGACTGAAAAAAAAAAATTAAAAAAGAGCTCTTAGAGATTTTATTTGGACCAAAGTGAGCAAATCTTTCAAAAAGGCTAGCATTTGGAAATGTAAGATTTGGAGGGATCATTGACAAACCTGATATTTATACTTCTGCCCACAGCAGACATCACTAATCAATCGTGGCATTACATTTCTTTTACACTGAACTCTAAGCAATCATTGACAGCAGATCTTTGCCCTCTTCAAGTTAGTTCAAAGAGCCTACTGCAAAACAACATGCAGCTAACAGGCCTCTGGTTTTCATTGCACATTCATTTTAACTCAAAAAATGATTGACTGGTCCCTGGGAAATTTAGAGTCTTTGATAGCATTATAGTCTACAAGGGAAACCACTTTCTAAAATAATTCATTTTAATACCAGGGTAAAAGAAATGATTTCAGTACCAAAAGCACTAAAGTAGAGTTCTTAGTTTAGTCCATGTAGAGGTGGTAATAGAGCATATGAATGCATAGGGAAGAGTTGAGCACATAAGAGGATAAAAAGGTATTTAAGGGATAGCAGTAGCAAATCATTGATGAGTGACAGCATGATGTATGTGTGCATGTGTTTATGTTGTATATGTGGGAGGCATAATGTAAGAAGTACAGTGTTTCCGGAGGGAAAAATCTGAGATGGGGAATTACTTTCAATAACATTGGATAAATAATCCAGCAGGCCTGCTAGGAAATAAAACTTTATTCCCCACATCTTTCCTCAAACTGTGAAACACCACTGAAGGATTTTAAGGATGGATGGATGGATGGATAGATAGATAGGATGGATGGATAGATAGATAGATAGATAGATAGATAGATACATAGATACATAGAAAGAAAGAAAGAAAGAAAGAAAGAAAGAAAGAAAGAAAGAAAGA
>JAJEJO010005297.1:0-10080 GCA_020662805.1 Glaucomys volans | reverse complement strand
AGAAAGAAAGAAAGAAAGAAAGAAAGAAAGAAAGAAAGAAAGAAAGAAAGAAAGAAAGAACGAACAGACAGACACAGAGATTTGGAAATTGTATTTCTAAGAGGCAAATCAGAAGAAAACTGGAGTTGCATATTGGAGCTGAGAAGAGAAAAATAACAGAATCAGATGAACTCACCTGTAGATATAAGTCACCTACAGCACAACTAAGTGCCTAACAGCCATCCATGACACAAACTGATCATGGAAGCACCCACCCGCTCTCTTTCCACTAGCCTAAAACTATCCATGCTAGAATCGGCACTCTGGATAAAAGATGAGAAACTCTTGTTAAAATGAACACTTTACATGGACCAAGAGGGAGCTAGCTGACCTTGCAAAGGGAAGGAACAAAAGGGAGTAGTCCTACCCCATTCCATGCATTTGTCTTAATTGTTTTGCTCATTAGGTTAATTAGCAAAATAAGGTATATTGGAAGAGACTTTGGAAATTGGAAAGGGGGATTTGGTAGAGAGTATGAAATGGAAGGGAAGTGGTGATATACAGGGAAATACCTTCAAAGCAATGACCCTTTGCCAGAACAAACAGGGTTGGCTAATGAAGCTTCCATTCAGTGAATTTATCAGCAAACATGTATCAACACCTACTGTGTGCCATTGCATGGTGCCAGGCCCTATGATGTCATGGAAATTTGGCATTAAGTAGGACATGTGCATGCATAAAATTGATAGTGAATTTGAAACCTAAGCTATGTGATATATCCAGCCTGATGGTTCATAGGGAGTTGATAAAAAGAGATTGCATCTGGGAATGTTTAAGAAAGTGAAACTGAGTTACAAAAGATAGTGATATTAAGACAGGAAGAAGGATCCTGGTGAAAAGCAAGTTTAGAATAATTTCCAAACTGCTTTCTATGACATAATGAAAGATCTAGAAGGAAAGAAGGGAGAAACAGCTGACACTCATTACATACCTACTATGTGAGGTCTTGGCACTTTCGGTATATTTTTATTTGATTCTGATTGCCATCCCTATTTCATAAATGTGGAAACTACAGATAGAGACTAAATGTCTTGTCCAAGGTCACACAATTGTTAAATAACTGACCAGGGAGACAGATCTGCAGATATGTCTGCCTTTAAAACAGGGCTTCTTAGCCCCAACACAATTAAACTTTAGTGTAGATATGTCTTTGTTGTGAGGAGTTATCTTGTGCACACCTTTACCACCGTTAGATGCCAATAACAGTCTCTTTTCTGTGGAAAACACAACCAAAAATATCTCCAGACATTGCCAAATGTTTCTCATGGGATAAAATCATTTCCAGCAAAGAACCACTGATTTAAAAATTCTTCATGCTGTAGTACCTTAGGAATGCATTTACTTCGAAGATGAATTCAGGAAACAGTGAAGATGTCAACTTTTATGGATTCTCAGCTATGTATTAAAAGATGTCGAAAATTGTGCTGAGTAAATACCTGAGCACATCCAGAAGTTTGAAGAATCAGATTCAGAAACAGGCAGGAATAAGGCAAATTAAGCAGCCAGACTAATAGGACAAAACATGCCCAGAGCCAGTCCTGTGAAGATGGCAGCCGCTGCAGTCTACACTGGGTACCTCCCCTACACAGCACTCTCACCTGCAGGAGTGGGCCACAAAGTGCTGCACCAGGACAAGGAGAACAAGGGTCCAAGAAGGCAGAAGGGATAGTACTTTACCACTCTCTTTTTATAACTATCTCAAGATTCAGGTTCAGTGCAAGCTCATCTGATTGTCAAGCTTATGTCAGAGATCTGAGCCCTTTCTGAAAGGCTGAGTTGAAGACTGGAATCTCCAATTTTAGATTTTTACAGTAACAAATAATCCCTGAAATCTTCTAATCATGGGAAGAAGGATGAGTTACAGGGAAGTCAGAGAGAGAGAGAGGCAGGCAAGAGATACAGCAACAAAGATAGGGATGAGACAGAGAAGAAAAAAAGTTTATTATGGCATGTTACCAATAGTCATAATAAATAACTTTTTACAGAAAAGCAATGAAAAACTTCTAATTTGCTACTCTGATAAATATTGAAGCAAGTTGAGAAAGGCCAAGAGGACTGACATATCATAATAATGGAATATTGTATGGTTTGTTTCAATTCCTCATAGAGCTTACTGGACATGGGGAGATATAGCTGATTAAAAGTAGAGTAGATTTTCTATGAATCTCATTTTTATGTATATAATTATAGTACATTAACCAAAATAAATAGATAAACAGAAGGAAGACCAGTAGAGAAGAGAATAGGGACCAGGGGGAGGCAGGCAGTGAGGGAAAGGAGAAATTAAATGGGGCAAATTATGTTAGGGCATATGCGAATATGTCACAATGACCCTCACAATGCACAAAATATAATAATATTTTTAAAAGTAGAGTAAACTCACTAGAAAGCTCTTTGCATGAGAGGACAGAGGGAAAATGACGTCAGTAAAGACTTGGAGGACAATTACACGTAACCCAATATCCTGCCATCCAAGCCAGCTTTTCTCTATCCTCTCATTCCTCATCTCACTGTCAGGCAATTTTGATTGTCTATGTGCTGTTGAAACAGAATGACAGTTTCAAGCATGCGTGATGAATATCCAAACAGTCTTCAAAGGAATGCAGATTTTTCTCTCATCTCCATGTTCTAGGAAGAAGTTGATAGTCCAATTTTCTATCCTCTTCAAGGGACAGAGTCAAGACCCAGAGAACTAAAACCTTCGTCCACTGTGATCTACTAGATGAAGGCTTGTCCGAAAGGAATACATCAAAGACATGCATTTCCTATTTCTGCATAAGTTCTGAAACATCGTGTTAGCTTTGTAATCAGTGCTTTCAAGTGAGTTATACCTTGAATTACTCAGAGGAAAGATCTGACCTTGTAAAAGTCCTTTGCTTTCAGACAATTTTCTCTCCTTAACTTTCTTGTTGGTTTCTGCTGTACAGATTGTCCCTACCTGTGGCTAGAGATTCAAAGACAAACTAGTTAATGCTCCCTTTCTTCTGCTAATAAATGCAGAGAGCATTTTCTCTGGACAGAAATTTTCTGGCAATAATCAAAAGGTCCTTTCAACTTATTCTGTTGAGTGTGTCTCCTAAAAAGTTGAAACTGATCCATTGGTTGGTCTTTGAGTTCAGTTGCCCCCCAAAAGGAGTTTTCTTCAATGATAAGAAAAAATGGAGGGGGGAAAGAATAATGAAGATAATAGATCAATCAATAAATAGCAAAAGACTGATCCTACCAATAAGCTGTAAGAGACAGAAATAATTTCTCCTTCCCTCTAGCAAAGAGAGAAATCAATATATATTTGGTTGAACCAACGAAGCTGCATGCTATTTTCTCCAAATGATTTTTCCTCTGCTTTTAAATCAATCCTCTGAATGGAGAGGAGGAGTAAGAGAGAGAAAAGCCTTGTAATACAGGTTTACTTTTACCTCTCAAAAACAATATGCTATCTGTTTGAAAATTTTCTTTTATTTCTGGTATGTTTAAGGACCAAGAATATTATACAGATTATTTAAGGTCCTTTTAATTATAAGTAAGAGAAACTTCTTAAGTAAGAGAAATTAAACGGGGCAAATTATGTTAGGGCATATGCGAATATGTCACAATGACCCTCACAATGCACAAAATACAATAATATTTTTAAAAGTAGAGTAAACTCACTAGGAAGCTCTTTGCATGAGAGGACAGAGGGAAAATGACGTCAGTAAAGACTTGGAGGTCAATTACATGTAACCCAGTATCCTGCCATCCAAGCCAGCTTTTCTCTATCCTCTCATTCCTCATCTCACTGTCAGGCAATTTTGATTGTCTATGTGCTGTTGAAACAGAATGACAGTTTCAAATCAACTGGGCTTAAGTGCTAAAAATTTTGTTTTCACAGATTAAAGAAAACCCCAGATGGTATGAACCTCCAGGGCTTTGCTTTTTGTTTGGCAATGAGTCCATGTTCAGAATAGTAGTAAGATAGCAGTTCAAGGTGATCAAGATGATGCAATCCAATGGAAAATAGCATGTCTTAGTGTGGTCTTCTTGAAAATGTGAAGAAATTTTTCCTAGGTGCTCATCAGTAAAATTTTCTTTACTTCTTGTTATGGTTTGGATATGACGTGCCCCCCCAAACTCCTATTACTGTGGGAATATTCACAAGTGTATTGGATAATAAGATCTTCAAGTTAATCAGTCCATTCTAGTTTGGACTGACTGGGTGGTAACTGTAGGTAAGTGGGGCATGGCTAGAGTTGGTGGGTCACTGAGGGCATTTCCTAGAAGGGTGCATCTTTTCTGTGCCCCTTTTTCTTCTCCCTCTGCTTTCTGACCTCACCATAAGCTGAGCTGCTTTCTTCTACTGGGCCCTTCCTCCATGATGTGCTGCCTTACCTTGGTCCCAGAGTAATGAATCAGGTCATCTATAGACTGAGACCTCTGCAACCATAAGCACAAATACACTTTTCCTCCTCTAAGTTGTTCTTATTGGGTATTTTGGTCACAGAGATCAAAAGGTGACTAAAACACTTGTTCATAATCAGAATTGGACTACACACCTACTCTAAATGCTTAGACTAATGTTCATAAGTTAGATAATTAGTTAGATATTATCTAACTAGTTCATAAGTTAGATATTAGCATAAACTATCCAGGCTGCTAAATGTCCAGCCTTGGACATGGAGAACCCTGCCAAAGGAAAAATAGTACCACCTAAAATATCAAGAGATTCTTTTTTAGAAACATTGCACTTGATGGAATCTTGCATTCTTTGCATCAGGGAGTGGTTTCAGCTTTCACTTAGGTCCATGAGTACAGAGTGGATACCTGAACAACTTTTTTTCTCTTGGAATAAAACCTTGGGCAATGGATAATGGATAGACAATCAATGTGGTTCACTACATTATATTATAATCAACTAAGAAATTTTATTTATTTCCTTATTAGATTATCTCACAATGAAAAATCTGCCTGGGACTCTAGAGGCTTAGACAACCAATTAAGAGGCTATTGCAAAAACCACCATTGAAATCACATAAATACAAACTAAGACATTATCAGAGGAGAAAGAGAATTCTAGTGTTATTTGGAGGGAAATTGGTAGATCTTAGAAAGTGACTAGATTGAAGGAGTTCAGGATGATTTCTTGCTTCATCAAAGTCTGAAGTTATCTACACATGCCAGTCACCCTCTCAGTCACTGAAAATTACCATGCAGCTTACTATTTTCCCCTCCACTGATATCCCTGTCATCTCCCCACTAAGATAGTGCACACGAGAGAAGGAGAATTTACTAAAAAATTCAAGTGTCACCATGTTGAAATGCTAATGTCTTTGGGACATCCACATGGAAATGTTGTTTTACATTAAGTTGTAGTATGCATATATACAGTGTGTATATAAAAATGTGTGCTAAAGTTGGGAGAGAGAGAGAGAGATGGAAATTGAAAATAATTGCTTGGAAAGTCATGATATAGACCTTTTATGGAAGCCATGTGAGTTCATGGGAGTATCAAGACACATTATAGCCTAGAAGTGGCTTTCTTGGTTTGATGGCAACATATCTTAGTTTAATTCTAGAAACTGTCCATTTAACAACAAATTTTTATCATGCAACTATAATCTGCTAGACACCCTTCTAGGCAATTGGAACATATACCAGTAAACAAAGCAGACTAAATAACCCTAACTTAATAGAGTTTGTATTCAAGTTGAGGGGCAAGGGACAAAAATAAACATACTGGGGCTGGGGACATAGCTCAGTTGGTAGAGTGCTTGCCATGCAAGCACAAGGCCCTGTGTTCAATCCCCAGCACTGCTAAAAAAATAAAATAAAATAAAATAAACATACTAAATTAATCACTTATATAGTATGCTAGCAGTTGATATGTGCTATGGCAGAAAATAAAAAGGGAATAGGAGATAGGAACTGTAGGGGAGAGTGAGGTAGGAACAGACCCCATTATTAAAGAGACTGGTAAGAGGAGTCAGTTTTGAGAAAATTAAATTTAAGCACAGACTTGGAAAGAGAAAATGAGAAAGTTATCGAAGTGAATGTTTGGTGGAAGAATGTCCCAAGTGGAGGGATCAGGTAAGCAAAGAGGCCAAGGTGGGAGCATCTTGCTGTGTCTACAGAACAGCAAGAAAGTGGTTTGATAGGAAAAGTGAGAAATGAGGAAAGATTTATAGGAGAGGAAGTAGCAAATCATGGAGAGGGGAGAAGGCAGTGTGAGGAACTGCACAAAGTTTTCAGTGGTAATGTGAAATGATCTGACATGTTTTAAAAGAAACTCTATCTACTGTGTTAAGAATAAGTTTGGGGAGAACAAGGGCGAAACAACTGACCAGATGGAGAATTGTCACAGAAATCCTGGAGAAAGATGAAGATGATGGGTTAGGCCAGGCTGGCATCTGTGAAGGTGATCTGAGAGTGATTGAGCTTCTCAGCATTTTTTCCTTTTCTTTTCTTTTTTGGAAACAGAGACAACAGTTATTAAAAATAGTGGACATGGGACATGAGAAAAAGAGAGAAGTCAAGTAGAATATTAAAGTTTTTGGCCTCTAACTTTTTAGTCTAAACAAATAGAAAGACAGAGTTGTTATTAACTAAAATGGGAAAAGTTGAATTCTTGTTAGTAGAAAAACCAGAAGTTAGATTTTGGACATTTTAAGTTAGAGATGGCTCTTAGACATCCTAAGAATGATATGGACTAGACAGTTGGATATTTTTATTCTGCACTTCATCTAGAACATGATGTCTATGTAAATGATGCCTGAGGTCACAGGGATGGCTTGTTTCTTGGTTTCAGGAAACACTCAAATCAGCCTCACTATGAATTGGCAGATCTTAAGTGCACTATGTAGCTTCTGGTCTCTTCACTATATATTAGGAAGAAATGATAAGAGTTAGCAAAGGTGCTGAGTGTAATGAAATTTACTTCATCCTTAACTAATGCAAAACTCCTACTTTGGGGGAGAGAGACATTGCCAAAGGTGCAGCTTGGACCCCAAACCCAGAATATCATCACTCCCAATAAGATGTGCTTGGGAAGCTCCTATTACATCACAGAGCAATGATAATGATGAAAATTATATTAAAGAGATTTCTTTAGAAGTGGTATTAGTTATTGAGCATAAACTACATTTCAGACACTGCAACAAGCAATTTACATGCAATCAGTTCATTGAATCTTTAGGACACTGGGGGCAAAGTATTAGTGCTATGCTCATTTTACAGGTGGAGGAATTAAGGCCCCAAAGATCATAAGAAACATGCCTGTTTTAAAAAATAATAGTCCAGGGAGTCTAGGTTTAAACTCTTCCATGAACTGTGTATCCTTCACATGTTCTTTTAGAAATCTCAATTTTATAAAACTATAAAATGAAGTAGGTTGGCCAGATGACTTTTAAAGACCCTCTATTTATCATCCCATTTATGTTTCATTTTCTCAAGCCTTAATCTAGACATCCTGATACAATCTCTTGCAATCTTAGTAATAATAGTATATGACATAATATCAGCATTGGAAAAGGCTGAATAAAGACTTAACTATGAACTTAAGTATATGTAAAACACTTAAACTTTATTTCATTTAATATTTGCAATCAATGAATAGGGTATAGTGAACATGCCAATTCTGAGCCTACTTCTTTAATTGCCTCGAAGCCTTCCACTTTCTCTTTAGAGAATAATCACTCTTGGAATATTCCTTTTAGGAGCTCAGATACCAAACAGCAGCCCAAGCAGTCACAAAGAGGAGGAGTAAGGACCCTCACTCACTAGACTAGCCTCCAAAGGACTCCAGGATTTCTAGTACCCAAACCGATTCTATGTGAAGAAGAAGAAAGATAGGAAGGAAAGAAGGGAGGGAAGGAGGGAGGGAGGGAAGGAGGGAGAAGAAAGGAGGGAGGACCCATAGAATCATGTAATAAAATGTTTTTTATGCCACTAAATTTTGGGGTGTTTTGTTTCACAATAAGTACTAACTGCAGTAGTGACTACTCATATGCAGTATGCCCATTTTGTAGATACAGAAACTAAAGTTTATGAGCATCTAATTAATTGTAGATCACATACAAATAGTAAGACAAAATAAATATCTGGAGAGAAATCTGTCAAATTCCAGAGCCCACACTTGAACACACTCTGTCAAACTGCATCTTATATTCAGACCAAATCATATGTCATGTATTTCTGCTGCATTTGAGTTTGGACACAATTTTCTCTTATAAAAGCTGCTAAACTTATATGTGACTTCAAAAGTCTGTTCATTTTGATTAATTCTGAAATTCCTAGAAGTATTTAACAAATAATATGTACTAAACATATTCTAGGATACTTCATGAAGATTACAAATGGAAAGCCAGACACCTGGGGGAACTTCTTCTCTCACTGGGTTCTTTAATTTCCTGAAGCCTAAGGCAATTACTTCCAGCCTTTAAATTCCCTTGTCCATCTGGCCAGCAGTATCTTAGACACCCGTGCATTAAATTACAGCAATATTGCTTTCAGTGTGCACTTAGCATTTCCAAATTTTTATCGTTCAGAAAAAGGCATCAATGTACCATGACTAAGTTCCAAGCAGATGGTACCAAATTCAATTTACCTGATATTTCTTCTTTTATAAAGCTAAAGTAAAATACAGGCAGCAAAGGCAGGCATCATAAAATAATTGTAGGGGGAAAATAAGCAAATGAACAAATACATCAAAAATGAAAACCATAAGTATTTTACATCAAAACAAGCTGAGGCAGTGATAAAGAGAAACCAGCATACCCGACCTCTATGCGTCCTCCACCTAACTACCCAGTGCTTGTCAAACTATGGGTTAAATGAAGACTCAATGGCATTTTCCTGTAGATGATTGCCAAAGATTAAGGTGAACAGAAATATGTTGGAGTGTAAGATAAGGGCAGGGAAATATATACATAGCCAAATATAAATACATGACAATTTTCACTTGCTTTTTCCATTTTTTAATTAGTACATTATATTAGTGGGACCCTTGCTGTCACATGTTTTCATATGAACACAATACACCAATATAACTTGGTCAGTTCCACTCCCCAGTACCTTCACTTTCCCTCCCCTCCTTCCTATGCCTGGTCCCCTTCCTCTATTCCACTGGTCTCCCTCCTATTTTCATGGTTTCCCTTCTATTTTCATGGTCTCCCTTCTATTTTCATGATATTCCACTCCCACCTTTCTTTTCCTTTTTCCTCTCTAGCTTCCACATGTGAGAGGAAATAGATGGCTCTTGACTTTCTAACTTCTGTTTTGTTAACATAATGTTCTCAAGTTTATCCATTTTCCTGCAAATGACATAATTTCATTCTTCTTTCTAATAACTCTGTGGCACATGTCTACCACATTTTCTTTATCCATTCAAATGTTGATGGACACCTGGGCTAGTTCCATAGTTTGACTATTGTGAATTGTGCTGCTATAAACATGGTTTTATCACTGTAGTATAATGACTGTAATTCTTTAGGATAAATACAGAGGAATGGTATAGCCAGTTCATATGGTTCCATTGCTAGTCTTTTGAGGAACCTCCACACTGGTTTCCATAATGGTTTCACTCATTTACAATCCCACCAACAGGGTCAATGAGTTCTTTTGTCTCCACATCCTTTATTATTTCTATTTAGCTTTCTTTGTGTTCTTTTTGTTTGTTTTGGGGGTGCTGGGGATAGAACCCAGGGCCTCACAAATGCCAGGCATGTGCTCCACCACTGAGTCACATCCCAACCCAGTTAGTATTTGCATTCTTATTGGCTGTCATTCTAAATGGAGTGAGAAGAAATCTCAGGATAGTTTTGATTTGCATTTCCCTAATTGTTTAAGATGTTAAAAATTTTCTCATATATTTTTTGACCATTTGCATTTCTTCTTAGAAAAGTATCCATTTAATTCATTTTTACATGTATTGATTGGTTTCTTTTTTTATTTAATTTTTTAATTCATTGAACACAAATGGAGTACAGCAATTGTTTTTCTGGTTGTACACAAGGTAGAGTCACCCTATCTGTGCATTCATACATGCACACAGAGCAATGATGTCTGTCACAC
>JAJEJO010005296.1:503-26000 GCA_020662805.1 Glaucomys volans | reverse complement strand
TTTTATTGCTCTACATAAAATTTCATCATAAAAACATAGTGTGAAAAGTTTCACATTGGTAGATTTGAAAATGTAAATAAAACTTGCAAAGGTTTGTGAAGCCAACAAACTGTCCCAAGAAGGAATTAAACTTCCCAGGGGCTCGGCTGGCTTCATAGTGAGTACTTGCCAGGCTTATGTGAGGCCCTGGGTCAGATCCCCACCACCACAATGAAAACAAACAAAAACTAAAAAATCATTAAACATATTGAAAATGTTTAAACCATAGTTGAATACCCCCACCATTGTTAAGGCCACCAGGCACTTCACTAGTAAAATTTATCAGAATTTAAAAAATGTAACAAATTGTATGTTCTCAAAGTTCTTTGGAGAAGAGGATGGAGTCAATCCAATTCATTTATGAGAACAATTGAAGTTTGGTCCCCATATCTGAGAATGATACTACAAGAAAATAAGTTTATAACTTTCATTATTCAATTAAACTTACTTGTCATTTTCAAAATCAAGTTACATAGTATAATTATAATGAGGCTGTAAATTGACCAAATCTGGCTTTTGCAAGGTCATTCCATATGCCAGTTTCTGCCAAAAGAAAAATGAGTCTCATAAACTGCAGAAAGACATGTAAAGAACATAGAGAACTAATCAAGATTAGAAATGAACAGCAGAAACAGGTTTTCCTGACTTAGGAGTAGGTGGGAATCACCTTCATCCATATGAGGTGTTTCAGGATCCAAAAGGAAACACCCTATGTTGCACCCAAGGTTAAAATGAGAACATGATGACCTGCTCCCCGTGGTCACTTCTGCCACACACTGTGCTGGGATCCTGGCCAGGGCAATCCTGCCTGTGAGAAATGGAAGGAAACCCTGGGAAGGAAGACAGAAGTCAGATGTTATTTTCCTAGGATAGAATTGTATGAGCATAAAATCCAGGGAAATAGTGGAAGTAGCCAAGGAGTTTAGTGGTTGGACTGGGCCTCCCAGTGTGGAAACCTCAAGTATTAGTGCTGTGCCCCCTTCCCCCATGCTGAAGTCTCCTGCTTCTGAGCTGAGCCACAGCCCCCTGTGGAGGTCCCACGGGAGCTCGCTAGGCTGATGTACCAGGTGTGGAACTCTCACTCCTCTGCGCTGGGCTGAGCATGATGTCTGTCTCTGTGTGGCATTCATCTTTTCCCTTCTTCTATTGTGTCTTCATTTAGTTTTTCCTCCTTCTCTACCTTGTGATGAATGCTTCATATATAGCTTTTCAGGCCTTCTTATTGCAGTAGACATAATAAATAGCATGCTTCTATTTACATGGTGGGTTTGAAATTCCTCTCAAATGGACTTATTCTACCCTAGTTTCTTTAATAATATTTTCAATGTTGGACTCATTATAGTCTTTCTTTAAATCTCTTCTTTAACATATGGTGTAATGAAAGGTCTGTTTCTCTCTTTTGTAAAAATTCCATCTCTTTCCATTGTATTTCCTAGAAAGAACATTCCTATTAAACACTGATTCTCTGAACAATCTCTAGTAGTTTATGTTCTAGCCAAACCAATTATGACATTCCTGCTATTTCTCACAAACTTTTCTTTTGTTGTAGTAGGGATTGAACCCAGGGGTACTTAGCCACTGAACTACATCCACAGTCCTTTTAGTTTTTATGTTGAAGCAGGGTCTTCCTAATTTGCTTAGGTTGCTCAGGCTGGCTTTGAACCTGAGATCCTTGTGCCTCAGCCTCCCAAGCCAGGAATTACAGGTGTGCACCACCATGCCTGGCCCTAAAAATTTTAAATTCTTGACCTTTTCAAAGTTTTCTTTGTTTGATGTTGAAATTTCTTTCATTTATTTCATCTTCATTTACTTTTTTTTTTGTCATATACAACAGCAGGATACACCCTGACCTAATCACAAATGTATGGAATACTCCCAGTTCAATAAAATTCCCAGAACTTCCCACAGTACCCCAACCATCTCCTCCACCAATCCCTCTTTAATGCATTTACAGTTTACACTTTTTTAAAGTTCGTATCTTGTGGATACACCTGGTGCTGGGACACACTGTGTCACTTCCATGCATGCACATGTGAATATTCAGTCAGATTGAGCTCATTTGTCTTCCCTTTCCTGTCCCCTTAATCCCCCTTGATCCTCTTTGTCTGCTCTACTTATCTGAAACGTACATTTCTTAATGAATAAGTGTGTGGGTGCTGACACTGTTGGGTACATTGTTTTTTCTATGTGTGTGTGGAACATGGACACGACCATCCCATAAACTAATGGGCACAGAGAAGTATGCAAACTGAATGCATTGCCTTCTGTACTGTAAGTCTCAGTATAATTTTAAGCAAAAATTGAAATCCCATTATGTTGTGATATGAAGCTGCACATACACCACACAATGAAATTAGAAAGTCTCTGCATGGAGCTGATTCTAGCCATTTGTTACTATAAATCTGAGCATTACCAAGGTGGCGCCCAATAATCTTCAATCATAGTGTTCTTCACATGTCTCTGTCTCATTCCAACCCACATTCCCACATTCTCTGTTTTTCAGTCAGAAGGAACTTTTTAATGTCTATGAAAAATACATAACTTACTAAGGTATGATTTTTCTCATTCCTACTAATCCTAAAATAATACATTCCACCCTTCCAGTATCAGATCCAATATCAATGCCTGCGTTAAAAACTCCATAATGCACTTAAAAAATAAGTGTCTGTAGCTGATTTCATCACCTAGGTCTCTGTGCAGCCGTTTGGCACTTCCTTGAATCCATGTCATTATATCCTGTGGATCCCCCTCACCTGTGAACAAGTGGAGAGCAGGGAATGAAACCTACTCATTGCCACATTGAAAGTATGCTTTATAGTGAAGCTACATCTGCATGATAAACCAAGACATCTTGGAAGCCCTTCTGTGTGTCAAGAGCAGTGCTAGGCAGTGGGGATGTAGGAGTGTGAAGGGTGTGTATCCTCAATGTGGTCTAAACATAGCTTCAAAGGAGACAAAGAAGATTGTGCATGCAAATCCATGCTGGAGATGAATCTGACATTCCTGTGGGTTGGTGGAAGGGGTGTCTTGAGAAAACAATGCCCCAGTGTGTTTAGAATGATGTAGCCAAGTGTGTAATGCCTATAGAGTTGTGCTATTTAAAGGTAAAATTCTATTGTGAATAACAATTAAATTCCCATCTGAAGGAAAGAAGAGTTCTATCTCTGAAGACTCTTTCAGACCTTTTCCCTCTGCTTGTGTGGACTGAGGAATATGAAGAAGAATAAGTAGGGAAATCTCTCCACAGGCATGTGCTTAACCATCTCATTAGAAATCTTGTTCTCTGGGCAGGGATGGCAATTGAAACGACAGGCAGCCTTTCCCTCCTGAGGGTATTTCCTAAATCCAGGACCACATCTCTTAGTGCAGACAGAACGAGGGGTCTGAGGAAAATCAGATGGGTATTGGGAACTGCTTGGTCTTATTGGACTTGCCTTCCAGTAAGCACTGAGTTTCAGAGAATGGGACCATAAATAATCACAACCTCTGTATCCAAATGTCCAGTAAATTACCTTGATATTGCTTTAGTTATGATATCACATGTACCCCAAATACAAGGATTTAAAGACAGATGGTGCCATTGTGAGGTGGTGGAACCTATAAGCAGTGGCACCTGGTGGGAGGAAGTTGGGCAATAGCCTTGAAAGGATGTTGGAATCCTGGCCCAATCCACTGTCTCTCTACTTAATGGGCATGCTAAACATAGCAACTTCCTGTGCCACACACTCTCACCATGATATACTTCTCTAGCTACAGACCCAAAAGAGAGAGGCCAACTGGCTACAGACAAAAGCACCCCAAGCTGAATAAAAAGAAACCCATTATTCTTGAAAGTTCAATAGTCTCAGGCAACTTGTCAGAGTGATGGAAACTGAGACAGTTGCCATGTGTGTTCCATGACATGAAATATATGAAGAGCTAGAATCATGTTGGAAAGTACATGGGTCACTTGTGCATTCTTCAGAGTCTGACCATGGACTGAACATCAACCTGAGTGAATGAGGTGGACTTCATTGCCCTGTGTTCATGTACGATTGCACAGTTGGTATGACTCTACTTCATGTATAACCAGAGAAACAACAGCTGTACTCCATTTGTGTATAATGAATTAAAATAAATTAATTTTTTAAAAAAGTTGAGTGAAAATAGATCACTGCTCCTGTGTTAGGATAGTGTCACCATGGCAAAAACAACTGACAACAATTTCTTATTGACTTCTGGGTCTCAGGTGTGTCAGAATATTATGGTGGAAGGGGGAGGGAGGGATGGAGAGAGAGAGAGAGAGAGAGAGAGAGAGAGAGAGAGAGAGAGAGAGAGAAAGGATGAGCCAGGGACTGTATAATCCCCAATATGTCATCACTGACTCCCTTCCTCTAGACATACCCACCTGTCAACTGTAACTACCCAGTAATCCATTCAATACTAACCCATCAGTGTCATCCACAGATTTCATTATAGGTCTTATGATCAAGTCCTCATCTCCAGCAATAACACAAGGGCTTTGGGGGATATTTCATATCCAAACCTTATCACCCCAACATTTGTTGATTCTCAGGTGCCTTGTATGTTTCATGACATGAAATATATGAATAAATAGAATCACATTAGTTACAAAATGAGTTTATTTTTCACCTATCAGTGTGTGTTTGTAAGAAAATTCCTTAAAAGAAAATCGTTAAGTGCTCTTTCTTGGCCCATGACTGAGCAATAGTGATCATACAATACAGAAAAAAAGGTTGTTTATTCTTGAGTAGCTCAAAGAATTATGATTAAGTCCAACTCACCTGTGTAAATCCTGCACCCCACTCTATCAGGTCCTCATGTACAGACAGCTGTTGGACACTTGGAGCATATGGGGAAAACTTTCCTACTTTCACCTTATGTCCAAGACCTCCTGGAAAATTCCAAAAGTTGTGAATGTCATACTCTCTTTCCAATTTCATTTTCTCATCCAAATTCACTTGTTCTCCAGCAGGATTTAAATTTTAGTTTCTTGAACATGTGGTAAAGCTTAAGAGACACATTATTTTATGAATAATCATGTCCCAGAGTGAAGACAGAAACTGTGAATTAGAGAAAGTTCCTCCCTGTCTTCAATCCCTGTTTTATTCATTTATTTATTTTGGTACCAGGGTATGAACTCAGAGGAACTTAACCACAAAGCCATATCCCCAGTCCTTTTTTGAATTTGATTTAGAGATACTCTCTTGCAGAATTGCCCTGGGTTTTGCTGAATTGCAGAGGATGGCATTGAAATAGAGACCCTCCTATCTCAAACTTCCTAGCCACTGGGGTAAAAGGCATGAACCACTGTGCCCTGCTAAGTCCTGTGGTATAATGCAAGTTTATCACAAGCATCATAGCATATAAAAAATGATAGCCCATAGAATTTAAAGAATATTGTTTCAGAATGATAATTTCAGAAGTGTTCTAAGTGGACTGAGATGATACTTGTTGAGGGTTTCACTTGCATTTCAGTTCAGGTATTCATAGACATACACTTTCCTCACAGTGCTAATTTCACCATATCCCTAAGGTTCTGGTTACCTGTCTTCCTATTTGCATTTAATGCCAGGATTTTTAAAACTTACCCCTTCATTTCTTCAATGACACTTGCTTTTTGTAAAAGTGATTTTTCAATCCCCATTCTTAGTATCATTTCTGTAATTTCTCTTGCTGTTGATTTCCTCTCATTCTTTTATGACCTGACAACAAGAAAGGAATTATTTCAGTTTTTGAATTCTTACGACTTGCTTCATGGTCTAATATGTGATCTATTTTTTGAAAAATCCCATGTGCCAATATAAACATTATTTATCCTGTACTTCTTGAATGAAATATTCTGTAGATGGCCATTAAGTCTATTTGATTTACACTATGTAAATCTGGTGTTTCATTACTGATGTTTTTGTGTGGATGATCTACCTATGTGTGAGTGTATGGTACTGAATTCACCCTCTCTTTTTGCATCAGGACCACTCTCCCGTTCATGTCTAGTGGTATTTGTTTTTATTAAAGTGGTGTTTTAATGTTTGTTGCAAGTGTATATAAAATTGTTACATTCACTTGGAGAAGGTTCACTTTATACTTGTGTATTGACTTCCTTTGTTGCTTTTCACTGATTTTGAATTCATGTTGGTTTTCTTAAATATGAATCTAGCTACTCCTGGTGAATTCAGATTTCTTCTCATTTTATTGAAATCTCAGTTTCTATCCTTTCCCTATCAGTCTGTGGGTCCTGCCAGTCAGAGTTTCTTGCAGGGAGCATATTGGCAGGTCTTGGTTTTTAGTTCATTCAGCCAGTCTGCAAACTCTAATGAAAGAATCAAGACCATTTCCATAAGGATTAATATTGAAAGCTTCTGCTTGTCCTTGCCTTGCTGAGGTTTTCCTTCTGACATCCTGAACTGTTCTGTTTCTTCCTCTCTCATTTATATTGGAGATGTTATGCTTTTCTGTATTGTTGATGATTGATTCTTCCCTAATTCTCATTCACTTATCATCCCAGTGAGAATTTTTGTTTGCTATGATCTCATGTTTGGTTCATTTCTTCTTTTTCTGGACGATGATTGACTTAATTATCTACCAAACTGCTTATTTTGTGGCCATGAATTTCCTCATTTTCTGTTTATCATTAAAAATCTTCCCTTCTCACTCAATTCTGAAGGATGAATTTGATGGGCATAGTAATCCAAGTTGAGAAGACTCTTTTTTTTTGTTCATGAAATACATCATTCCATGTGCTCCTGGCCTTTAGAGTTTCTGTTGAAATCTGCTATTTTTCAATGGTCTTGCCATTAAAGGTGATTTAAAGTTTCTCTTCTGCACCTTTTAATATTCTTTTCATGCCTATACTTTTGGAAATTGAACTATCATACATTGTGGAAAGGACCTTTACTGATCGTGGCTTACCTAGTTCTAAATAACTCCTCTACCTGGATTTCCATGTCTCTCCCAAGTTGTGGGGAAATTTGGACCCCACAATGGGCAAATGACCAGAAAGGATGTTTCTAAACAGAGGATGTACAAATGTCCAACATGTGCATGACAAAGGTTTTCAACATCATCAATCATCATGGAAAAGAGAAAACTCCAATGACTTATTGGTGCATCTTCAATTCCAAGGAAAACAGGAACAATCCTCAGGTCAATATCAGTAGAAGGAAAGAATTAATAAAAATCAAGGCAAAAATCCTTAGAGTCTAAAATAATCTTGAAAAGGATCAATGAAACAAATATTTGGTGTGTCAAAAAGTAAACAAAAATGTCAAACCCTTAGATAAACTAACCAAAAAAAAAGACAGAAATCCCCCCAAAAATGAAGTTAGAGATGACAAGTAAGATTTTGTAAGAGATAATGTGAACATTCATAGAACATTAAGGAGAATTTTGAAAAACTACGTTAATAAATAGACAAATTTCTGGGCACATTTGAACAGCCAAAATTGAACCAAGAGTATATAAATGTTTAAATAGATCAATTAGAAGTTTTGAAAATGCAGCCATAATAACATGTGTCTAGAGATGTCTACATTAGACAGATTCACTGAGAAATCTTACAGGATTTTTGAAGAAATATCAGCAATGATCCTCAAACTGTTCCATAAAACAGAAATAGAAATGGAAGGACCTTTCCAAATTCATTCCACAAAGCCAGTACTACTCTGGGCAATACTGGATTGATAAAGACACACACTTGAAAGTAAAATGTAGACCAATGACTTTGATGAACCCACACACAATAATTCTTAATAAAATATGTGCGTATTGAATTCAAAACCACATCAAAAGACCATGCACCATGATCAACTTGCTTACATTCCAGGAGTGCAAGTATGGTTAATTATATGCAAATGAATATATACCACACACACAGAATCAAGAATGAATATCACATGATCATCTTAAAAGATGCAGAGAGATTTTGGTAAAATTCAGTACCCCTTCATGATAAAATCCCTGACAAGGTAGGTTTAGAAGGATGACACTTCATCATAATAAAAGGTACATAATAAACCCATGGTTAATATCAGCTTGAAAGAAGAAACTCTGAACCTTGTTTCCTGTGAAATGAGGAATGAGATAATGGCATCTGCTCTCATCACTCTTACTAAATATGATAATTAGAATGTTAAACAGAACAGCTAGGGAAGAAAAAGATAAAAGGGATACAAATAGGAAAAGAGGAAGTCGAATCATTCTTATTTGAAGATGATATGATTCTATACTTGGAAAATATCCATGCTCCCACCAAAGATACTACCTTATTCCAAATTACAATAAAATATATAATAATTGAAGCAGTGTGCTGATTCCATAAACCTAAGCATGCAGAGCAAAGAATGAGAATGACAGGCCCAGACATATCCCTTGCATTTAGCAGCTGATTCTCATAAACATGACAAAACCGTATATTGGAGAAAGGACAGCTTTTTCAATAAGGTGCTTTGGGGAAACTGGATATTCACATGCAAAACATTGATACTTGACAGTTATTTTCCCCAAATACAAAGTTCAATTCAAAATGAGTGAAATGCCACAATGGAGTCCTGAAACTAGCAATCTACTAGAAGAAAATGCACGGGAAACACTTCAAAACTTGTACAGGCAGTGGTTTGAATATGACCCCTGAAGCATAGAAACCAAACCAAATCTAGACAAGTTGGGATGACATCAAGAAGTGGTACTTCTGCACAGCAAAGCAAGAAATCACAGAGAGAAGATAAACCTCCAGAATGAGAAGGAACAGTATGTAAATTACTCACATGATAAAGACTAAGGTAGAGAATGTGGAACGAGCTCACAAAGCAAAACAACAAACAAATCAATTTTAAAAGTGCAAATGATAAGAGGGGGCATTTCTAAAAATAAGAAATCCAAATAGCAGACGAATTTATGAAAATGCTGAATTTCTTAATGTGCTAGGGCAATGCTAATTAAAACCAAAGAGAAATGTTTTCTTGCCCCATTTCCAATGGTTACTATCAAAAGGAGAAAGAATAACCAATGTTGGCAAGGATGTGGAGAAAAGGGAACTCATATAGTGTTGTTAGGAGTGTAAATTAGAAGGGTCACTTTAAAGAAGTATCCAGGGGTTCCTGACAAAAACTAGAAATGGATTTAGCACATGATCCACAGTTCTCACTGCTGGGTACATTCCAAAGCTAATGGCATCAGCATAACAAAGACACTCCTGCAAGCTAAAACGTGGAATCAGCCTACAGGCCCATGAATGGATGACTGGACAAGGACCATGTAGTGTGTGTTCTCCATGCATTAAGAGCCACAGAACAATATCCCAACATTTGCAGCAACCTGTGTGGAATGAGAGAACATCACATTGAGTGTGATAAGGGGGAAGAGAAAGACCAATGGGGCCTGTTGTCCCTCATGTAGCAATGTGGAAAGTGTCAATATGAATCTATAAGGGTGATTTTTAGAGGCTGGGTAGGATAGGGAGTAGGAGGAAGAGAGGGAGGCTGGACATGGGCATCCAACATAGGATGGTAGAAGGAATAAGTTCTGGTGTTCTGTGGCACAGTGGGGTGGGACTAGTTCACAGTAATCTACTTCATGTTCCATGAAACTAGAACAGATGTGCTTGAATGCAGCACACCAAAGCAATGATAAGGAGAGGGAAAGTAATCACCCCCATTGTATCAGTTCATATTGAATATGTGTTTTGAAATATGAGACTGTGCACGATTAGTGCATGCTGGTAAAAACTATTTTTAATAAAATTACATTTGGAATAGTTTATCACCCTGATTTCATCCTTAATATGCAGATAAATCCAAGGATCCCATTGTAACCCATTAAAAGGTATTATTATTAGTACTTAATGAATTTAAAATATGGCATAAGAGCTTTTTATGTCCAAGGCAAGTTTACTTCAGAGTTTCTGAAAATATGAAATCTTTAAAAAATTAGGGAACATCATCCAGAGGGACAAAGAGAGAATGTGGCTTTCCAATGATGACTACATGATCTGATTGGCTTCAGTTTTCTAAACAGGATGCTAATGTCACCAGAATATCTGGGGACATCATGTAACAGAGATGTTGTTTTGAAACTTAGTGGAGACATTAAGGACTTCTCACTATTCACTAAACATGGTAAAAGCAATCCTGTACATTTAGAAGTACTATATATGAATGTGTTGTACTAATAAACACTCTAAAATGATTTTAATATATTTGTTTTGGGTGGAAAACAATTTCCAAAGGCTCAAAATAATGTCTGAAGATGAAAAAAGTAGAAACAACATTTTAAATTAAAACATTGCACACTGGATATACATTCCAACACAAGAAAACCAAGATAAAAATAATTATATTTTACCCAACTGAATGGTTTATGCTGTTTGCTCTTCAGCATGACTTGTAAAGAAAATCTCAAAAACAAGCCACCACCTGACAAGTAGTTTTAGGATAATACCAATAAAATGTCTCTGTTCCTCAACATGTAAAGTGGCCTTAAATAATAAAAGGCCTACAGCAAAACAGCAAAATGTTAAAACACAAGGTAGCTAAGAATGTATTTTAATGACAGTACATAAAATTCTATCAATTCTACTTATTTGTATAAGAAATGCAATGATATCCAAGAGGAAAACATTCCTACACATCAGATTAGACCATATTTTACAGGAAATGGGAGGGAAACTGTCCTCTGATTGATGGCTACTGAAAATATCTATTGGTCTGGTTCTGGAGATACATTGACAGGATGCATAAAAATATTTTGACATGTGTGTAGCCTTGAGCCTGGTCAGTGTAATTCTAAGGATCCATTTGTGTTAATCAGAGAGCAACGTCTATAGGCTGTGTTCTACCACCTGTCAAAGACCTGTATATCATCTTCCTGATTATACTAGCATGAAAGTTAAAACCAATTAGAAAATTAGGAACATTTGAGAGTCAGTGTGTGGGCAAAAGTAAGCTGGTACCATAGATATGGTATGTGTGAGAAATACAAAGAGAGACCCTTACGGCATTTATTGTGTAAGGAAATAGGGGGATAAAGTCAGCAGGTGGTTTTAGCATTATGTTGTGAAGGATATGATCAAGGCCATGAAGTAACAGCCCTGAGGGAGATAAGCCTTCTTGCATCCCATCCCTCATTAGAAAATTAAAACTGTATTTTCAAATGGTTGCAAAAAGACAAACATATCTGTCTTATATATTAGCACATTTTCCTTGTCCTAAAGTGATTTTGTTTTCACTTATTTATAAGAAATTAAGACGTTCTGATGGGCCCCAAATATCTTGTGCCCAGTGGACAAATCAACTGGGCATGAATGCTGTGTGCTTTCAGAGAGGCTCCTTCAGGCACAGGCAGGGTTTGCAGGCTCAGATCTGAGAGATCCATCTGCTGAGGCTCACTGGACTCTGAGCTTCTGAGAGTGGAGAGCAGGGGACAGAGCAAGATGGCCTCACCTCATCTCCTAGGAAGAAACCAAATCTTCTTTCAGCCTCCAGGAGCCTTGGGGAGATACGAGCAAGGAATCTTGGAGCATCCCTGACATGACAAATCCTTCTCTTTTTCCAGAATATAGATTTGCTTCCTGAGTGTACCTGACTCTTCATAATTTTTTTCAACCAAACTTCACAATTTGAGCTTCTCAATTGTCTTTGCAATGTCCATGTCAGACAAATCTGCTAAGATGTCCTTACTATCTCTTGACATTTAGAATATGAGTATTTCCTAATCCTCCTTTGTCCCTGAGGTGATGTCTGATCACCTTGACATGCCTTCAGTGAGAACTGTCCTAGGGAAGGTTAACCAGATCCCCCTCAACCCAATGCTTCCTCTTAGTAAATTCCATCCACAGACTCACCCTGATTCCCATGTCCATGCTGTGTGCAGCAGTAAGTCCACTCTCTCTTGCCACTGCAAACCTCAGTGCAGTGGTCACTATATGAAGCCTATGATCAAGGCCATTAAGTAACAGCCCTGAAGGAGTAATCCATCCTCCAGTGAAAAACTGTATTTTGCAAATATTTGTACAGCAGTTTCTTAATGGAATAAAATATGTCTACTCACTTTAACATGAGTGACACAAGAGTTCTTATTTTAATAGGTCTCAGGAAATTAGAACTAGAATTCCCTGACAGCCAGTCCCACATCTTGTAGATCTGACTGTAACTAAGATAAAAACCATAAATAGTAACCATCAGAATCAAAGTGCTTATGAAAATGAATCAGTTGCAATAAACCAAGTGCCACTTGGGAAATCATGGAAAGAAAAATTCCTGGTAAACATGGAAAAAGTGTCAGAGAATAGAAAAGACAGCAATCAAACATCTTGATGAGAAAAATGTAAAAGATGTGGGCACATTCTATTGCAGGGAAGATACCACAATCCTAATCTGCCATACCTGTTCATGAATGTGGACAGTCACCACAGGCAAAACCTGTCACTCCACCATCACCATTTTCAATGACATCCATTCTTCTCTCAGGAGCACACAAAAAAACTGCTAGAATTTCTTCAACTTCAGACTCAGATATTTACTAATAAAATGGTCTTCTGAACTGACACTGATAGTTTCCAAAACCTGGTTCTGTGTAAATGTAGAAATGAAACAGATCAAGTGGGAGGGTATAAAATATCAGAAGACTGATCTCTTATTCCTTGCTACTCAAGGAGTCTTGGAGCATCCCTGGCATGAAACAATGACATGAAGTTTATTTCAAAGAGTGAGAGGATGTGAACAGATAGACCTCTGTCCATGCAAATAGCAGTGGATTCTCTGCAGGGAGCTTAGGCATCATACATGTGATAATAGAAAAATTGTTAGATTTTGTGGTAAGGATATTTTGTGGTAGCTTCCTAGTACAGAACTCTTGCCAGTGATTCAGAGGTTCTAAGGAACCTCAGGTGGTCTTATGCAATGAAAGCCCAGGCTGGAGAAGGGCCAGGGATGGTGGAGGAAGGTGTTGAGCTGAGCCCTAAAAGGGGAAGCATATAGGAAGAGAAATACCATACTCTATTCCCACTGAAGGAACAGAAATGCTGAAGAGATAGTCACAAAATAAACAAGAGACAGTTCTGTGTAGGTGGGTCAGGAGACAAGGAGTGTTTATCCACAGATATCCCCAGATAATCCATCCTCATAACCCAGGAAATGAAGAAATTAAAAAGGTGCTTACTGCATGTAAAATTACAGGTTGTCTGAATCTCCACTTCTGGGGCCTAGGAAGATGATACAAAGGGGGAAATGTGCAGTAATCACCCCATCTCCATCCTGGTGCATATTTGTGGTTACATTGTGCAGACATATATAATTGTCAGGGGAGCACACCAGGAGGGGTAGCTGCAGAATCTGCAAGGTAAAAATCCAAGGGAGCATCACAGGTTTGACTTCAAAACTCTAACTCTGAATGGAGGTGGAATCTGCAGTGTAAGGCAGGTTCATACATTATCCATCTGTGTGTGTGTGTGTGTGTGTGTGTGTGTGTGTGTGTGTGCACTTCTGTGTATGTGTTGATAGAGAGGATTCCTAACCCCCCTCTTTTCTTTCAGCTCACCTTCCTATATTCCCCCGGGGGATCTGGAACACCTTCTTCCTGGGGCTCTGCATCTGAGGTTCTGCATCCAGGTGAAAAACACATGTGGGAAAATACGTTTGAGGATCATTCTCTCCAGCCCCAGGTGCCTTGATTTCATCCAGGACCACAGATAGCAAAGCCCCAGGGATGAACTTCCCTTCAGCAGATATGTTTCCAAGCCTGTGTCAAGAAACTGTTTGCCTGAAAGCCATTGTGGATGATGGAAATGAACTGCATCAGAAGATGCCATATCAGGGGCAAGGTGAAAGTCTGAGAAGGTCCTGACCTCATCAGGCCCCAGCCACATCCTCTGCATTTTCTGGTTTCCACTGTTATTAACATCTTACATTGGTGTGGTACACAGCACTGGTGATGGGCCAGTCTTAGTACCTCACTCCTAAAGTTTTCAACCTGATGTCCAGCTGAGAGTACTGATTTTATTGTTTTATTTAGTTATACATGACAGCAGAATGCATTTGGATTTCCTGTACACAAATGGAGTACGACTTTTCAATAATCTGGTTGTATACTATGAGGAGTCACACCATTCATATAATCATACATATACATAGGGTAATGGTGTCTGTCTCAGTCCACAATCATTCCTTCCCCCATCCACTCCCCTCCCCTCATTTCCCTCTACACAATCCAATGCTCATCATTTCTTCCCATAACCCTCCTCCCTGCTAATGTATCAGCATCCACTTATCAAAGAAAATTTTTGGCCTTTGTTTTTTGGGGATTGGCTTATTTCACTTAGCATGATATTCTCTAACTCCATCTATTTACCTGCATATGCCATAATTTTATTCTTATTTGTGGCTGAATAATATCCTTTTGTGCCTCCATATTGCATTTTCTTTATCAATTCATCTGTTGAAGGACATCTACATTGGTACCACAATGTAGCTATTGTAAAATAAGTTGCTATAAACATTGATGTGACTGAGTCACTGTAGTTTGCTGATTTTAAGTCCTTTGGGTATAAACCAAGGAGTGGGAGAGCTGAGTCAAATGGTGGGTCCATTCCTAATTTTCTGAGGAATCTACATAGGGCTTTCCAGAGTGGCTTCACCAATCTGCAATCCCACCTGCAATGTATGAGTGTTCCTTTTTTCCCATATCCTCACCAACACCAGTTGTTGTCTGTATTATTGATAATTGCCCTTCTGATTGGAATGAGAGAAAATGTTAGGGTGGCTTTGATTTGTATTTCTGTAATTATGAGAGACCTTAAACATTTTTCATATATTTCTTGATCAATTGTATATCTTCTCCTATGAAGTATCTGCTCAGTTCCTTAGCCCATTTATTAATTGGGTTATTTGTATTTTTGGAGTTAAGATTTTTGAGTTCTTCATCAATTCTGAAGAATTCATCAATCTGAAGTGGGTGTGGTAAAGATTTTCCCCCACTCTCCCACTCTGTAGGCTCTCTCTTCACATTGATTGTTTCCTTTACTGAGGAAAAAGTTTTTTAGTTTGAGTACAACCCAATGATTGAGGAATTCTGTACTCACACAAATATTGGGCAAACATTTTCTTCAACATGACAAAATGTAGAAGTTGTGATGAGGAAACACTGAACCTACGCTTTTTCTCCAGATGCAGAAGGTGTGTCCATTACACTGCATATGAAAACCCTAAGAGTGAGAGGAATAGCTTCGTCTGCAAAGTGGTGAGTACAATCATTGATTCTTGCTTTTATTTCTTGTGCTTTGGGAGTCTTGTTAAGGAAATCTGGTTCTAAGCTGACAAGATGAAGATTTGGACCTTGTTTTATTTCCATTTGGTGCAGGATCAGTTGTCTAATTTCTAGGTCTTTGATCCATTTTGAGTTGAGTTTTGTGCAGGGTGAGAGATAGGGGTTTAATTTCATTTTGTTGCACATAGCTTTCCAGTTTTCCCAGCACCATTTTCTGAAGAGGTGATCTTTTCTCCATTGTATGTTTTTGGCACCTTTATCTAGTATGAGATACTGTATTTATGTGGGTTTTTCTCTGTGTCTTCTATTCTGTATTATTGATCTACCATCTATTTTGGAGCCAATACCAAGTGTTTTTTGTTACTATTTCTGTGTAGTATTTTTAAGATCTGGTATTGTGATACCTCCTGCTTCACTCTTCCTGCTAATGATTGCATTGGCTATTCTGGGTCTATTATTTTTCCAAATTGTGTTTTCTATTTCCATGAGGTATGTCTTTGGTATTTTAACTGAAATTGGGCTTAATATGTTTTTGAATGAAGTTTGTTAACATTTTATTTAAGGTCTTAGGTGCCTTCAACACCAGCAAATGCTTCATTGTTCTTTCTATATTCAGAGCTTGGAATGGCAATGATGGTTTTGGCAACACAGGTGAAACTGCCACAGTGAACACAAGTCCAAATGCTATTTGCTGGAGGGTGCAGGTGGCTATGGTTTGTATGGTCAGTGAAGAGGAAGGAGCAGAGTAATTGTGGGAGGAGGGAGATGAGCAGGACATAGCTGAGTGCCCGTTTGTTGACCTTGCCTATGGGAGTGTCTCTGTGCCTCACAAAGACCCCAAGAAGAGCAGCTGTGAGTGCAGAGAAGCAGAGAGCTGCACAGTCCAGGGCTATGCCAGAGCATCCTCAGAGGCCAGGAGAGTCACCACTTTGCAGAGGAAGCTATTCCTCTCACTCTTAGGGTTCTCATATGCAGTGTAATGGACACACCCTCTGCATCTGGAGAAAAAGCATAGGTTCAGTGTTTCCTCATCACAACTTCTACATTTTGTCATGTTGAAGAAAATGTTTGCCCAATATTTGTGTGAGTACAGAATTCCTTGGATATATTAAAATACACCAGGTAAATAGTCTTGATATCAGGAGAATGTTTTCAATCTCACATAAAATCAAACCCATTCCAGTGGCCATTGGAGAAAATGGTGGAGTGGAGGACATTGCAGCTTGTGGCGTGGTGCTGTCACTGTGGATGTGGATTCTCCCACCCCATATCTCTACCATTCCCAGTTTCTGCCTTAGCCTGAGCCTCACAATGCCACACACATCATATTTATCCAAGGAAAGAATTTAGTACTGTATTTTTAAACTCAGACACAGAAACAAACTCTGTAGCTCTCATGGAACTTCCTAAGTTTTATCTTAACCATACTTCCGTAATTTATGCTGATTTTTCAATATAAGTTGGTATCTGATAGAACAAAATTTTTTATTGTACATTTTCAATTTTCTGGGACTGTTTTTTGTCCAATTTTCCATATAAATACTGAAAACAGTGGTTGAATTATAAACATTTAGTTTTTTTTTCTTTTTTTATTTGATTTTGATTCATTGAACACAAATGGAGTACAGCTGTTGTTTCTCTGGTTGTACACAAAGTAGAGTCACACCATCTGTGCATTCATATGTGTACACAGGGAAATGATGTCTGTCACACATTCTGTTATTATTAGCCCCTACCCCTACCCCACCCCTCCCTTCCCTCTATGCAATCTATCCTTCCTCCATTCTTGCCACCCCTCCACCCTGCATTATGCATCATCATTCACTTTTCAGAGTGGAAATTTATTTGCTTTATACAATTAGGCATAATGAATACAGTTACTGAAGAGAAGTGTGTTTGAAAAATAATACCATGCCTTTGAAAATGAAATCATGGGTGGATAACCCTTTTCTTGAATGGGACATGTCACAAGTATTCTGTTTTTTGCTCACCACATAGTCCCTGCCACTAAAGCTCAGGTCTGCATTATAATAGCATAAAAGCAGTCATGGGCCACAGTTACATTCATGAGCAGAGTTCATTTACAGAAATTGGCACCAAATTGGGTAAACTTCCTGAACATCTTATTTAGTTACTACAGGCAATACTCATAAAACAGCAAGAGATTCTGAAATAAAAGACAGTGATTTTCTCCACATTTCTTTTAACATACTTGTTCCTCTTCATAGAATTAACACGGCTCCTGGTTCTGAGCAAGAGACATGGGTGTTGCACACAAGCATATGCCTGTTACATTATGGATCCCAAGCCTTTTACTCTTTATTTCTATTTCTTATTTTACACATTTATTGGGTGTTGCAAACCTGTCCCCAAGAAATGGAAGTAACTTTTACCTAGCTTATCTTTACATGAAGATACTGCTTACTGTGTTGAGTGACTGAGACAAAACGATTCCCACTACTAAAATAATTGAAATGGATTAATACTTCTCTGTAGAAGCGAAGTGGGCAAGTTAAGCCAAACTGTCTGTCTTTCTTGCTGGAGACACAATATTAAAGAATGCCATTCAAGGAATGATTTCCACTTAATACTGCCCACCTTACACAGGGTTCCATAACCAAAGCTATCATTTCTAGTCCAAATATATCCAGCATATGCATGAGAATATTTCCCTTTTCTCACATAATACCAGAAAACTATACACCTCACTAAATTAAACTTGTATAAGCTGTGGCCAGTGTTTATTTTTTCCATGAGAAAAAAAAACAGTTTTATTTCTTCATTTCTAGTAAATTTTTTACTTACTTTTCCTTACAATATTTCATTGGATAGGAACCCTATTGTAAGATCATTTAGAAGTTGAAGTACTACACAATTAAAATTCTAGGACATGAAAAGAAAAAATGCTACAGGTTTAACTGTAGCTCAGTCATAAGTCATTTGCCTCCCATGCCCCAGGCCCTGGGTGCAATTCCTCAGTGCTGAAGAGGAGAGGAGGAGAGGGGATGAGAGGGGGAGAGATGGGGGAGGGGGAGAAAGTAAAGGAGGAAGAGAATGGGAAGGAGAAGGAGAAGGGGAAGAAGGAGGAGAAAGAGGAGAGGACGATGATGAAGAATATCTGCTACTTTATGCTTCAACTTTTGGCAATTATGCTAAATGAAAGAATTCACAAACAATAAGTTTCATTGGCATATAAATTTATTTATGCTAAATACCCAGAATAGTTTGATCCACAGAAACAGAAAGCTTATTGGCAGTTATGCAAACAAGGGAAAAGGAGTCTGGGGAATTAGTGCTATATGCACAAGGACCCTGGCTTTATGTGAATAAATGTCTGGGGACTATATAGGATGCTTGGACCACTTTGCAAATATGCCAAATGTCATTGATTTCTGGATTTTAAAGGAGTTAGTTTTTGTTATATCATTTTAATCTCAGTACATAAGAATCTGATCCCTGAAATTACCAGTCACAGTCCGATTTTCTCACAAGAAAATTTAAAGCAAAATCAAGAACATGAATCAGTGACTCAATGGAAGAACACATGTTCTTACAATTATGTCCATTTGTATGTGAACTTAGTGTGTAAAAAAGACAGCATTTTGAAATTGTTTGACAATCATATTTTAATAAGAATTTTTGATAGTGTATTATTCACATTTAAACTAATTTAGCATGACTGATTATGCATGCAGAATAATACCAGGTATATTATAAAGATCATATTAATGTATATAAGACACCAAGGATATGAGAATGAAGCAATTACCATTTAAAATTAGATATTTTGTCTAATTATGAGTATTACAGTGTCAACCAGTTAGCACGTACAAGGCATAAACTATTTCTACTTAACCATTAAGTGATAGCTGTTGCACTGAGATAGCATTCACACCTATGAGCTCAAATAGTTGGTCATGGTAAGTTTTATACATTAGTCCTTTCAAAAGGGAGGTGGATCTTGTTGATAAAGAGTTTAAGTGACCCCAGTTACTTATGGTATCATTAAGCAAAATCAGAGTGTTTTTCTCCATGCTTGCTAAAAACCATAAATGATAATAGATACACATGAAGTAATCTTCTGAATGCCTATTTTTTCTGGAGTCTAGTTAATCCCTGAGTTTTTTCAAACAGTTCTCATCAGGTCTCCTGAGAATTATATAGCACGTGGGGACAAAGATGCAGCCCAGGAGCCCTGCACTGTAGGCCAGAATGGAGAAGACCTCCACAGCAACCATGGCCTTGCCCTTGGTGCTGTGATACACAGGGAGGAGGGTGAGCCAGACACTGCAGAACACCAGCAAGCTGAAGGTCAGGAACGTGGCTTCATTGAAAGTGTCAGGCAGGTTCCTGGCCAGGAAGGTGACTGTGAAAGTCCCCAGGGCCAGGGAGCCCAGGTATCCCAGTAGAAGACAGTGACTGAGCCCTTGTTGCACGTGATGATGATGTGGCCATGTTCAGTGTGTGGGTCTGAGTCTACAAATGAAGGAGAGGTCCCCAGCCAGACTCCACAAAGAGTCAGTTGGATGAGGGAGCAGCTGGGAATGATGAAGTTTGGTGCCCCTGACACCAGCAAGTGCCTCATCCTTCTCCCTGGAGCACTGAACTTGAAGGACACAACCACAGGAATAGTTTTAGCCAAGACAGTGGAAACTGCCACAATGAACACCAGTCCAAATGTGGTCTCCTGCAGGATGCAGGTGGCTGTGTTTGGATGACCAATGAAGAGCAAGGAGCAGAGGAAACAGAAGGTGAGGGAGATGAGTAGAATGTAGCTGAGAGTTCAGTTTATGGCCTTGACTATGGGAGTGTCTCTGTACCTCACAAACACACTATGGGAGTGTTCTGTACCAAGAACAGCAGCTGTGAGTGCAGAGAAGCAGAGGGCAGTGCAGACCAGAGTCTTCCCCAGGGGGTCTTCATAGGCCAGAAATGTCACAACCTTTTGGAGACACGTGGTCCACTCAGTGTTGGCATACTGATGATCTGGACACTTCACACACTGGTCCATGTCTGTTGAGAAATGCAGAATGTCATCAGTCCTGGGTCAGTAATTATCTTACTCCCAGTTCCCTTAAAGTAGAGCATGGGGCAAGCTTAGCCATAGGTACTTCCTTGTTGCTCTAGAGAGTGAATCAGAAAAGGCTATGTAAGGAATGATTCCCAATCAACACTCCCTATCTTATTTATGGTTAAGAAAACATAGCTATTTCTTCTTCTTTCCACTTATCATGCATATTCATGAGACCATCCCAAACATGTAATTGGCACCACCCATTTCTTCCTACAATTCCTGTGATTGCATCTATGCAGTGTAATGGAATACCATGAGTTCACCTCTCTCTGCATTTTCCCACCCAGGTGTGAGCTAGGGGAGACCAGGAAGTTCACCCTATTTATTGGGGCTATGCTATACCATAGCCTCTTCTACACTGCAGGAATATTTATTTCTTAACTCAAACACAACCTTTATGAGCACCTGTCCTGCATCAACAATAGTGAAGTGTACTGAGAAAGTAAGGCTAATCAAGGCCCACAACTTCAATGTGATCCAAATGTACCTTCAAAGAAACTGAGAGTAGGGTTGTGGTTTAGGCTCAGTGGTAGAGTACTTGCATAGCATGTATGAGGCCCTGAGTTCAATTTTCAGCACTGCATAAAATAAGTGAATAAAATAGATGTCCATCAACATACAAAAATTTTAAGAAGAAGAAGTTGAGAGTAGGGACATAATAGAGTATGTTAAGTTCATAGATGGAGATAAAAGTTAGGCTATTATTAGTTTGCCCCTGCCTGAAACAATTGTAGAATGCTGAGTCAAAACAACATGTGGTTGAAGAGACAGGGAGTTTATTATTTCATGGGGTGGTACTATGACTATAACAACTGAGATTTAACTTAAGCAAGGAAGAATTTTGTTCCACCCTTTCTCTTCCATACCAAATTCAGTTCCCTGCAGAGGTCGAGGATATAGGAGATCTCAGGAATTGCTCCCTAAGACTCACCTGTCTGCACTCACTTGTCTGGTTGGAAATCTCATCCTCTGGGCGGGGAGTGCAGTCAAAACAACAGGCAGTCTTTCCCTCCTGCAGGGACTTCCTAAATCCAAGTCTACAACTCACACTGCAGACTGAGTGGGGACTCTAGGAAAATCAGATATGTGTTGGCAACAGAGGACTTTGACCCAGTCCCACAACAACTGTAATGTTTTAGAATACTGGACCACTAATAAACTTAGTTCACACAGACCTACTCAAAGTTAATTGATTAGTTGCCAACCACACTGCAATATGTACATATGAGCATCTAGATACAAAGGTTGAATAATTGTTCTCCTTTTTCAAGCATCAGAAAGTCACTAAGAAAATCTTGGAAGGTGAAATACGATGCATTAATTATGCAGATGTGGTTATTTACTAAGCTCTGAAGAAGCACACAACCCACCATACATTTTTGATTTTCTATGTGTAGTGCAGAGATATGATTAGGTCCAAAACACCTGTCTGCTTCCTGTGGCCCATGCTATCTTGTCCTCAGATAGAGACAGCTGCTGACCATGTGCTAAATATGGGGAAAATGTTCCAACATTCACCTTGAGTCCAAGGCCTTCTGGAAAATTCCAAAAGTTAAGAATGTCATACTCTCAGTCCAATTGTCCTTTCTGATTCATACTCACTGGGTCTCCTGCAGGATTCTTAAATGTTATGTTCTTCAGGAAGGGTGCAGCTGAAAGGGAAGCATCAAGTTATGAAGAGGGACCTACAGTTATGAAGAAACCTAGATTAGGGAATGCTCCCCATTCTCTTAAATCCCTTCCTAAAAATTCCACTTCACAACAGGCACATGATAGAGTAAAACAAGGAGAACGAGTATATCCTAATATTTCTAAAATATCAGTCATACTCAAGAAGAGAGGCACAAACATAATGCACACCTGGGTGGTCAATGGGCATGTTATTCAGATAAACCTAGACACCCATTTCTTCTCCTTGTTGTTAGAACACCTGCCAGCCAGGTCAGACCATAGTGACTACAGGGGTTGCAGAATTGCATGAGATCATTTATGCAAATCATCCATACTGCTCAGCATCCCTTAGGCATTTAAAGAACTAGTTCTCAGCTTGTCAATTAAGTACTTCCTGGAAGGACTGGGTTTCTCCTGTTGAGAGCAATAGGTGGGCAGGATCTTGAGGTGCTCTCTAACTAACCACTGATGATCTTCATTCCTGGTTCCCTTTCCCCATCCCACCAGCATCTGGTTCTTGATTGACACCCTGGCATAGATTTACTTCCTGGCAGTGAAAACTGTACAGAAGTGCCTGTGTTTGGGAATAGGATCCTACACTGCTTAGTTTGAGCCCCTGTAGAACTCTTCAAGGCAGGACACCATCTTGGTGAAGTTCACACCACCCAATAGGAGACATTATCTGCCAGGGGGAGATTACTGGTCCTTTTCCATTCTTCACTGGTTGCACATCCACTTGTTGAGGAAGCATTTCATGAAGGGCATGGGCCACGGCATACACAGCATTGTATATATTGTAACTCCCATCACTCATTGCAATGTCAAAGTGTGCCGGGGTAACCATGCAAAGGAGCCTTTGGAAGAACAGTTCTTCAGTGTTTTACAGTCAGAATTTGAGACTGAGCAGTTAAAATGCATCCACCACAACCTAGCGCGGTGTGTGTCTTCTGGGTATTTGGATGGATTAGCTGTCTGGATAAAATGTTTAAAACCAGAAATCTCCCCATGATAGTGTGAAAAAGGGAGAGCACCATGGAATGGGTCAAGGATGAAATGTCTTTTACTGTTGGTAACATCCCACTCAGAGGTGGTGACCCAAATTTTTCGGGTCATTATATTGTCCCATGTTTTAAAACTCACAGCCAGAACAGACTCTGTGTCACCAAAAATAATAACAACACTTGCTGATGATTTCATGATCTGGCTGTTTTGTATATGAGCTCTTTTGAGATACAAAATTACAGTGACTGGTATCATATTAACAAAGGCTGCACAGACTCCATTCCTGTCCATTTCTTTTATCATATCTGAGAGAAATCGAATGCCTTTTTCACCTTCTGAGATGACCAGTCCCACCCAGTTCCAGCTGAAGTAAACCATCAAGGACACCATGCCAAGTGCCAGAGATGTATCCATGAGAGCCATCTGATAGAGAGAAGGAAATTGACCATTGTCACTGAGAATGGGTTCAAAAGCCCCAAAGGTGAGCTGAAGGGGAAGAACATGGAAACCACATGAAGAGGATTTGCATAAAGCACCACCTCAGAACTGAAAGGTGCTGCGCATCATTTTTAAGTTGTAGGAGTGAAGATTTTCTTGTCCTCATTTTCTAAACAACTCCTAATTCCTCTATGCATCCTATAAAAGAGCTGCTTAGTCTCAGTGTTCAGAGAAATCCCCACTTCTCCCTGTGTATTCCAAACCACATATATATCAACACCCCTGCAGTATTGGAGCACATAACCTTAGAAAATATACACTTAGATACAAGCATAAACTCTGTCTTCTCTTTTCACTCTCTTTCTCCCCTGAAAATGGCACCTATAAATAATGGTTTCATTCCTCCCCATCCTTCCACTCTCGCCTGTGGAAATTTATAGAGCTGCAGCAATGTTCCAATTTGGGCAGATGTCCATGCTTGTCCTGTAATTACTGCTACAGACTTGCTCTCCTTTCTTCAGGTGTAATTAGGGATGAACTTGACCATCCTTGTAAGCCAAGTTAAAGAACTCTCCAATGTCCTCCAATCAGTGTGCACAGCATTATGGAACTCATATCCCAGAGATATGTTGGGCAAAAGATATTGGTTCCTGTTGATCTCTTCAATGGCAAAAACCAATGACAGGGCACACTGGTAGCTTCTGGGCCGTAAGCTGCATAGAAGGCAGAGAGATCTTTAGGGATAAGATTCCCACTGCAATTTTCTTCAAATCAATGTAATGATTTGTATGTACTGAACGCTTGTCTTTTCCCCCAAACCCAGTTCATATGTTGAAATCCTCCCCCCTCATGGAATGGTGTTAGAACATGAGATCTTGGTGAATAATTGGGATTAAATAACTTCATGAGGATGTGTCTCTTATCAGTGTTCCTGGAAAGTCCAGAGAGAGCTTGCTGTATGGGGACACACTGAGATGATCCTTGCCCATTTATGAGCCAGGAAGCAGACTTTGATGTGACAGCCAGCCAGTTTTTGCCTTGACCTTGGAATTCTCATCCTTCCCAAATGTGAAAAATGGATGATCGTTTTTGAGTCACCTAGTTAATGGTATGTTGTCCTACAGAAGCCTGCACTAAGATGGTGTAACTAGTAAGGGTGAAGGCACACGCAAGTGTGATGATGGAAACAGTGGACCCTTACCAGATGTTTGATGTCCTCACCAAAGTGGGATCACAGGACTTTTGTTCCTCTCAATCTTCCTGCTCACCCCTCTTATCTTCTTGTCCTCCTTCCTCCTCTTCTACTTTTCTATGCTTCAGTATGCCAGAGAAAAATGTGAATTTCTTTGTGCTAGCTTGATGCTTCTTCCTTTATAAATGGGCCATTGTATTTATATTTATGAATTTTGACTTTATTAAGTTTGTTGACATTATTTTAGCCCTCCAACCTTAGATTTCTGATTTGGTTTGGAATTTACCTGGTATATCTTTGTACATTATGCTTCTGTCTTGACTTTGAAATGTTCCATATATTTTTTATTTCACATATCCCATTTAAAACAAATTCACCAAAAGTTGTGATATTCTTATCCAATTTGGCAATCTGTATTTCACTGAAGAATTTATTCCATTTGTTATTAGAAATGTCATTGTTTATTCACATCATTTGTATTTTCTTTTATATTTTCCTCTAATATTTTTCCATGGTTTCATTCTTTGTTATTTACCATGTGCACATCAGATCACAGTATCTGATGTAGATATATTATCTCTCCTCTGTGCAATTGAGAGAATCTTTTATATAAGGTGTCTCTGCCTGATTTGTTTCTTTCCAGTATTTTGTTTCTGTATTTCTTCTTTCTCATTCTCTTCTCCACATCTGCGTTCTCTTTCATGTTTTCTCATTTCTTGTTATTCTCTTTTGATTTATGTTTTCTTCAAAATGTAACTTCAGTTCTTTATATTCACTTATTTATTACCTATATTTGAAGTTTTACTATCTAAAAGCACTGTAG
>JAJEJO010005295.1:313560-573758 GCA_020662805.1 Glaucomys volans | reverse complement strand
AAAAAAAAAAAAGAAAGTAACCATGATTGTAGGCGCCTCTTCTTCTTGCCATGAGTCTACTGTAGGGCAGGTGGCTGGTCAAGGCTCTGGAAAAATCTCTGTAAGGCTTAGGAAGAACTCAGAAATGGACCTCCCTGAGAAGAAAGCAATTGGAGAGTCAAAAGGAGCAGTTTCCTGTGGTCCTTCAAACACCTGCATAAGGACATTGTCTCTTGATTCCTAACTCTTGTGCCTAAGCCATTAAAGCAAGTATGGTCTTCTTAAAGTCTTTCCACAATACAAACTTCATTCCTCCGAAAACTTCTGCACTTTACAAAATTTGTTTTAAAAGGCAAACATAAAGCCATTAGCAACTAATGCTATAACCACTGCTATCTTTCTAGATATTAAATAGCTTTGACTGAGGTCAGGTACAGTGGTGCACACCTGTAATCCGAGATACTCAGGAGGCTGAGGCAGGAGGATTGCAAGTTTGAGGCCAGCCTTAGCAACTTAGTGAGACCCTAAGCAACTTAGCAAGATCCTGTCTCAAAAGAAAAATAAAAAGGACTGGGAATGTGGCTCAGTGGTTAAGTACCCTGGGTTTAATTCCCCCACACTACACAAGCAAATAAACAATAAATAAAATCTATTGAGGATAAGAGTAGAACAAAAGAGACATAGTCAGAGGGGAAAAGGGAGAGAAAAAGAAGAAAGCAGATTAACTGATGAATTGAGATCATACCAATCTTTCCTAGGGATTGCCCAAGCCACGCTTTTCAAAACTATTTTGTGAGCAACTCTTGATTTACATTTATTTATTTATTAAAGAAACATTTTTGCACCTGAGAAATAACATGAGGTAGCCCTTGGCACATTAGTAGAAGCAAATAAATGTTATTTACTACCATTATTTATACTAGAATTAGTGCTGTTGTTACTCTCCTAGTCTCCATCCTTAATGATCTCGCAGTCTGGAAGGCAGGCTGGATGAGTTACTGTGAGTTAATGGCAGGTTATGGCATAGTGTAATTAGTGCTGAGTTGGGGGAGGTCAGACTTCTGTGGAAGCCCAAGGCAGAGGCATTAGCCAGGGAGGAGCAGGAATGAAGGTTGCTTGTGAAGAAAATAGTAATTAAGAGGAGTCTTAGAGGGCTGGGGTTGTAGCTCAGTGGTAAAGCACTCTCCTGGCATGTGTGAGGCCCTGGGTTCAATCCTCAACACCACATAAAAATTAAAAAATAAAAGTATTGTGTCCACCTACAACTAAAAAGAAACCAAAATAAAAAATAAAGAGGAGTGCTAGAGGACAAATGGAAAATGGCCTAGTATATCAGTTAGTCTTAATTGCAAGTTGTGGCAACAGACTGTGCATTCTAAACAGAGACTGTCAGGTGGCCACGCGGCTTCTGAGAAGCCTGGAGAACAAGATTAGAGAAAGCAGCACCAACATTATGAGGATGCTATTGGTGGCATGACAATCACAGACCGCCCCCAGAAACCGCAGGCTGCTACCCCCTCCCCCTGCTGTGGTCAGGAAGGGAGTTTCCCAGCCCTGCTTCTTGGTGTCAGTACTTCCCAGTTCAACATTCCAGACAGGGGTAGCTGATGGGCCAAGCCTAGCTTACCTGCCCACATCTTAGCTTCAAGGGTAACTGGCAAAATGAATATGGAGTTTTCTCCATTCTGCAAAGGAGCACAAGTGCTGTCTTCCAGCAAGGGAAGGAAAGTCCTCCCAGAGGAAGAGGATCCAAGGCTCTGAGTGAAAACATGCCATGTCTTTTACACCAGGTGGAGCAAGGAGGAAGGGTGTGGAGGCAGAGGGTCAGTGGGTATGGAGGCCTAGTCGGAGGGTGAGAAGTGGCACTGGGGTTCCAGGAAACCAGGATAATGATTCACTTTGACTGGAGTGTGGAGTAAGAGAGAGATACCTGAAGATGAAGTGGGAAAGGTAGACTGTGTAGTCTGGGAGAAATCCTTGCTGTCAAAGCCTATGCCTGGCCGGGCACAGGGGTGCATGCCTTTAATCCCAGCAGCTCAGGAGGCTGAGGCAGGAGGATTGAGAGTTCAAAGCCAGCCTCAGCAAAAGCGAGGTGCTAAGTAACTCAGTGAGACCCTGTCTCTAAATAAAATACAAAATAGGGCTTGGGGATGTAGCTCTGCAGTCAAGTGCCCCTGAGTTCAATTCCTGGTACCACCTCCCAAAAAAGCCCATGCCTGTGAAGGAGTTTGGGCACTTCATATTGTATATAAAGGTATGATAAGGTTTTCAGTTTGGAGGTGGGGAGAAGGTAACAGAGATGGGACAGGGTTGACAAGGAAGATCAGATTTTTAAAAAATTTGAGCTGAGTCTTACCAGAGCATATCTTCTCTACAGTGCTAGAATTGAAGATGTTTATTTAGCCTTTGTGGGTGGTCATCCTGCCGACCTTGACTTTCCATTCTACCTGCTCTGGCTTAAGTTAGATCCACCTTTCCCAGATTGCAACTATCACAAAGGTTAATTCTGGGCTGTAAATTCTTACATTTGAGGGAAACGTTGACACAGGCAGGAAGTTAGCCAGGATTGCTGGAATCGTATTTAGTTAGAGTCAATACAGGTCAACTCTAAACTACAGCTACATTTTCACAGAGGTATAAATGTTGCTCTAGACCAGGGAGACAAATTGCTAAAAATAGACATTCTTTTGGAATCTTAACCTACGGGAGAAAAACACAACATAGAGATGTTGTCTATAGATGTCACAGAATACAGGAAGGTGTGGTGACAGTCTAGCTAATCTAGGGCTGATGTTCTGGTAGAATCTGTAGGAGTAGGAAAAAGATTTCCAGGCACAGAGAGATTTGAAACTCTCTGGTTGTTCAGTCAGGAGAAACCATGAGAATGAAGAATGCGCAGGGAATGCAACACTCTGGGTCAGGCACCAGGAGCTGCTGAAGTCACAAACATTGCTGCCCGCAGCACTAATGGGAAAAGACAACGGGGAAATCCATTCCACCCTCGTGGATGGGGGGGAGAATTAAGTAACTCAGATTCCCTTTAACTTGCCCTTCCAGTTCACCACCTCTTGCCTGCGTTTCCCACCTCACCTCCCCACAGAACAAATTGTTGCAGCAATCTCTGTAAAATAGTCCCCAGTCCCCCAATTCAAGAGGAGGTGTCATTCAGGACGGTTTATGGGCACAGGGTTGAGAACAACGCTCCAGCCATATGATACCGTTTCAGTGAGTCCCCACTCCAAGACTCTGCCTAGTGGGTCTTTCACCATCTTTGTTAACATCTAGAATCTCTTGGTAGGGACAGATAACAGCATCACAATAAATGGAGGAGATTCGTACACAGACCTTGCCAGCAAAGGATGCCCAAGGTAGAGTGATTCTGAATCTAGAGAATTCTAGTTCATTCGTGAGGTCTTACAAAAGCTTACAGTGAAAATGCTTTGATTGGCGACATTACCACATTTCCATAGGGATTTAGAGTTTATGAGTTTAAAGGAATTTTTAAAACTTTAAACCAGGATTGTAAACTACTGAGTGTTGTCTTCCCTGTATTGTCTTCGGCTCTAACTGAATTACCTGGTTAGCCGATGAATCTAGCTGAGATTTCAAAATGCAATTTTCCAGAGGCAGAGAGTGAATCTCTTGGTTCTGATGTAGGCCACATCTACCAGGTTGAAGTCAGACATGTACTTCGTGTGTTTGTTGAGGGGTACCCTGAAAAGCCACTCATATGCAAAGGGCGAAAATGAGTATTGTAATCTCTGCTCCTCATCTCCAGGGAGGAGGCTAGAGTGGGGCTTAGGAGGGTCAGTCCAGTTGTCAAAACAGTAGGATGACCTTGGGGGACATGGTTAATGGTGTATTTACACCATCACAGCTTTGTAGACCCAGGCACAGTCAAGTGACCAGAGCCCTTCTTTGATTTTTGTTTTTCCTGTCCCATAAAAGTAAGAGCCATCCTGTCACTCTGGAACGTTCTGGCTGAACCTGAGCAACGTGTTCTAGGGAAGTTTAGAAACCAAATCGTGTCTGAGAACTTTCCATGTTAGGAAGTTTTTAAATGTTTATTTTTTATTATATACTTTACATTGAACACTTCAAGAAAGAAATAATCACAATGGTTTCAAAATGAAATCCCTAATCTCATTAAGTGGTCTTTATAATTACAACCAGTAAACACAGGAAAATGTACATTGACATTCAGCTTACAAATAAAATAACTAAAATAACTAAATAAACTATATGTTTTAGGGATAAGGAACATACACTATCATTGAAGTCATTTTGTCACCCTGATTGTTTTAAAACACAATTCACAGGTGTGTTAATTACACACACATCCATCACAGGATGAGACTGCTGATTCTTAAAACTGAGTATTAGCAGGAATGTTCATGGTGCATCCATTGCAATAACCGAAAGGTGGAAACAGCCCAAATGTCCATCAATGGATGAATGGATAAACAAAATGTGTGTGTGTGTGTGTGTGTGTGTGTGTGTACAATGAAATATTACTTAGTGAAGTGCATACTCTCTTCATTTTCAGTGTTAAATGTCCCTTTTGATGAAATGCCTATGAAAATTGAAATGGACAAGAACCAAAGTAATGCCCTTTTGTTCTGACCTGACTCCATTGTATGCTTGCTTATAATGTTTTCTTTTCAGCCTCCTAATGCTGAATCTATGTTGACAGTGCAGTAGGACCTTCCCACATCCCTGACTATGGCCCTGATGTATAACAAAATGACTCTGAAATGTGTATTCAAAACAATTCTCTCATGTAATCAAAATATCTGTTTGAGCAGGGTCTTTCTGATGACCTACATGTGCCTCAATTGTTCTTGTGGTTTTTGCCTTTATAAACTGTACTTCCAAAATTAGGTGCTGGGAGTTCTTTGAGGCGTTAGCCTGCTCCCAGTCACCACTTGCCTGGCATGCTCATTAAAGGACCCTTTTACCCTTTCAAAAAAACAAAAAAAGAAATATTACTCAGTCTTAAAAATGAATGAAATTCTGACACACTCTATAACATAGATAACCCTGAAGACACGCTAAGTGAAATAAGTCAAATACAAAAAAAAAAAAAAAATCAGATGCGTCCATATCTTTTATAGTAGTCAAATTCACAGACAGAGGTAGAATGGTGGTTTTCAGGGACTGGGATTGCAGAAAGAATAGCGAATTTTTATTTAATGGGTCATTTGTGTTTGAAATGCTGAAAAAGTTCAGGAGATGGATAGTGGTACATAATAAAGTAAAAGTACTTACTGCCACTGAAAGTGTAAACTCAAAAAAGGTTAATATGTAAATCTCATGTATTGTTATCACAGTTTAAAAACAAAACAAAATAAAACCGAGTCCTAGGAGTAAATGATCCCATCCACTGGTCCTTTCTCTGTTGCTCAAAAAAACCTGTCTTTTTCAAGACCAAGGTCTTTTCTTTGAACTCCCTCTTCCCTCTTTCTGGAATTCTCTTCTTTTGTTATTCATTCTAATTAGTTATACATGACAACAGAGTGCATTTCAACTCATTGTGCACAAATGGAGCACAACTTTTCATTTCTCTGGTTGTACACGATGTAGAGTCACACCATTCATGCAATCATACATGTACCTAGGGTAATGATATCCACCTCATTCCACCATCTTCCCCCCCCATACCCCCTCCCCTCCTCTCACTCCCCTCTGCCCAATCTAAAGTTCCTCCATTTTTCCCTTGCTCCTCCCCATTATGGATCAGCATCCACTTATCAGAGAAAACATTTGGCCTTTGTATTTTAGGATTGGCTTACTTTGCTTAGCATGATATTCTCCAGCTCCATCCATTTACCTGCAAATGCCATAATTTCATTTTTCTTTAAGGCTAAGTAATATTCCATTGTGTGTATATATATATATACCTGTTTCTTCATACATTCAGTTTTCGAAGGGCATCTAGGTTGGATCCATAGTTTAGCTATTGTGAATTGAGATGCTATAAGCATCGATGTGGCCACATCACTGTAATATGCTGATTTTAAGTCCTTTGAGTATAGACCCAGGAGTGGGATAACTGGGTCAAATGGTGGTTCCATTCCAAGTTTTCTAAGGAACCTCCATACTGCTTTCCATAGTGATTGCACTAATTTGCAGTCCCATCAGCAATGAATGAGTGTACCTTTTTCCCCAAATCCTTGCCAATACTTATTGTTGCTTGTATTCTTGATAATTGCCATTCTGACTGGGGTGAGATGAAATCTTAGAGTAGTTTTGATTTGCATTTCTCTAATTGCTAGAGATGTTGAACATTTTTTCATGTATTAGTTGATCAATTGTGTATCTTCTTCTGTGAAGAGTCTACTCAGTTCCTTAGCCCATTTATTGATTGGGTTGTTTGATTTTTGGAGTTAATGCTCTTAACCAGCATGTTGCATAATCAATTCCATCTTGACATTCAACATACCAACTCAAGTTTCTCCTTCTCTTGTGTACATCATTTTATCCTGATCCTTACCTATTTATGCTCCATCTGTCTTCCCTCACTGCAATGTAAGCTTCCAAGAAAGTCCCATTTGTTTTATTCCCTAAACTTAGAATGATCTGACCCCAGGTCAGAGTTCAATAAATCTTTGTTGAAGAAATGAATGACAGAGCTAATGACTCCAGAACTTAAAGCATCAGAGTGTACTCTCTATAAATAGACTTGATTGAAGTCAAGTGCACAAACTCCAAGCTGTGCCTGTATTATCTTGAATGTGCATCCTTGTACCTCTTTCTCCTTCCCCTCTTCTGCTCTCAATTTTTCCAGTCCTAATTCCATTTGTACATCATTTAAGTGAGTAATACTGAGCCTCTGTGAACAGACCTCACCCATGTTAAAGTCCATCAGGTCCACACCTATCCTACTGCCCTGCCCACAGTGGTGAGGTTGGGACTTTGAAGAGGGGAAGTGATTTGAAAGGTGGCAAAGTCAAACACCCTAGTCCATGGGGCCTCCTGGGATGATGCCAGATTGAAGTGATGAAGCCGCAAGCCTTCCCGCATAGGTACATTTTATTATAGTCATGAGCTGGAATAGGTTCACCTCTTGCTGACAGAAAACACAGGTGGGAAAAACTGGGGACCATCTGAACTGGCCCCTATTCTAGTTTCATTCTCAGGAGGTGATATCTGGGACACCTATATGTTCACACCCCCTCAGCTGTAACTTGCCAAGCACAGGCCTACAGATGTGCCCTAGATCTGGACACGAGCTGCAGAAGACCTAGGAATTCCAAAAACCCCTGTGTTACTGGGAAACTTTTATGTTAGGTTTAGCCCTTTTTAAAATTTATCATTATTATTATTTTGGTTAGAGATTAGAGATTAACCTAGGGATGCTTAACCCAATCCTTTTTATTTATTTACTTTTTAGGTTTGAACTCTATTTTTTATTTTTTATTTTTACAGACTTTATTTTGATTCTTTGCACAAATGGGGTACAACTTTTCATTTCTACGGTTGTATGCAATGTAGATTCACACCATTCATGTAACCATACATATACATAGGGTAATACCATCTGTCTCAGTCTACTATCCTTTCTTCCCCCAACCCTTCCCACCTGATTTTCCTCAACACCATCCAAAGTTCCTCCATTCTTCTCTTATCCCCCCAAAACCCCTCCCCCCCATTATGTATCATCATCCATTTATCAGAGAAAACATTCTGCCTCTGGTATTTTGGGGTTGGCTTATTTCACTTAGCATGATATTTTCCAACTCCATCCTTTTACCAGCAAATGCCAAATTTTTATTCTTCTTTATGGCTGAGTAATATTCCATTATGTATATATACCACAATTTCTTTATCTATTCATCAATTGAAGGGCATCTAGTTTGGTTCCACAATCTAAGTATTGTGAATTGAGCAGCTATGAACATTGATGTGGCTGCATCACTGTAGTATGCTGATTTTAAGTCCTTTGTGTATAAACTGAGGAGTGGGATAGCTGGGTCAAAGGGTGGGTCCATTCCAAGTTTTTTGAGGAATCTCCATACTGCTTTCCAGAGTGGCTGCACCAATTTGCAACTCTACCAGCAATGTATGAGTGTGCCTTTTCCCCCACATCCACGCCAACACTTATTGCTTGTATTCCTGATAATAGCCATTCTAATTGGAGTTAAATGAAATCTTAGGGTGGTTTTAATTTGCATGTCTCTAATTACTAGAGATGATGAGCACTTTTTCATATATTTGTTGATCACCTGTATATCATCTTCTGTGAAGTGTCCGCCCAGTTCCTTAGCCCATTTATTGATTGGGTTCTTTGTATTGTTGGTGTAAAGTTTTGCAAGTTCTTTATAAATTCTGGAGATCTGTGCTCTGTCTGAAGTGTGTGGAAAAGATTTTCTCCCACTCTGTAGGCTCTCTTTTCACATTATTGATTGTTTCCTTTGCTGAGAAAAAGCTTTTTAGTTTGAATCAATCCCATTTATTGATTCTTGCTTCAATTTCTTGCAATCTGGGGGTCATGTTAAGGAAGTCTGGTCCCAAGTCAACATGATAAAGATTCAGGCCTACTTTTTCTTCTATTTGGCGAAGGGTCTCAGGTCTGATTCCTAGATCTTTGATCCATTTTGAGTTGAGTTTTGTTCAGGGTGAGGGGTTTAATTTCATTTTACTGCATATGGATTTCCAGTTTTGTCAGCACCATTGGTTGAAGAGGCTATCTTTTCTCCACTACATGTTTTTGGCACCTTTGTCTAGTATGAGATAACTGTACTTATGTGGGTTTGCCTCTGTGTCCTCTATTCTGTACCATTGGTCTACCTGTCAATTTTGGTGCCAATAACTTGCCATTTTTGTTATTATTGCTCTATGGTAGAGTTTAAGGTGTGGTATTGTGACACCTCCTGCATCACTCTTTCTGCCCAGGATTGCTTTGGCTATTCTGGGTCTTTTGTTCTTCTAGATGAATTTCATGATTGTTTATTTCTATGAGGAATGTCATTGGGATTTTAATTGGAATTGAGTTAAATCTGTATAGTGCTTTTGGAAGTATGGCCACTTTGATTATATTAATTCTGTCTATCCAGGAACTTGTGAGATCTTTCCATCTTCTAAAGTCTTCCTTAAATTCTTTCTTTAATGTTCTGTAGTTTTCGTTGTAGAGGTCTTTCACCTCTTTTGTTAGATTGATTCCCAAGTATTTTTTTTTAAGCTATTGTGAACGGAGTTATTTTCCTCAATTCTCTTTCAGATGATTCATTGCTTATGTATATAAATGCATTAGATTTATGTGTTTTTATTTTATATCCTGCTATTTTGCTGAATTCATTTATTAGGTCTAGAAGTTTTCTGGTGGAGGTTTTCGGATCCTGTAAATATAAAATCACAAATAGTGACACAAATAGTGTCAGCTTGAGTTCTTCTTTTCCTACTTGTATTCCTTTAATTTCTGTGGTCTGTCTCATTGCTCTGGCTAGTATTTCAAGCATGATGTTGAATAGAAGTGGTGACAGTGGGCATCCCTGTCTTGTTCCAGTTTTTAAAGGGAATGCTTTCAATTTTTCCCCACTAAGAATTATGCTGGCTGTGGGTTTAACATAAATAGCCTTTATAATATTGAGGTATGTTCCTACTATCCCTATTTTTTTCTAGTGTTTTGAGCATGAAAGGGTATTGTATTTTGTCAAATGCTTTCTCTGCATCTATTGAAATAATCATATGATTCTTAACCTTAAGTCTACTGATGTGATGAATTACATTTATTGATTTCTAAATGTTGAACTAACCTTGCATCCCTGGGATGAACCCCACTTGATCATGCACTATCTTCTTGATATGTTTTTGTATGCGATTTGCCAATATTTGGTTAAAGATTTTTGTGTCTACATTCATCAGAGGTATTGGTCGACAGTTTTCTTTCATTGATGTGTGTCTGGTTTTGGTATCAGAGTGATCCTAGCTTCATAGAATGTATTTGGAAGGGTTCCTTTTTTTTCTATTTCATGAAATACTTTTAGGAGTGTTGGTATATGTTCTTCTTTGAAGGTCTTATAGAGAATCTGTCTGGTCCTGGGCTTTTCTTGATTGGTAGGCTTTTGATGGCTTCTTCTATTTTATTGCTTGAAATTGATCTGTTTAAATTATGTATGACCTCCTGGTTCAGTTTGGGAGGATCATATATCTCTAGAAATTTGTTGATGTCTTCAGGACTTTCTATTTTGTTGGAGTATAGATTTTCAAAGCAGCTTCTAATTATGTTTTGTATTTCAATGGTGTCTGTTGTGATTTTTCCTTTTTCATCATGAATTTTAGCAATTTGAGTTTCCTCTCCCCTTCTCTCTGTTAGTGTGGCTAAGGGTTTATCAATTGTGTTTACTTTTTCAAAGAACCAACTTTTTGTTTTGTCAAATTTTTGAATTGTTTCTTTTGATTCAATTTGATTGATTTCATCTCTGATTTTAATTATTTCCTGAATTCTACTACTTTTGGTGTTGTTCTGTTCTTCTTTTTCTAGGGCTTTGAGATGTAATATTAGGTCATTTATTTGTTGACTTTTTATTCTTTTCTTGAATGTGCTCCATGCAATGAATTTTCCTCTTAGTACTGCTTTCATGGTGTCCCAGAGATTTTGATATGTTGTATCATCACTCATTTACCTCTAAGAATTTTTTCAATCTCCTCCCTGATGTTTTCTGTTATCCATACTTCATTCAATAGCATATTATTTAGTCTCCAGGTGTTGGAGTAGTTTCTGTTTTTTATTTTGTCATTGATTTTTAATTTCATTCCATTATGATTTGATAGAATACAAGGTAGTATCTCTACCTTTTTGCATTTACTAAGGGCTTCCCTGTGGCATAATATATGGTCTATTTTAGAGAAGGATTCATGTGCTGCTGAGAAGAAAGTATATTTGCTCATTGATGATGGAATATTCTATATATGTTTATTAAGCCTATGTTATTGATTGTGTTATTGAGTTCTAAGGTTTCTTTGTTTAGTTTTTGTTTGGAAGATCTATCCAGTGGTGACATTGGTGTACTAAAGTCACCCAGGATTATTGTATTGTATAGATTCCAGGAATCTAATTGAGATGGATTTGTTTGATGTACATGGATGCACCATTTTGGGGGGCATAAATATTTATGATCATTATGTCTTCCTGATTTATGGTTCCCTTAAGCAGTATGAAATTACCTTCTTTATCCCTTCTGACTAACTTCGGCTTGAAGTCCACTTTATATGATATAAGGATGGAAACCCCCACTTTTTTACTAAGTCCATGTGCATGGTAGGTTTTTCCCATCCTTTCACCTTTAGTCTGTGGATGTCATTCTCTATGAGATGAGTCTCTCGAAGGCAGCATTTTGTTGGGTCTTTCTTTTTAATCCAATCTGCCAGTCTGTCTTTTGATTGATCAGTTTAGGTCAGGGTTATTACTCAGGGTTATTATTGAGATATGATTTGTATTCCCAGGCATTTTGGCTTAGTTTTGTTTTTTAACTTGACTTGGTTTCTCCTTTGATTGGCTTTTCCTTTAGGGTAATTCCTCCCCTTGTTGGCTTACATTGTTGTTTTTCATTATTCCTCATGGAATATTTTGCTGAGAATGTTCTGTAGCACAGATTTTTTTTTTTTTGCAAATTATTCTAACTTTTGTTTGTCATGGAAGAATTTTATTTCATCTTCAAATATGAAGGTTAGTTTTTCTGGGTATAAGATTCTTGGTTGTCAACCATGTTCTTTCAGAGCTTGAAATATGTTGTTCCAGGCCCTTCTAGCTTTTAGGGTCTGGGCTGAGAAATCTGATGATATCCATATTGGCTTCTTCCTATATATAATCTGATGCTTTTCTCTCCCAGTCTTTAAAATCCTATCTTTATTTTGTACATTAGGCATTTTCATTAAAATGTGTCTTGGTATGGATCTGTTGTAATTTTGTGATATGGTATTCTATAAGGCTCTTGTAGTTTATTTTCCATTTCATTCTTCAGGTTTGGGAAATTTTCTGATATTATTTCATTGAATAGGTTGTTTGTTCCTTTGGTTTGTATCTCTGTGCCTTCCTCAATCCTGATAATTCTTAAATTTGGTCTTTGCATGATACCCCATAGTTCTTGGAGGTTCTGTTCATGATTTCTTACCATTTTCTCTGTTTGGACAACTTTTATTTTCAAGATTCAATATTTTGACTTCATTGTCTGAAGTTCTGTCTTCCAAGTGATCTAGGCTATTGGTGATGCTTTCCACTGAGTTTTTTATTTGGTTTATTGTTCCCTTCATTTCAAGGATTTCTGTTTGGTTCTTTTTCAGTATCTCTATCTCTTTGTTGAAATGATGTTTTGCTTCCTGTAGTTGCTCTTTCAACTACTTATTGGAGTGATCATTCATTGCCTGCATATGCTCTCTTATTTCATCCTTTGCTTCGTGAATCATTTTAATTATGTATATTCTGAACTCCTTTTTTGACATTTCTTCTATCATGCTGTCTTTGGATTCTATTAATACAGAATCTTGGTTTGTTTGGAACACTTTCTTCCCTTGTTTTTTTCATGTTGTTCATGTATCTTCCCCTTTAGCAGTGCAGATCTGGGGTATTGTAGTTTCCACCCTATAGGCTTATACTGGCCCTGCAGATTTCCAAAACCTCTTCTTTAAGGTGGAGATCAATATGAGCAACACCCAGTACAGACAATATGCAACCCTAAACCAAATAGCCCCTATGAAGACAATAACAATATTGTCCTAATAAACAGAGGATGAATTCAATTATTATCTACAGTATAACAGATAGATTTGCAATGAGGACTGCAGTTTCTAATGGAGGACAAAGAGGATGGGGAGGGGTGTAGGATGTAACTGTTTATGGGATAAGAAAAGAGTATAAAGAAGTTCTAGATCATAGGAAGAGTGAAATTGTAGTCAAAAAAAGTTGTTAGCATGAGAAAAGGGAGAAAGAGACACTGAATCAGGTAAACAAAAGGAAAATAGAGAGCAAGAAAAATAAAGAAATAAAAACTTAAAAATTTTCAAAAAGGAGGAGAAAAAAAATCTGCATTATAATAGTCATATAGTATTCAAATCTCCCAGTCTTCAGTAGCCTGATGCATGAGAGGTACCTGACAATGAGCTACCAGTCTCCAGCAGGCATCTCAGGATGGGATTTGCCCCACCTAAAGATGGCAGTTTCCAGGATTATCCAAGATGGTCACACTGGCTTCCAAAAGTGTTGGCAAAGTGCAAGGCATGGGTGCTGAGTCCGTATGGGGTACAGCTAATTGGACTGAGGGGTCCTGGAGGCGTGGTGTGGTCAGTTGGGCCCAGGGTCCTGAAGGCAGGTCATGGTCAGTTGGGCCAGGGGTCCTATAGATCCTGGCTGTTGCCCCAATATGGCAGCAGCCACGTGTAACCAAACCTGCAGGTACTGTGACAGTGAACTTCCAGGAATAGCACTCAGCTAGAGATCCACTGGTGGTCTTTGGGCAGTCTGCAGGCTTCCCGTGGATGATCAGCAGGTGGACCTCAGTCAGTGAGTGATGGGTAAGTGAAAGGTAGGTGATGGACAGGCCACAGGCAGGCAAACAGGCAAATGGCAGATGATAGGCGACAGTCAGTGATAAATCTGCACTTAAAATGTAGTTGATAAGCTGGCAGACTGCAGGTGATTGAGGTAGACAAATGGGGTAAACAGCAGGGGATCCATGAGGAGCAAAGACTGACTCACAGGGAAACAGATTTTCTTCTGCTTGAAACCCCAAGTTACCAAGCAACAAAGATCTTGGATCTTAGGTTTGAACTCTATTTTCCTCCCCAACTCATTAGTTTTTTTATTTTGAGACAGGTTCTCTCTAAGTTGCTTAGGGTTTCTTAGATTGAAGCTGACTTCAAGCCTGGGATCCTCCTGCCTCAGTCTTCCCAGTCACTGAGATTATAGGTGTGTGGTGCAGTAGGTTTAGCCTTTAAGTGTTAAGAAAAGAAAGTTACACATAATTACTGTCAGCAGCTATTAACCAAATGACTACAATATTCAACTGCCCCCTGTAAGGCATAGATCTGCTCCACCACAGGTGATTCAGTGTAGGTCTAGGTGGTCGCCGTATCATTAACAAGTAGTATGCCTTTTCCTCACGTAGGTGCTCTGTTTAATCTTATTTAAGTTACCTCTGATCTTCTTTAATGATAGACTACAAATCATCTCTATCCAGTCATGACGCAAATACAGTTTCATTTGCACATGGGGTACTGGGAAAAATATGAATTTAGGTGCATGGGTCTTGGAAAAACTATCTAAGGCACAAATTGGAGGAAGAAGTTGGTAATAACACCTTTATTTTAACTTTTTAAATTTTTGCCTTTTAGCATAGAAAAAATGGCATGAGAGAATGATTTTGTTCTAAGATGTGGAATTACTTAATGAGTTTACTTATGTATAGCCCTTCCCATAACCACCTCCTCACTTCTCTTCCTTTTCTTTTATTTGTCCATGAATTAGATTGCTGTGACTATCCCAGAACAGGAATTCCTTTGACGTTTGCTAAATCAGTTGAGAGGAAAGAAATCTAATATTATAAAAGTTACAGCAAGTGTTTCTCACACTTCCTCAATGACTCTGACCATATCTTCTCCATTTCTATCAACTGGGGAATCACGTTCTCCAGCTACAGTCAACCAGGACCACTCATGCACAACGCCAATGGGCACAACCCACAGTACCCCTCACAGTTGTAGAACACAGCATGAGCATGTGTAGAGAGAGAGGTGTGTACAGGCATGACGCACCGGAGTTGTGTCTGTGCCTACATCGTGACGGGTACCACATTACAGGTCTTTCCACCTTACTCCAGACATACTGAAAACAAGACACCTCGCATTTCAATTTTGCATGTTTGACTTGAGTGGCCAATTAGTTGTCTTTCAAGCATTATTTAAAGTAGATATTTTAAGTGTTTCAGTGATTAGACTTTGTAAATGGGATATACAATAAAATTACTCTTAAACCTCTATAGTAAGAGCTGATTAAAATATCAGTTAATTATGGATACTTGATACTATTATTATTTTAGGAGATATATATGTGTATGTATAAATATATATCCCAAAATATACATACACATATATACATATATGTATATATATGTATAGACGTATATACGTATATATACGTATATATACGTATACATGTATATGTATACGTATATATGCTTACATTGCAAAGGGAATTTGTAAATGTGATTAAGGTTAAAGACCTTGAGATTAGAGGCTACCTTGGATTATCTAGATTATCTTGGCCCCATTGAATTACATGAATCCCTAAAAGTGAAAGATAGAGAAAAGTGGGTCAGAGAGATGCACTGTGAGAAGGACTTGATCTGCCACTGTTGGGCAAACGTGAACAACTTAGAGGAAAAGGCAAGAAATGAGCTTCTCTGCTAGAACTTCCAGAAAGGATCACAGCCCTACCAAACTTTGATTTTAGCACAGTGAAGACATTCCAGATGTCTTCAGCTGTCAAACTGAGGGAAAAGTAGAAAATAGAAAAGATTTTAAAGGCACAAAAGAAGTCCTATGTATTCTTTGCCTCTGTATCAGCCAATTTAAAATTTCATATTCAATTTTACATTCCCTTCTCCCTGTATCTGCAGAATATAGTTATCATGACTATCAGTACTAAGCCCCTGCTTGACCATGCACATGTATTCAGCACAAGCATTATCTCAATTAATCCTTGCCTTAACTCCCATGAAGAAATGTTCTTTAAAAGCTGCAAAAATTTAACCAACATGACCTTCTTAGAGATGGGTAAAACTGAGATTGAGACCCAAGTCCCTCTGACTCCAAAATCCATACTGCTAACAGAGACCATAACTGGTTCAGCCAGAGTTCCCGTACAGCTTTGTTTATTTCCTCCAGCCTCCTATTGCTATGAAGGCAGTTCTAGATGTGTTCTACATATAGCTCTAGATTTGCTCTGCTGGGCAAGTATATCTCCTAGCTTTTCCACAACTGTTCTAATTTATAATATTCAGTTTCTTTGTCCTCACAAGTCATCAAAATATCCCAGAAATCCTAAAGTTTAAATGGAAGGTGAAGAGAGACTGCATGTGATATTAAACCACTTACCCACAATCTACTGCGCTGGCAGGTGGGGGAGTGGGGGATGGCTTCCCCCAGCACCTCCAGGACACAGAATCAACCCAGTGGAATTCAACCCCAATTTCATGGGGCAGATCATGCCCAAAGTAGAATCGGGGGGCACTTCTGGAGGCGGCTGATACCTTGCACCTGGTGAAGGTGCCCTAAGGGCAGGTTTAGGAGTATGAACCCAATAAGACATGTCTGACAAAGATGCACCACCAGATGCTGGAGGTGGATGTGCGGGAGTACCCTTATAATGCCCAGAGGCTGAACATCTGTTCCTTATCAGTTGTGGGATCCCCAGCATGCTGCTGAGTGATGAGGAAAGCCAGACTTAACTGAGCAAGGTGCCAGTTTTACATTTTCTGACCCTGTGTGTCTTTGTTGATGTATATTCTGTTTACTAGTTCTGCCATATGTAGCCCCAACCCTTGACCCGGTGATGTACAGAGCACAGTGTTCTTGAGCTCCAGAGCATATCTTTTCTTCTCTCTCATTAAAGGTTCAAAGTCAAATGCAAACAAAATAAGGGTAAGTGAATAATTATTGTAAAAAAACACAAAGGAGTCCTCCAAATCATGTACCAAATCATATTACCTTATTTGTGATTCAGAAAATATGGCCCAGAGACCACCGTGTCACCTAGCCCCTTAGGAAAGTCATGGCAATATCATGTCTAGTGCAGCCATTAAATTCCACTCTGCCCAAATAAGCTGGTTAATGCAGCACAAAATGAAGAGTAGATTGGGGCCTAATCCTGTTCATTTGATCAGTAGGGCACCTCAAACCGTAAGGCAACTCCAGATACGTAACTTAGGAATTAGTTCCACCACATAGGACATTCCTATGCGTAGGCAACCAAGATGTGTTGCCACAGCGCCATCTCTCACTGAGCCTTGGCTGTTAATTTAAGGAAAAATACTGGACAAGTGGGGATAGGACATAGAAAAAAGACAAACAGACACACGTAGAGAGAAAAAGTTGGGGCTAGGTGGGACACTGCTCTCTGATAAACAGTGACCCAGAGCTAGTACAGCACATTTATTATACAGATTTCATCAAAATGTTATTTGTGGGAAAATTTCAGAAAAGCAGGCAACCTGAAGGACCCAGGACTGTCAAGACCTTAGGGTTATTTTGTTATGCTCAGAATTCTTTATCACCAGGAGTTGGTGCCTGAGCTCAAGGTCCTGACTGATATAACTCTGTGCCTTTGCATAGAATTTCCTCTGGCTGGCATCATCATAGCAACGGGGCCCTCTTGACTTGCACCTTCCAACAGGAAGTTCCCAATGCAAACACAGTCATGAAGTCATGAACTACAGTTCAAGTCACCACTCTCTACAATGAATGCGTATGAAGCCACATGATTGTCCTTCACGAGTCCTCAGACCACACAGCCGAGTTTTGAAGCTGCCAAAATCTTTTCCCCATCTCAGGTGCTTATGCAGGATTCACTCTATCAAATTCCAGACTCCCTGGCTACGATACTCATCTGCCTTAGTCTTATTCTGAACCCTGCACTAGAGAATCCTGGCCTATTAACTGCCTGGCAGGCACATGAGACAAACTGCAAACATGGCCAGGACTTGGGATGGCCTAAGAAAAAAGAAGCAAGAGTATTTAAGGTCATACCATGTGCTTTCAGTTTGTGAACCAGTTATAATTTCTTCTACTATTATGTACAATATTACATTCTCTACCAATTCCCAGACATCATAGAATTCTATCCACAAGTGAATATTATAGATTAGAAAAGAAAGAGAAGCTATCACTTTTAAAAGAAAACAAAAAAATATTTCTGTTAACTGAATTTTCATATATTGATGGTGGGAATGCAAAATGTTATAGTCATTTTGCAAAACAGTTTGGCATTTTCTTATAAAGTTAAATATATATTATTACCATATGACCCAGTAGTTCTATTCCTAAGTAATTAGCCTAGAAAAACAAAACCTGTTTGTACACACACACACACACACACACACACACACACAAGTGGATGGAAATATTGATAGTGACTTTATTCATCATGGCCAAAAACCAGAAATAACCCAATGACCTTCAACTGGAGACTGGTATAAACTGCCATACATCCACAGGATGGAATACTAATCAACAAAAAAGGAGCAATTGCTGATACACATGACAAGGGTGAATCTCAAATGCACTATGCTATATGAAATAAGTTAGACTCAGAAAGCATGATGTAATATATGATTTCACTACATAGGATTTTTGGAAAAGGCAAAAGCTATAGGATCAGAAATCAGAAAGGTAGTTACCAAGAGCTGGAGTGAGGAGAGACTTTGCAACTACAGAAGAGAATTCTTCTAGGTAATGGAAACTTCCTGATCTTGAATGTGGTGGTAGCCACCCAACTGTTAATATTTATCAAAACTCTGAATTGTCCACTAAAACCCACAAATTTCACTGTATGTAAATTATACCCCAATTAATCTGACTTTTAAAATTAGTGATAGCCCCCTTCATAAGATAAAGGCAAGCCCTTTTGGGGTAATAATTATCTTTTGGGGAGATAATTTTGGATCTATGCAATCCAGATGATCCAGGGAATACTGGTGCTCAAAACAATGAAGCAGTTGACTGGAGGCCAGTGACATTGTTCTGTGCTCGCTCACTTGTGGCCTCACACAATCTCAGCTTTAGCAGAGCATCCTGCATCCCGCCACCGCCCTCTGCACCTGTGCTTCCTAGGCTTCCAAGGCTGGCGCTGCCCTTCCCCCACTGCTCACTGGAGGTTTCTTCTGATGCTGCCAGTGTCTACTTAAAGTTGCCTCCTAGAAGAGGCTCTTCCTGATTCTCCCAAGCTACATTAAGTGCCCATTGTTCTTGGCCACCATGCCTTGTTTGCTTTGCTGATCATGAGCTTAACTTTTTAGTGTGTGTGTGTGTGTGTGTGTGTGTGTGTGTGTATGCACCTTTATAGACCTGCTTATTGACTACATTGTCCTAAAGAGGGAAGCCCTGTGAAAGCAGACACCATTTTTGCCTTGCTTACCCTAACACAGTGCCTTGCCAAAGTAGGTGCTCAGTAAATGTTCACTGAACCAAGGAGACTAGAGGCCTTGCCTAGGGCAAGAAGATCAAATCAGCAGCAGCACAAGTTTACCCGGCATTGTGATTATCTTCAGAACCAACAATCATCGTTTATCCTGTAGTCACAGAGGCACAATGGTGTCTGCAACATGTCCAACGGCACTAAATCCACCCTGTGTAAAACAGAACATCCACAAGTGCATTTCTTCTTTGAGCTGAAAGACTTCTGGGGTAAGTCATGGGATGTGGGTGGAACCAAACTATGTCATTGTGTACTGCAACATAAAGGTGATCTGTTTATGTTCATAGTATCTTTGCCCTATGAAGTACCACAGAATGGACACAAGCACCTCTAAAATATCAAATAATTGGTTTTGGGTAATACATTGCACAATACCTTCTCACAGTCAGTAAATGATTAATTAATAAGTTAAAGCTTTTTCTAATGAAAAATGTGATTAAAAATTAATTTCCTATGTAAACCACAGCCCAAGGTTCAAATATTGATTTTTTCTATAATAATTATAGGTCAAATCTTTACATCATTAGGCTTATATATTAATTAGGTTTTTATCCCTATTCATCAAAAACTATGTAAGAGTCATCAAACTGGGTATTTCTTGCTCAAGATCCTCTTAACCATATGTCATTTGTTGTAATGGAATCTTTATACCTGTTTTTCCCTCTTCCTGGAACAATTTTCCCTGATGTCCTCATGGCTTTCTCTGCCTCCCTCGAGACTTGACACAAAGGCCACTCTTAATAGATCCATTCCTGAGCACCCAATTAAAAAACGCACCATAGCCCTCCCTACCTATATTTTTCTTTCATGCTTTACTTTTATTTATAGCATTTATCTCCATCCGCCATACTATAAGTGCAACTTATTTGTTTTGTTTATTTCACTAGAATCTAAACTCAGGAGGACACATTTTTTTTAACTCATTCATTTACTAGTAATATCTCCAGGGCCTAGAACAGTGTCTGACACACAGCAGGAGAGCAATAAATATGTGTCAGATGAATGTTATATAAATTGACACATTTATTTTATCAACCACTGAATACTGAATTAATGACAATAATCATAAAACTCAGGTCCCTTCTAGATGGTGTACTGTTGTTTGCTGTTGCCTACATGTTCATACTCAGGAACTACAAGGGTTTAAGGAGGGTCAGAGGACTAACATTTGATCTTTATAACTCCTGAGCTGTGGTCACCCACTGGGTATTATTTGAAATTATCAATACAAACCACCCAAGTGTCAAGTAAAAGCAATGTGATAGAAAGACCCTTGTCCTGGGCTTCGGGACCCACTATTCTCATAGTGTCAGGCAAGTCACTTAACTCTCTGAGCTTCAATTGCCTCACTGTAAAAGAGAAAATTGACAGGACTTGCTCTGACCAGGCTGAAGTGTGGGTGAAATGAGAGTTCCCCCGCTCCCCTGACACACATACACTTTCCTATCACATTCTGTTTACCTTACTTTGGGGGCCCTGATGCAGAAATCTGATAATGTGACCTTAACTAATTGGTTAATGTGCCTGGGTTTTAAAAAAATTAAGGAAGTCCTTGACCTTATTCTGAAAGAATAATTTCAGAAAAACCATAAAGGTATGAATTTCAGCCAGGGTAGTTAATTCTTTGGAGAACAATGTTTCTTTTGGAATGCACTAAATTAGTCTTCTAAATGATGCTAAGAAAAATAATTGCAGGCCCCAGAGAATTATTGATTGCATTCTGTACGTCAGCAAATGTCCTGAGCACCTACTATGTACCCGGCACTCCTTTAATAAGTGACTACACCCGGTTACCTTATCGATCCTAAACATACACTTTCAAATAGGTTATGTCCAAAGATTTACAATTTATTATTGTCCTGCTACCAAGTGGCAAAGCACAAGGCAACTAAAAGAGAAACCTCTTCCCCGCCCTCAATAAACCCTCGGTGTTGTCTCTAGAATGATAGGTGTCGTCTCCAGTCCTGAGCAATATCCCTATTGTTCTCATACATCCGAAGATACAGTGGTTAAATGTACTCACCAGATTCTGCATTCTTGTCCTTTGGGTCATGGTAAATTCACCTTTCCTCCTGTTCGTCTTCCTCTCTCTCCTATGTCTGTCTCTAGGTTGGCCGTTGATTTATACCAGGAGGGGTGAGGTATGGTGGTGGTGGGAGTGCATTTTAAATCAGTATACACTGTCACACTGCACATCTGCTCAAATTTCATAGAATTGTGAGGTGTTGGCTTCAGGGTTGGGTTTACTGCATTCTTGGCCAGTTCAGTTTGTACTTCATAAGGAATGTCCCTGATGTAGGTCTGTGATCATGTATCTTTGCCCTTTGTTAATGCTCCACAGAATGGTTACGATTAGATCTTCCAAGACTTTCATAAAAGAGGGTTAAAAAAAAATCATCAACCATCAACTCCTCTCCATATTTCTAAGACTATGAGAGAATGAACAAACAAATGAATGAATTTAAAAAAGAAAGAAATGGGGGCCAGATCTTGCTGTGTTGCTCAAGTTGGTCTCAAACTCATGGGCTCAGCCATCCTCCTGCTTCAGATGCCAGAGGAGCTGGGACTACAAGTATGTGCCACTGCAAACAGCTAAAAAATATTTTTATAAATTGGAAAACTCACCCTCCATCTAGACCCTCTGGCTTATACCAAAACAAACAAACAAACAAAAATATAACCTTGATATTTAGAGCCTCAAAAGTCAAGTTCATTCATTCAACAAAAATTAATTGAGGGTGTCTTATGAACATGCAGATTAAAGAATGAATAAGAGAGGCATGGTCTCTGCTCTCCCAGACCTTCAATGAGGGAGTCTAGCTACAAATAAAGAAAACAAACAACAGATATTTTATGGTATATTTCAGAATAACTAGAAGAGAAGATTTTGAATGTTGTCAATACAAAGAAATGATAAATGTTTGAGCTGGGAGATATGCTAATTACACTGATTTGATCATTGCACATTGTATACTTGTCAAAATATCACATTGTGTCCCATGAATGTACAATTGTGTCAATGAAAAAATTTTAAAAAGGAAAGGAAACAAATTAACCTGAATTATGTTAAGTGCTAAGAAAGGAAACAGCATGGGGCCATGTAAAAGAAAAACAAGAGGGGCTGGGGTTGTGGCTCAGTTACCACTGAGTACTGGCCTGGAACACAGGAGGCACTGGGTTTGATCCTCAGCACCACATAAAAATGAAATGAAGGTATTGTGTCCACTTACAACTAATATCTATTTTTTAAAAAAGAAAAGAAAAACAAGAGGAGTGAATTTAAAATCGGGGAGTGGTGCAGGGAAGGAGTGAGAGACTAGGAGTTGGGAGTCAGCCAGGGCAAGGGAAGCTCTGAGATGAGAGGGAGGCTAGCAAGGCTGAAGCCCAGACAGGTGGGCAGAAGCTGGTCTTGGCTGGAGGGGCAGAGGCAGGGCCAGGCAAGGAGGCAGGTTCTTCAAAGCTCCACCCCAGCCCCACCACTAATGACTTCCTCCCAGGGCCTTTATGCAGTGGAGAGTACAGTGGAATAGAGGCATCCTTTCTACCCCCTTTTTCAGGGCAACATTGATCTTTTTCCTGCAAATAAAGTTCCCATGCTGACTTACTGATATGGTGAGAAAAATGAAAGGAATGTAGGGAAAAATGAAAGCTGGGAGACATACAAGAGGTACATCTTCTACAGATTTTTAAATATTTTTTATTGGTGCATTAAAAATATCCCTATAAGTGGGATTCATTAAGTCATAGTTGTACATACATCTCATTCCCCAGTACCTTCCCTTTCCCTTAAGAGGCATTTTTTGATGTATACAGCTGAAGACTATTAAATTCCACTTAAAACCGATTTAAATCCAGTTAGAACAAAACTGTATTACTAGCTCCAGGGAGCAAATGCCCTACCTACCCCAGCTCTACTATGTCACTACCTAGCACTCTCTTTCCTTTCCTACTCCCCCAGGCTCTTTCCATATCGCCAACAGGCATCTTTTTCTTTTATTTCTCCACTGACTGCATCCTATCTCTAAAGGTGGTGTCAGGAGTAAATGTAGCAGTTAGTGTGGTTTCTTGAAGTCAAGGTCCTAAGACATTGTAGTACTTGCCCTGGTCACCTTGCTAAAGGATTTGCCCAGTGAGAAGCAGAGCCAGATTTAAGAGAGAGAAGATGCTTCCTGGGCTAAAATCATCACCTACCAGTGGGTGGCAAAATGTAGGAGGGACTGAAAAGCAGTTCCACCATCGCCCACACCCTGGTTTTGGGTTGGCCAATGATCACAATTCTCCTCCCTGGAATTAATCTCTGGGAGATGTTTGTCAGGATGCCTCATACCACTTGGGCTACTCAGGTTCCCACATAGTAAGTAAAAGAGGCAGACGTTTAGTAATAAAGTTTCAACAGCACTTTCAAGACAATTGGCATGTGACCTTGAGAGCAGTGCAGGAAGGATAACCTAGCACACAGTCAACACTTAGAAAGATAACCATAACCTGGCAAAACCCACGTGATTAACACCTTGATGCATTGATGACTAACTCAATTTCTCCTGCACAATGGGAAAAGAGTTCTTCCACTGCAGGTGGCCAGAAAGTTTTCTCCACAACCTACCTCCACTGCGACCTGGTATTTGACCCTCACTCTGAGCTTTTGAAAAGAATAGCCATGGTTTATTGACTGCTTATCATGAGTCAGAGCCTGGGCTAACCACTTGATCTCCTTTAATCCCCACAGCTACTCAGTGAGGCAGATACTAGCACCATATCTATTTTAGAGATGAGGAAATATAAAGCAAGGAAAAGGTGCAAAATGGCCAATTCATATCCCTGAAAATTGTTGAGGTGGAGTCAAATTACCAGTGGAGTCAAATTCATGAACCTTGACTCCAAATCCCTGCACTCCTCCCCATTCATACTATTCAGTATCATCTCCATTTACTGGCACCAGAGGGGACCAGTCAGGTACCATGGTTTATTACAGTCCCCCCAGAGTAGGACAGTAGAAAGTATGACACCCCAGGAACTGAAAGGTAGTCTGGAGGCTGGGTGAAGGGAAGGGAGGGGCTTTTGTGCTTCCCTCATTGTGGGAATAAAATCTGCATTCTCCCTATTGGCTCTTGGATGCATTTCCTTAGTGTTTCTGCCTGCTCCATTTTTTACTTTTGGGTCAAAAGAGTTATGGTGGCTTTTTTTCCCCCCAATCATATAAGTGGTTTCGTGCAGGTAATAAATTGTGTGAAAAGGAATTGTGTGGGGTGTCTGTGTGTGTTAAATATATGCATCTCCATTAATTAGGAAAGAAGCTAAAAGATTTGCTTCACTCTTTTATTCCATGTTCTGCACTCAGATCACACACAAAAGGATGAACATTGCAGTGGCTTTCCAGCTACTGAGCTTTTACCAGCATTGACTTTCTGTCCTCTCGGACCCCTCTTTTGGATTACTGTTTTAATCAGCATGCCTTGCACATGCCAAGTTTACCTTCCAAAGAGTGGTGAGTGTTTGAAGCTGTTGCAAAGTTAACTGTTTGTAACTACTCTTAAAATTGTTTTGGAAAAAAAGAAAACAACCCATTAAAACTCCTCTCCCAGGTGGTGCTCCATCTGTTTGGCCCAGAGCCAAGTGAGACCTGGACATGGGTTGAGGATCAGAATAGCCTGGTCGCTGTGAACTTGGAGCTGCCCTGACAAAGAAAGAGGAGTTAAAGAAGTCATTCTTCTACATTACCTCCATCTAGGGCATTTGAGGAGTTGAGAGAAGGGAAAGAGATTCACAGTTCAAGTGCACCTCCCCTAAGTCAGACATTGTGCAAGGAGTTTTACAAATATTTCCCAAGTTAATTGTTACAATTTTAGAGCTAATAGCTAACATTAAGCACACTGTTCCAAGTGCTTTACTCATTTAAGAACACGAAAACTCCATGAAGGATATTCTGTTATTTTCCTCAATTTCAAACATGAAAAAACAAGATCAGAGAGAGATTAAGCAACTAGCAACTAAAGTCGTACAGCTGTTAAGTGGCAGAATTGCTGTTTAAAGGATGCTCCAGAAATAAGGATCTCAACCTCTGTGTATGCTGCCTCTCAGGATGGGCAAAATGGAGTTCAGAGATTGTCCAGCCCAAGGTCTCAAAAGTAGGATGGGCTGATCCAGGGTTCAGAACCCAGATTTGTCTGACATCACCATACTTGATTCTGACTGTACCTCTCTGCTGGAAGTAAGACTGCGGGACTGCTTCTTTCCACCGTGAGGAAGAAATTCAGATAAAACCTCCTTTTCTTTTCTTTCTTTTTTTTTTTTTTTGGAACCAGGGATTGAACTCAGGGTCACTCGGCCACTGAGCCACATCCCCAACCCTATTTTGTATTTTATTTAGAGACAGGGTCTCACTGAGTTGCTTAGAGCCTCACTAAGTTGCTGAGGCTGGCTTTGAACTCGCAATCCTCCTGACTCAGCCTCCCAAGTCGCTTGGATTACAGGTGTGCGCCACCACGCCCGGTCAAAACCTCCTTTTCTGATTCTGTTCTTTCTCCTTCATTACCCCCTTTCTCCTTTCCTCCCCCCATTGGAGGCTGAGGCAGGAGGATCTCGAGTTCAAAGCCAGCCTCAGCAGCTTAGTGAGGCCCTAAGCAACTCAGTGAGACCCTGTCTCTAAATAAAATACAAAATAGGGCTGGGGATGTGGCTCAGTGGTCAGGTGCCCCTGGGTTCAATCCCCAGCACCAATAAAAAAAAAAAAAAAAAAAAAAGGAAGTTAATGAGTTCCAATGTTCATTAATTCAAGCAGACTTTTATATAGCTTCACAGAAAATGCCAATCTGACCAGAAGCCTGTTAATAACTGGAGAGTACTTACCTTGAGAAATGGTGATGGTCCAATTGTTGGACAAAGGGTCATTTCAATTTTAATTATGATCAACCAATCGACAAGATCATCCTGTGTTCACTGGATTGATTGTTTAATAATTTGGTCAAGGGTTTGGTTACTGATGTGGTTGTTCAGATTAACCCAATTATAGTCTTATCCTTAGGCTGGTTCCCAGGAAGCCAGCAATCACCAAAGTAGAGGCTGTCAACAAAGTTCCTAGTTTATTGGCCTCGAGACCATAAGGTTTTTAAAAGACCCAAAATAAAAGAATTTACAAAAGCCATCAGTACCTAAAAGACTCCAGGAGACTGTCTATAATCCTTTTGGTCCAGACACCACCTGTACACCTTCTATTCACATTCTAGTGCTGTGCAGGGCTCTGCTCTACCCTTTTCTTTTATCTTCCTGCCTCCTTGTTCACCATAAGCCTTCAAGTCCCCTCTCTTGTTGATGACTCCCAGATCTGTTTCTCTAGAACACACTATCAACAGATATTTCTAACCACTTTCTGTAGCCTCTACTTGGCTCTCAGGCATCTTAAATTCAACCAAAACTAAATTCCTTGTCTTTCCCTCCCCCACCCACAATTCTATTCATAACATTTCTCAGCCTTACAAATTTAAATTCTTGATTTGTCCTTGAGTTCTCCCTCTCCTACATTCCATACTCTGCAATGGTCCAAGTTCCTTCAGTTTGTTCTAAGGAGGTGTCTTTGGAGGTGTCTTCCAGTTAGCTCCATTCCCTTATCCCCACTGCCTCGTTCACGGTCTCTAACAGGATTATATTATTGTTTTACTTTGTAACAAGTGTCTGGGATAGAGTATGTATTTGCTTCACTTCAATGTATTTGTTTTCCTTTACAACCTCTTAAGGTCTCCTCGTTTTGTGGTGCTGGGGATTGAACTCAGGGCCTTGTGCATGCCAGGCAAGCACACTATCAACTGAGCTATATCCCCAGCCCTTCCCTTACAATCTCTACGGTACTTATGGGTGAGAATTGAGTCTTATTCATATTTATTTATTTATTTATTTATTTATTTATTTATTTATTTAATATTTATTTTTTTGGTACTGGGGATTGAACCCAGGGGCACTTGACCACTGAGCCACATCCCCAGCCCTATTTTGTATTTTATTTAGAGACAGGTCTTGCTGAGTTGCTTAGGGCCTCGCTAAGTTGTTGAGGTTGGCTTTGAACTCACAATCCTCCTGCCTCAGCCTCCCAAGTGCTGGGATTACAGGCGTGCGCCACCACGCCCGGCCTTATTCATCTTTAGATGCCATAATAGCAGAACTGAACTGGTTTCTGGCACTTTAGTTCACTATTCACATTGCTGCAGAAATTCACTCTCTACAAATCAATCCTCTCTTTTTTCCATGAGTTTCCTATTACTTACAGAATAAGACTAAGCACATTACCATGCCAAGGCCTTTCACAGTCTGTCCACGGTTTCATTATCTACCTCCTGTTCCTACCATTCTTTTCCCTCTACCTGAATTTCCAACTGAGCCCAGATGCTCTGTTTCCCTGAACACACCATGCTCTATGTGTTCCCATATCTTTATCTTCCCTGCTGCTTTTACAGGAATGATCTCCCTGTGCATCCACTCTAAAGCTGCCTGGAAGATGGTTGCTTATCTTTTATAACCCAGCTCAGTGGTCCATCCTTCCCAGATACCTTCCAGGCAGCTCTTTCCTGTGCAACCATCTATTTCCTTTATTCTTTTCTCCATGTATGATGCTGCCTTGCAAAGATTTATTTACTTGTTTCACTGTTTGCATTAGTTTCCTCTGGCTGCTATAATAAGTTAACCACAGACTGGCTAGTTTGAAATAATAGTTTATTCTTTTACAGTTCTAAAGGCCAGAAGTCTGAAATCAATATCATAGGTTAAAATAAACATGTCAACAGGACCATATTCCCTCCAGAAACTGTAGAGGAGAGTGAGTTTCCTGTCTCTTCCAGCTTCTGGTGGCTATTAGAGTTCCTTGGTTTATGGCCACTTTACTTCAGGCTCTGCCTCCATCATTACATAGTGTGTGTGCACATGCATGTGTGTGTGTGTAGCGCGCTCGCGTGCGTGTGTGTTTGTGTGTGAAGTCTTCTTCTATCTCCCTCTAATAAGGATGCATGTGACAGCATTTAGGTTCCACATGGGTAATCCAATATAATCTCCCCACCTCAAGATACTTAGTCCACATTTGTAAGAGTTTCTTTCCAAATAAGGCTAACATTTACAGCTTGTAGAGAGGATTAAAATCTGATATTTTGGAGACCACCATTTAGTCCCTACCCTGTCCCAACTGGGACTTCCTTAAGAGCAGGGATTGTGTCTCACTCATTTTTTATCCCAGCATTTAGCACTAATAGGCATTCAACAAATGTTTAATGAATGATTGGAGAATAAATGAACTAAACTCTTGTCCTGAAGGTATTGATAAGACAATAAGCATTCAAAGAGCATTACTCATTATTATTCATTATTCATCCAATGAGTCTTTATTGATCAATTCTACATACTAGATACTGCACTAGGCAAAAGAAGAATAGTTTAAAACACAAAATAGTCATGGCATTTAAAAGGAGCACTCATAAATAAATATATGATCACACTGTATAATAAGGGTTGGGAAAGAAAAGTGCAAGGACCAGTGAGAGAAAGTAAGGGGGTGGAGGTCAGTGAAGGCCTCTTTGTGGAAGCCTCATGATAAACCAAGAGCTGAAGGATGAATACCAGCTAAGCGGAGGTGGGAAGGGATTATTCCAGGCAAAGAAAACAGCATACGCACAGGCTTTATGGAAGTAAAGAGCTTGGTGAGTTCAAGAAACAGAAGGAGGCTGGAAGGTAACAACCTGAGAGGCGTGGGTAACTGATGAGGGGACTGGTGGAGCAGAGCACGTAGGCTTTGGGATCAGGTTACAGATTTTGATTTTGAGTTTAGGGTTGAGACAAGGTCAGTGAGTGATGTGACCAGATTTGCAGTTATAGAAGATGCCTCTGGCTGCTCATTTGAGGAGTGGTAGGAGATGTCAAGGGAAGAAGGAGGAGACCTGTTAGGAGGCCATTGCCACAGTTTAGATGACAGCTGATGGGAGGCTTGGACTAACATGGTAGCCACTGATAGGGAAAGAGGTGCAGACACTCGAGGTATACTTGGGGAGGACAATGGATAGGTCCATGCTAAGTCAGAAATACCTTTTTCTTTCAGTATTAAAGTATTTTTAAAGTTCACATGTCCATCTAGTCTACTCTGAGTAGAGAAAAGTACAAAAGTCAATAAAATATGTATCTATGGTGATTTGACTTTCAACAAGATCTGTCAGTGGGGCAAGAATAGTTTTTTCAGCAAATAGTGCTGGAACAACTAGCTTTTGACAAGCAAGAAAATGAAGCTGGACCCTAACTTTTTATCATATACAAAAATTTAATCAAAATAAATTGAAGATTTAAAGGTAAGGGCTAAGAATATAAAACTCTCAGAAGAAAACATAGGGATAAATCTTCATAACTGTGGATTTGGCAATAGATTCTTAGATATGGAATCAAAGACATAAGAAACAAAAGAAAAAATAGATAATTTCATCAAAATTAGAAGTGTTTGTGCATCTATTAAAAGAGGGAAAGGCAGCCTGAAGAACTAGAGAAAGTATAACTGGTAAGGGCCTAAGAGCCAAGGTATAGAAATACCTCTTATAATAAAAAACAAAAGATGAGCAACTCACTTAATATGAGACAAAGGACTTGAACAGATATTTATCTAGAGAAAATAAGCAAATGAAAAGAAAAGAAAAATTGGCAACATCATTAGTTTAGGGAAATGTGCATCAGAACCACGATGAGATACCACTCTGTACACACCAGGATGGTCATAATAAATTTTTTTTAAAAGAAAATAGTAAGTATTGACAAAGATAGGAGAAACTGAAACACTTGCTCATTGCTGGTGGGAATGTAAAATGGTTTAGTCGTTCTATAAAACATTTTAGCAGGTCCCGGAAAAGTACAACAGAATTGCTTATATACCTCTGCAATTCTAGACATAGGTATATATCCAAAAGAACTGGAAATAAATATTCAAACAAATACTGGCACACAGATGTTCATAGCAGCACTACTCACAATGGTCAAAAGGCAGAAAACACTCAAGATCCATCAACAGATGAATGGATAAATAAATTATAGCATATTTACAAGGGAATATTATTCAGACATAAAAAGGTATGAAATCTCTTAGCAGAGAAGGAAGGCAGACATAAAAGGTCACTATTGAATAATTTCAATTGAATGAGATATCCAGAATAGGTAGATCCATAGAGACAGGAACCACTTTAATGATTTCGAGAAGCTGGGGGAAGGGCAAAGGAAGAGAAATAGTTTAATGGGTATAGAATCTCCTTTGGTTGGATGAAAATGGTTCAGAATTAGAAGTGATGGCTTCAAGTTTATAAATGTACTAGATGCCACTGGATTTATGCTTTAAAATAGTTAATTTTATGTTTTCTGAATTTCATCTCAAAGAAATGTTTTAAGTCAATGGAATAGACTTTTGAGTAGAGCCAGATCAAAGAGATAGTCCTGCCAGCTCCTTCCTTTCTCTTTTTGTAAAGGAAATACAAGTTTGATCCTCTGGGCATTTGAGATCAGTGGTGGGGCCCAAGGAAGTGCTATGTTTTACAGCTGGCAAAAGGATCTTTGTGTCATGTTTTTTGGGGGGAACCCAAATTACTGGTTATACTGAAAAACAATGACATAAAATGATATGTGAGTGCTCTCAGAAGAGACTGGTACATATAAATATTTGTTGACTGGACAAAGGAATGAGACCATAATATTCCAAATTGGCAGGAGGTGGGGTGACAAGAGAGGAGAAATTTGTCTGGTTTTAATACCAAATACTCTATAAAGTTTTATTGCTTAAGGGATTCAGGGACCAAAGGGAATAGAGATCAGCATAGAAGTGGGTAGAACATTAAAGACAGATGCTTGCATATTTCCAATTCTATAATTTTCTCAACTGTCAAAGTTAGTTCTAACTCAGGAAAATTATAGGCCATAGCAAGAATGCATTGACTATTCCAGAGCCTGGGGGCCAAGGTTCTATTTCTGAGGAACTCATTCCCAAATGACTCATATATTGCCCTTCATTGCATTCACCAAAAAAATACAGTTGACCAAAAGCACATGTGGCCAATCTAACCTCAAGGAAAACATCACACAAATCCCAACTGAAGGACATTCAACAAAATACCTGACCAAGACTCCTCAAAACTGTTAAAGCCATTGTGATGGTCAGTTTTAAATTTCAACTTGGCTAAGCTATACTTGGCTAAGCCAGGTATTTAATCCAACACTAACATAGATGTTACTGTGAAGGTGTTCAATAGATATGGTTAACATCTATACTAGATTGACTCTAATAAAAGGAAATTACCCTAAAAATATGGGTGGGAGTTCATTCAATCAGTTGAAAGCCTTGTGAGCTAAACCTGAAATTTCTCAAGAAAGAAGAAATGCTGTCTCAATACATAAACATTAAAAAATAAAATAAAAACTACATTACCATTAACTACTGTCAGTTTTTGATCTGTCTCATAGACATCAAACTCAGGACCTGCAAAATCCACTTCTGCCAGCCTGACCCACAATCATGTCAATCACTTCCTAATTAAACAAATTAAGATGAGTGGATGGATAGATAGAGTCTTCTGTTGGTTCTGTATCTCAGGAGAAATCAACCAATACAGTCATCAAAAACAAGAAAAGTCTGAGAAAGCATAATAGCTGAGAAGACCCTAAAGGGACAAGAAAACTAAATATACTCTGGCATCCCAGATAGGATCCTGTAACAGAAAAGGACATTAGGTAAATTATCTTTATAATCTGAAGAGAATATGACCTTCTGAAAATCTGAAAATAATTTGAACTTTGATTAATAATAATATATCACCATTGTTGATTAACTGAAATAGCAATCTATAATAATTTGAGATGTAGTAGGGGGAACTATATGCACATGGGAAGTCTCTGCTTTTTTGCAATTTTTCTGTAAGCCTTAAACTGTTTGAAAATTTAAAAAAAATATGTAGGTATTTTTTCCCTTTCCAAGGAACCAAAATAAAGTTTGCATTCAAATGTGCCTTCCATAAGGCTATAGCTATTTCAAAAGTAATAAATATGATGATATAGATAGATAGATGATAGATAGATAGATAGATAGATAGATAGATAGATAGATAGATGATAGATAGATAGATAAATATTAACATGTAAACATAAACCAGAGGTCATTATAATATTTAGACCATTTAGCAGACCATTGAATCAAAGTGACAAGAAAAATCCGAAAACACCTTCATTAAACATTTCTGAGTGTGTGTCCCTGAGAAGAACCTCTTCTCTTTAGATCTATTTTTTCCATGATTCCTGATTTTGGCTTTGGCCTGACACAGGATGAGAATGAGCGATCAAATAAATCTGAAGGGTACTGTAATTTTGAATTAGTTGAAACTGAAATATTAGTATTCACACCTAACTTCATTGGAACACAGTCTTGCTCATACATTTACATGTTCTCTATGGCTGCTTTGGGCTGTAACAGTAGAGCTAAGTATTTGCAACAGAAAGTGTAAAGCCTAAAACACTTAACTGACTTTCTATACAAAAGTGTGTGAGCCCTACTATAGGTTGCAGTCCATATTACCTCCTTATAGGTATTATGTGTATCTAAAATACTTTTCTTAGAACTCCAAAATACATCTGTTACCAAACCTTGATTGTAAGCCTGTTTTCCACAGACCTTTCCTTCCACAGACCATTGAGAGGAGAAAGGGGAAGGAGGCTTTTCTGGGTTACTTAGACCTCTCCTGTATGAAAGTCACCAAACAACTTGAGCAATTTATTGGCTAAATCATGTAAAAATCTGAGTTGTCCATTAAAGACCCCACAATGACAATACTGCCTTGACATTATCTGCAGGATGCTTCTACATACAAATTACAGCAGCCTTCATATTTGTCAGCCAAACCTCATATCAGATAATAAATGCTGCTATTTAAGCCTGCTCTCTTCCTTTCTTCTTTTCTTCCTTCCTTCTTTTTTTCTTTCAAGTAACCTTGAAAAAATCTATAATCTATAAAACCACAGTCTATAAAAATTGGAAGAAACTGATTAGGAAACAAAATGCTGATTGAGTGGTTCAGCAAATCAATGAGTAACATTCTTCCACAAAACCAACTTATTTCAGTTTAATGCTGAGCAGAGACTAAATGGCTAATTCTCCAGAACAGTATGTTTGGAATCATCAGCATATGCATTTACATTGCAAGTGTTATACCAGGTGAGTACATAGAGGAGATTAGCAGGCATGTGATAAAACAGGTACGTTAACAATATAATAATCAATATTTATGGAACACCTACTATGGACTGAGAACTCTGCTGTGATTTATGTGCATCGCCTCATATGACCCTTCCAACAAAGCTGTAAGACGGATACTATTGTTTTCTGTGTTACAGATGGAGAAGCTAAAGCTTAGGGAAGTTAGCCTGTCAGGGCACACAGCTAATGGGTAGCAGAACCAGGGTTCTCAGCTACTTTTGCCCATGTTATGAGGTCACCTTATTAAAAGTATTGGCGTGCCTCTTTTTTTGTATGTATATTTTGCCGTGTTTCATTTCTTCTCTCAGATGAATACAACCATCTCCCTAAAGTACCAAAGGCATACTGAGGATTTGGATGAGCTGGAGTTGGGGAGAGGTATGAGCTCAGGTTTGTTACAGTGGGAAGGCAAAAGAGAGAGAGAGAGAGAGAGAGAGAGAGAGAGAGAGAGTGAATATTCAGCTTCTGACATCTAAAAGCAGATTCTCAAGTCCTTAGCAAGACAATAGGCTTGAAAACCAAGCTCCCTCAACAGAGAAAGGGATTTTTCTAAATTCTCTTATCCCCGTGTCTGGGAAATTGTTGAGTGACTTTCATACAGAAGAGGTCTAGATAACACAAAAGTCACCACCACCCCTTCCTCTTCTCAGTGGTCTATGGAAAGAATGATGGAGTTAGACATCTTCCCCTTCTGTGCCAAAGCCCTTGAGAGAAGAGTATCAGTAGGTCAGGTGAAGAGAAAGCCTAAATCTGAGGGGCTTCTGCTCTGCTTTCTGTGGAGGACTCCATCAAGGAATCACTTTGTGAACTGTTCTGTACCAACCAGGCTCAAGTAAATTCAGTTTGTAGGATGGTTAGGCAGGAGGAGAGCCTTACTGTAGTTCTCCTAAGGGATATCAATCCCACTTGGGACATTAGACACTGGGGGAATTCACTATGGATGAGAATATAGAATCCAGCTGAGGAATCTGCCACAAGCATTGGTCTTCAATGTGTTCCCAGGTTCTGTGAAGGTCAAGATAGGGTTGAGGCATTAAGAAAGGAAAGAACAACCTAGCCAAGCAAAGTGAAAAGACCACTCTCCTTCCTCTGTCACAGATACCAGCAAAATACCAGGGGGCTGGTCACCCTTGGCAGCTGCCAGTCCAGGATGTGGCTCTTAGGACTTCATTATCCTCCCCGACAGGCATTCACATCACTCCCCTCCCCACCCAGTCCCCCAAACATATAGTAACATCTGGAAGAGAGGGGCCCCAAATCCAACAGATTGAGCATTGTCTCCAAAGAAATGGAATATTTAACTCTAAAGAGAATATTTCAATTACTGACTGAAATTAGACTATGTTATTAAATTAAAGTATAATTTTCCCCCACTGAAAAATGGAGAATTATAAAGAATATCATATAAATATAAAAATCTTCATGTCCTGGGTGAGAGTCTTCAGTCACAATCTGAGCACAGTGTGAGTGATTCTAATTGCAGTCTGTGCTCCAGCCATGAATTCTAATGTCAGTGTAGGTTAATGATAAAGCTTAGGTCAAAATCTTAGGAATTTTAAACAATTAAACATTCCTCAAGCACATTTTTTAACTGAAGTCGTGGCAGGAGATATATTATATGCTATAAAAAACAATAATGATGGGACTGGGGTTGTGACTCAATGGTAGAGTGCTTGCCTAGCACGCATGAGGCCCTGGGTTTGATCCTCGACACCATATAAAAATAAAAAAATTAAAAAAGCAATAATGATATTCTCATTGGATGGTTGTGAGAATTAATCAAGTGCTTAGAAGACAGCCTGGCAAGAGCTGTGTGGCATCACCATTATTACTTTATATGGCAAATACACTAATAATTGGCTCACTGGCATGTGTTCCTTTCCTACTAGGTGGCAGCCATAGAGTTTAAGTGGTACCAAGCCACCCCAGCTCCACACATGGGTCCTGATTATTAATCTCTCAGATTACCAATCTATCCCCCTGCCACAGTGACTGGTACAGAGTGGGCATAAATCATAAATTGACTTGACTGGAGTAAAAGCTGGCCCTTTTGTTTTAATGTTTTGTAAGAAAAAGCTCTCTCTTTATGCTTTGTGGTAAGTAAAACTATGATGTGAAATTGCCGAGGACAATTTTGCTACTGTATTACTTAGGCTGAATTAGCATTTCTCAAATTTTCTGGGCTGAAGATCATTTTATACCCTTAAAACATTTTGAGGGCCACAAAGGATCTTGTGCTTTATAGTTTTCAAAATTTACTTCATTAAAAATTAAAATTGAGAATTTCTAAATTATTACCTTATTTAAAATAACAATGGTAAACAGATTAACATAAACAACATAGTTTTAACTTTCTTAAAAATACTAAGTTTTCCAAAATGAAAGATAAAATAAGAAGTTTTTTTTACATGTTTTGCAAATCCATTTAATATCTAGTTTAATAGAAGACAGCTATATTCTCATATCTGATGCATGAGGCTGGCTTTGAACTCATGATCCTCCTGCCCTCAGCCTCCTAAGATGCTGGAATTAGAGGCATGCACCACTGCACCCAGCTCAATCTGTTGATATAATACATCACATAGCCTTTGGAAAACTCCCCTGTATGACTGAGAGAAAATGAGAGTGAAAAAGACAAATAACATCTGTATTTGTACTAGTTTCCTACTGTTGTTGCAACAGAGTTGCACAAACCTGATGGCTTAAAACAATATAAATTTAAGTATTATCATAGCTTCTTCTCTAATTCTGCTCTCATTTCTCTCTTGTAAGGATCCTGTAATCTTATTGAATCCACCCAGATAATCCAAGGATGTATCTTCCCATCTCGAGATCCTTAATCACATTTGCAAAGTCCACTTTACCACATAAAGTAACCTGTTCACTGGCTCCAGGAATTAGGGTGTGGAGATCTTTAGGGGGCCATTATTCGGGCTACCACACTATTATTATAAAATAGTCTTGACCTCAGGGACTCCAGGGGTCCTAGTTCCTATGCTACAGAGACCCAAAATAGTAGTGGTTTACACAAAACAAATACCTCTTTTCCATATTGCAGATAAGGCATAAGTCATTAAAGGTTATCACAGCAGTTCAACAGTGTCAAGGATCCAGAATCTTTTAATTTTTGATATACATTAATCTCTAGAGTCCAGATGATTTTGCCTTCAAAGGTGTCACAATCTCTATGGTTCAAAGTGATTTATTACTATGTACAAATTCTATACAGCAAAAAGGAGGAAATGCAGAAGGAGGGCACTCTCCCTCCCTGCCTTCTGTACATTTCCTATAAACCAGACCTGGTCACGAGGTCATGCCCAGCTTCAAGGGGGCTTGGAAAGGTAGCCATTAGCTGACCAATCATGGATCCAGTTACAATTTCTACTGGAATCGATGAATAGTTTCTAACTCAGTTCTCAGGATGAAAATCCAAGCTGGTGATAGAGATTACAAAGGACAGAAGAGCCAAGAAATTCTCAAAAGAAATGAAGGCAAATCAAGCCTTCCCTGAGGCCTACAATTGAACTTTCCAGTTGCATAAGACATTGATTTTTCCTTATGTTAAAACCTATTTGATTTGGAGTTTTAGTTATTTGCAGCCAAAGCTATCTGCCTCAGTAACTATCCAGTATTTTCCCAGTGGAAAAGAAGAAATGCAGGGCATGATAGAATTTTGGAAAATATTGAGGCAAAGGCATATTTTAGGTAGTTAATCAGTGCTGGATAGATGGATGATAGAAGGCCAATCACAGCAAGCTTGTTAAGAAAATTGTAGAACAGATGCTGATTTCTGTTATATGAGCCAGAGACCTTGCAATTGATATTCCTGAAGCTCACAATAGACTTGGGAATGTCTGATTCACATTCTTTGCCGTCAAAATTATTCCCTTTACAGACACAAGAAAAACTATCTAAAAATATCTAAGAACTATAATATGAGGAAATGAGTTTTTTCAAATCAACAGGGAAGAAAAGATAGGGACAAAAAGAAACCCTACCATCAGAAATGGCCAAACACCACAGGGGTCTTCATTGCTGAGCCCAGTCTCACTTAAAGTCTGAATAACATGCTCTGGAACAGCAATCTTTGTTTATGACAATGTTTTGGAAAGTGAAAGAACAAGCCACTAAGACTGAGCCTGTTTTTGGAGATTTCTCAGAGCTATATAGATATGCAAAGTAGAAGATGAAATTTGGAGTTGATAACAAATTTAAATTAAGTGTATAAGATAATGAAATTTTGAGATAACCATTTTCAGTCTAAGGGAATATAGAATTCACAATAGCCTGTCCTGATTTTTGACTGCCTTTCCTTGCTGGGTTTAACCTTGCCGGTGTCATAGTAAAGTATTGTTGAATGTTCAGAACAAAAGAGAAAAGCAAATGGGAACTCAGTTTCTAATTTTTTAAAACAGAGCAATGCTGTACTGACTGCAAGTACAAAAAAGTCAATTATTAATTAGCATTAATAATTTTGTCAAGAGAATTCTCTTTTCAATAAAGGGAGTAGTAACTTTTTGCTCCTTTTCATGCCCAATTGCCCATGATTTATGTGTTTCTCCCTTTGTTTCTAAAATTTTAATTACTTGGTAAAGAATAAAGTTCACAGTACCTGTCTATTCAGTCCCTTTATAATGAATTCAACAAAACATCCAAAGATTATAAATAGCGGGACAAGCAGTCCTTAAACTCACAATGGATTGCATTCTCAAAAAGATATAATAAATAAAAAGAATGAGTCAAATCTGATTTTCTCATAGGAATGATGCTGCAATAACAGGGTTATGTTTGTGGCCAAATGTCAGCTCCCATACTTTTTTTAAAAAAAATGACCCCAGTATCCCACTGAATCAGTTCTACATTGTCTAGAAACTATACAATAGTACACTTTATAATGTGCACATAAATCAATTACCAGTTCAGACCAATAACCAAGTATAGGAACTGCACTTATTTAAGTTGGTCTGTGGGGATTGTTGACAATATGAGAACAGGGGCCCAGAGGGAACAGCTGGCTACTCCAAGAAATGATTATACCTCGGGCTCAGGAGGCAGAGTGGTGCCCAGCAAATTACCTATGTATGGAAGAAAGAGAAGCCCTGAAAGGTCAGAGCCATGGAGGGAAGGTAAGGCTACAGTTCAATCTTTCACATGAATTGGGAGGACCCAAGGGCGGCCCAGAGGAGAGAGCCCAGAGGCCTAAGTGCCTGGCTGGACCAGGTGGTAGTTCTTCTGTTCAGAGTAGAAAGAGCAGTGCCTACTTCTTCTATTAGCACATCTAGAAAATCAATTTCTGCCTCATCCACCAAAACCATTTAAAAATAAAAGATTAGTGCTATTTAAATAGATAAAATAGGTTATTTTAGTATTTTCATCTGAGTCTACTGAAGCAACCAAAAATTTCATCTCAACTGACTTTTGATCAGCTTTGTTTGTTAATAAGTAAAATTAGGGTGATAGGTGGGGAATTTCATTTTTATCCTGTCTTTTCATAACATTTATTATTTTTTATAATGAAAAAATAAAATGTATCATTTTTTCATGGAATTTTGTTCCATAAGGATTTTTTTCCACTTTGAAAATAAATATGGAAAGGACAGTGGAGAGTGGATTGAAGAGTCAAATTAAGGAAAAGTAGAAAAGAAAATGAAATAGACTGATAAAACTAATTGATGCAAAATCTTGAGTGTTGACATAGAAGTCAGGGCCTCCCCTACTTACCCATTGGTTTCTACTCAAATTAGAACCATGAGTGTTTCCAGAGCACTCACAAATTGAGAAGGAAGGGGTGTGACTGTAAGGAAACTTTACCTCAGGAATAGCCCAGAACTCTGCTGGTAAAGTCCACGGTGTCACAACACCGTCAAGTACTGCTGTACTTGTTTAGTCTATGATTCCAAAGTAGGCTCAAGGACAAAAAGGAACTAACAATGAGATTCAATGATTAAAACAATATTGTCAGAAAATTAACTTGGTAACAACATGTAGTATGAATTAGAGGATACAGTAGTAATAGAAAAGAACTGTGGAGATAAAGTTGAAAATAGCATTTATTGAGTACATAATATGTGCCAGAAATTTCATTTTCTTGCCTCATTTAAATTCTAAAATAGCCACCCTCCCACCATGCAGGGGTTATTATTTCCATTTTATACATAAGAAAAGGAAAGGGTGATTGAGTAACTTGTCCATGTTCTCTGTGCAAATATGTGGCAAAGTATCACGATCAGGGCAGAGAAAGCCACATAGAGAGGGAAGGATGAAACCAAGAGATGCCTGGAGAAGAAAAGGGATTTAGCAACTCTATAATAAAGTCAGAAAGGAAAGAGGAATCCAGGAGGATTGCAAGGGCTCCAACCAGAGTGGTAGGAAATCGATGTGAATGAAATCAGGGAAACCAGGAGATTCATTTAAAGGGAAAAAAAGCAGCACTAAAAAATGACATATCAACAGCAAGACTCAATTTTCAAAACTTATGCAATCCAGGAGGGTGTACATTAAAAAGAAAAATCCTCTCCCTCTTTTTCTCAATCCTACTCTGAAACCATAATGACTATTTATTGCTTCTTGAGTATTCTTTCTTATAATTTTTTTACACAAATATGGTCATACATGACAACTCTTACTTGCATTGTCTTAGTAGTATATTTTTAAGATAGAGCTTTCTAGATGTACTTCATTCTTTCTAAAGGCTGCATAGAATTCCATCATATGAATGCACTTAATATATTTAACCAACTCTATACTGATAAGTAGTTGATTTGTAGTTCGATTTTTGTAAGGTGTTGTTTTCTTGCTACTATTACTGCTAGCAACCACAAAATGCAGCTCCAATGCAAACTCTTATGTACAATTTTTGACCTTTTTATGAACATGTATCTCTAAGTTAAATTCTTAGAAATGGAAGTACCAAGTCAAATGACACTTTTTTAATTTTAATAAGTATCTTTTAAATGTTGATAAATTCACCAACAAAACCAAACCTTTTCATCTTGCCAAACTGACACATGAATAATGTTACTATGCTATTGTTTTAAGTTGCTATGTGAAACTTTAGACATTCTAAGTTTGGGGTGAGTCAGGGTCACTTAAAAGGAGCATTCTTGGAGGTGGCCAAAAGTACAAGACTGCATTTGAATATATAATCAGGTCGAGGGGGTGGGGGGTGAGAGAAGAATGGAGGAACTTTAGATTATGTAGAGGGAAATGAAAGGGGAAGGGGTGGGGGTATGAAAGATGGTGGAATGAGACAGACATCATTACCCTATGTATATGTATGATTGCATGAATGGTGTGAATCTACATCGTGCACAACCATAGAAATGAAAAGTTGTACCCCATTTGTGTACAATGAATCAAAATGCAGTCTGTAAAAATAAAAAAAATAAATAAACAAAAGAGCAATGAGTACAGATGCTGATCCTGATCAGGAGAAAATAAAGTTTTCTAAAAGAGTGAGTGTGCAGTTAAAAGAGCAGGGAAGCATAACTAAGCTCTGGGGAACCAGGAATAATGGCAGAAAGAGGAAGAGTTTGTAAGGAGACTGATAAGAGATGGGGAAATCAAAGGAAATTTAACATTACAGACGGCAAAAGAAGAGAGTGCCAGAAAGGAAGTGAAAAGTGTCCATATGTTGCATTGGGAACTAGGAAAATAGCCACAAAAGAGCCATTTGATTAGGCAAAGCAATGAAAATGGATTACCTCTGTTTCATTATCACCCATATGTTGGGAATTATGGGGACAACATCTATGTTAGAAATCTTCATTAGAAAAATCCCACCATGTTAGCTGGGGGGAAAATCAGCTCTTTTCCAAAGATGAAATTGGCCCACTTCCAAAATGTTAAATAATATTGACAATAAAGTGAAGAGTAGTTTCAAACTGACGAATCCCATCCCACACCCACATGCACACCCATTTTTTTTTTTACTAGGAGTCCCACCTCTGAAATGGAGACTCTGGCAATAAGAGTGAGGTCGGATATGATGAGGACAAAAGGTTATCACATTGTATTTAAACATATAAAATTTAATCCTTCATTCCAATATTGCTATAAGAAATCTTATCATACTGCTACACATAATAAAATGAATTGAAATAAGAAGCAATAAAGGAAATGTGAGTTATGCAAGAAAGCAGAGTCATGAGCCCCAGGTGACTGTTGTCAAGATTGTACAAAGTGTACTTCCTGCAAGTGTCTCAACATCATGTCCCACTCCTTCCCTCAACCACTCCCACCCGACATGTGCATCTGAGGATGACTTTGACTCTACAACATCACTCTAAGCCAAACTCTTCCAGGGGAAGGAGAATTTTTTAAAATTGTATTTTACAGGATTGTTTCTCATTTTCTCTCTATACTCTCAGTTCTCAAGTTTGACCAAATAAAATATACTAGAAAGTTTAATTTTTTTCTGGTCAGTGGTTACTGATTAGTTTTACTGTTTTCTCTACATTCTGACAAATTATGTTACCATCTGGTGTCTCTGGACTTAATACTAAGAGAGATTAACAGAGCTTCATATTAAACTGGGGAATTGTTTTCTTTGATGGAATCAGTGTTTATGAAGTATATAACAATCTGATTTCCAAACTTCTCAAAGAAACACAAAAAGATGGTTTGTATGGGCATCTTTGTAAAGACAGCCAGGGTCTATTAGAAAAATCAGTATGACTTGAAATCAAGGCACAAATAGAGGAGTTAAAGTTTTGTTGTTCCCTTGGTGACCAAGAGATTTCCATCCTGGTTTAATTTCTTCTTATTTTGTCAATGATGCATGGGGGGGGGCAGGGACACATGCATTATGACAGGGAATTTGTTTTGATCTGTTCATTCAAACACTGACTATTGAACTCAGGAGAAGAAAAAAAAAGTTAGTTATTCAAATGATCCCATTAACTTTTTTACACAAATCATCATAACTGATCTATACAACCACAGTATTAAATGTGTTAACTCTGCTCTATAACTTTTCATATTTTTTTGCCTTTGGGAACCTGATGGAAACTATGGAACATCCACATGGAAAATTCACACTTGTACAATCTCAGTCTCTGTGTGGTTTGTGTGTGCGTGTGTGTGTGAGAGAGAGAGAGAGAGAGAGAGACTGAGATTGTACAAATGTGAATTTTCCAGATGAAATGAATATTGTGCAAACTACTAAATGCCTTAGAAATATAAGATGTTATCATTTTTATCTCCAGACAATTCTGTCTGATTTTTATTTTCTACTCACTTACCCTTAGCTTGGGTCCTCTTCCCTCGTGGGTAGGACTACAGGCACAAGCTAGGACTGGGAATCAGAATCATACACGGGTGAAGTTGTCTGAACTTACATTGAGTTTTGCTCCATTTGGGCTGTGGTAACAAAACATGTTTCACAGAATAAGCACTTTTGTTATTTCGGAATCCTCCACTCATGTTAAGTCATTGTAGTCTTCTGCCATTTCCTGTATTTGAACTCCTTGAAATTCACTTTTTTCTAGTTCACAGACATGTTTTGCAAAGTGTTATAAAGTAAAAAATATTCTTTACATATCTGCTGAATGATGATGGGCCAGATAATAGTTGCTTTTTCAAAGTTCAACTTATTTGAGATGAATGAAATTATACCAAAGCAAAAACACATAGCTTTGGCTATAAAGCACCGGGAACTAGGAGAGTGGAAAGGTGGGAGAGTCAACATTCTAAAAGAGGAGACATGTCCATATGGGTGAATCACATTACATCATTCCAATACAGCCTGGAAGGATGTTAGAAATCAGAATTATATTTGAGTTTTAAAGTGTCCTCTCTCTCTCTCTCTCTCTCTCTCTCTCTCTCACACACACACACACACACACACACACACACAAATATTTTTGTAGGGCTGTAGTAGATTCTCTGAATTCTAATCACAGATCCCTGGCGGTACCCAGATAAGCATTTCTGCTACATTTAAACTGTGTTTGAGTTTTGAAAATTTTATTCAGAAGTTCTGGTTTTTAATAGAATTCAGTCCAGTGGGAAGGCCATGTCTATTAGTGCTGTAGAGTAGGGTGACACCACATTACTAAACATAAAACAACCCTCTCTGAAGTATTAAAAGTCACATGACACCACATCTAAAACAAACTTGTGGGTGAAAAACTCCATGGCTTAGGAGAATCCAGGTAGATAACAAAAATCACTTTTTTAACAAATGTTAATTATTTTAAATTAAGTAAATCTCTTCTGCCATAAATGAATAATAGAATAAAAGTGGATATTATCTTAACCCAAATTTGTAAATGGGATAAAATTAATATTTCAAAGTCGATACTGCAGGTTTTCTATTTAAAAAGAGAGATTAGTAATTCTAGTTTTTTCTGTGCATTATATTAATATGCTTAAGTATCTGTTTATAAACAATAGCCTTATTGAGCACTGGCTATAGGCCCAGCACTATGCTAAGCACTTAGGATAAAATATAAATAAAACATAAGTAAATAAAACACAACAATCTTCAGGAAGGAGAAGAATGGTGAGAAGTCAAGAGAACTATTTAAGTCAAGGAATCATTGCGATTACAAGGATAAAATTTGACAGGATAGAAAAATATTTGTTCCCTGAATATGCAGGTAAATTAATAAATTTGTTATATTAAGTTTCAAATGTTAAATTATTAGTTTAAATGTGTTTCAGTAGTTAGGTGCAGTGGCACACACCTGTAATCTCAGTAACTCTGGAGACTTGAGCCAGGAAGATCACGAGTTCAAGGTCAACTTGGACATTTTAGTGAGAATTTGTATCAAAATAAAAAATAAAAATGGCTGGAGGTATAACCCAGTGGTACAACAACCCTGGGTTCAATTCACAGTATTAAAAAAAAAATATTTCCAAGTTATAATCATATAATGGCATTAAAAATAGCTTGTTGGGGGCATTAAAAATAGCTTGTTTGGGCTAGCACTTGCCTAGCTCGTGAGAGGCAGGGGGTTTGATCCTCAGCACCACATAAAAAATAAATAAAATAGAGTTATAAAAAAATCTTAAAAATAGCTTGTTAATGTATAGCACCAAATGTTTAACCTCATGAAATGAAGGCTAAACTTTTAAGAAATATTCCTTATTTTGTTGTTTGAGGGGAAAACAATTAAAGAAATAAAACAAATATCCACCATTGGAACTAAAATGGAAAATTGATAATATGAAGCACTGGCAAGGATAAGGAGTAACTGAAATTCTCACATCTTGATGATATGAATTTAAATTGGTAAAACCACTTTTTAAAAAAAGAATTGTAAGTTGTGGATGGATCTTTATTTTATTTACTTATATGTGGTGCTGAGAATCAAACCCAGTGCCTCACACATGCTAGGCAAGTGCTCTACCACTGAGCTACAACCCCTGCCCTGGTAAAATCACTTTTTAAAAACCAGTAGGCAACTTTACATAAAGTTAAACATATTTCTATTCAATGGTCTAGCAATTCTCACAGCACCAAAGAGAAATTAAAACATATATCCACAAACTATTTGTGTAAGAATGTTCACAATAGCCACCAGCTGGAAACAATCCAAATGTTCACCAACAACAGATTTATAAACAAAAATTGGCACAGATATACAATAGAATACTATACAGCAATAGCAAAAGAATGGGCAGCTGATACACATAACAGGCAAATACTCTACCACTGAGCCACAATCCCAGCCCAAATATGTGATCATTTTCATAGGTTCAATAAAAAACTAATACATGATGAGATTATATGCATTTGTAAAAACTCATCAAAATGTACATTCAAGGTCTTCATGTTTCACTGCCTGTAAGTTATACCATGTTCTTGATTGAATTGTATCCTGCAAAAAGATATGTTGAAGACCTAACTCCCAGTACCTCAGAAAGACCTTATTTGGAAAAAAGGCCCTTGTGGATGTAATTAGCTAGGCTGGAGTCACACCAAAATAAAATGGACCCTTAATCAACAATGATGAATACCCCTAGAAGAAGGGACAAGGGCAGAGACAGTGCTAACACCATGCAAAGACAGTGTCAGACAATGGAACGAGGAATGCTAAAGGTTGATGGCCTTCACCAGGTGGGAAGAAGCACCCAACTCTCACAGGAACATGGCTCTGCAGACACCTCCACTTCTGCCCCCAGAACTGTGTTTTAAGTCACATGGTTGGAGGTACTTTGTGCTCTCACCCTAGGAAATTAATACATACTTCGACATTTTTCAAAATTCTGCAGTAAGAAAAAGAAATAAAACATTATAAATACAGTTGAAGTCCATTTAGTCTTCCCCAGAAAACGCCCCCACTTTCCACAAGACAACCCTTATCTTAAATTTATTTTGATATTTCTATTGTTTTGCATACATTTGATATATAGCTATAAATCATAAATATTTTTCTTTTTTAAGTTTATTAGGACAAAAATATAAATTCCTCCTTTCTCTTTTTTGATAAATAAAAATTGTGTTTAAGGTGTACAATATGATGATTTCACATATGTACACATTAGGAAATGACTGCAACAATCAAGCTAATGAACACTTCCATCACCTCACATTGTTATCCTTTGTGTGTGTGTGGGGATGGGTGGGTGAGTGTGTGTGAGGGTGTGTGTGACGAGGACACTTAAAATCTACTTGGTAGATTTCAAGTATACAATATAGTGTTATTAACTGTAGTCACCATGTTAAATATATTAGATTTTCAGGATTTATTCATCTTATAACTGAAAGTTTCTATCTTTTGACCAATGTCTTCTCATTTTCTCCGTTCCCAGTCTTTGACAACCACAATTCACAATACTAGCCTTGTTTTGTTTGTTTTTGTTTTGTTTTGTTTGCAGTATTGGGGATTGAACCCTGGGATGCTCTACCACTGGCTTACATCCCCAGCCCTTTAAATTTTTTAAAAAATTTTGAGACAGTGTATTGTAAGTTACCAAGGCTGACATCAAACTGGCTATCTTCCTGCTTCAGCCTCCCAAGTAGCTGGGATTACTGGCATACACCACCACACCTAGCCTCTACTTTTGTTTGTTTATGAGTTCAACTTTATATTCCTCATATAAGTGATATCATACAGTATTTGTCTGTGTGCAACTGGCTTAGGTCATTTAACATAATGTCCTCCAGTTTCATCTATGGTTTGCAAATGGCCAGATTTACCTATTCTTTATGAATGAATATTATTGTGTACACATACCACATTTTCTTTATCTACTCATCTGCCAATGGACACTCAGGTTTCCGCATCTTGACAATTGTGAATAATGCTGTCATGAACATGAGAATACAGATAACTCTTGAACTTACTCATTTCCTTTGGATATATACCCAGAAGTGGAATTGTTGTAAATTGGCCCAGAAATTATGGAAATTGGTACAGCCATTATGGAAAACAGTATGGAAACTCCTCAAAAAATTAAAAATAGAACTACCATGTAACCTAGCAATCCCACTTCTGCATGTTTTTAAACTTTCTGTAAACAAAATATATTGTATTTGTTCTTGAAAAATTTTGTTCACTCAATATGTATTTGTGAAATGAGTTCACAATACATTAATTTTCATCATTGTCTGGAATTCCATTTTATGAGCAAAGCAGGATTTCTTTTCAGTAGGATTTATTCCTGAGCACATAGAAACAGAACTCCTGCAGGATGAGAGAGGCCGGACAGGGGTCACCCCAAAGCATGACTTCTTTATCCATTGTACTGTTAATAGATGTCGAAGACATTTATTTATTTCATTTTTATATTTTTGCCATTACTGCATGAGTATCCTTGAACACATGCAATGTTCCTTAAGGGTATATACTAAAGAGTGGAATTTCCTGGGTCTTAAACAACATGTATCTTCAACTTGATAAGATAGTGTCTAACTGCTCTGGGAAATGACTACCCCAATTTACACTCAAAGCAATAATATAAAAGTTCCTTGTCTTATAGAAAGCTATTATTTTATACAATTAATATGCATTGATAATTGCAATAATTTTTAAAAGTATCCCCCCCTGATATAAAGTTCCTATTGCTTCCCACCTTCTGTGGCAATATTGTCAGGTTGTGGTGTGTGTGTGTGTGTGTGTGTGTGTGTGCTGGGAATAGAACTCAGGGCCTTGCACATGTGAAGCATGCATGTCCCACTGAGTTACACTCCCAGACAGGCAATGTGTTTTCTATCTGATAGGCAAAAGCAAATTCACCATGAAACAAAGTTTAAGCTTAAGGACCCTTCATTCACATAGACTTCTTTGAAACCCTTGTGGCTAATTTTGTATTTAAAATTGTGTTTTCTTTTCCTTAAAATGAAATCCATAAATTGCACAAGCTTCAAGTCCCACCAAATCTAGATACAGCCCTGCTGATGAAGGGTGTGAAACATATGTCCTTGTGGTTCCAATTTACTTTTCTCTGATGATTAGTGTAATTTTACTTCTTTTCATGTGTTAATTGGCACATCAAGTTTTCTGTGAATTTAGCCTTTTTGTCCTACTAATTTGTAGGGGTTCTTTACATCTTCTGGATACTAATTCTGGACTTAATTGGGACAAATAACTTGTCCAGGATGGAGTTTGACTCCATTTTTTTATAGTGTCCTTCATGTTTTATTTATAATAATGTTGGATTTATCCATCTCTTTATGATGTGCACATTTTTGTAACTTATTTAAGAAATACTTTTATGACAAGGTTATAACAGTATTTTTTCCTTCTAAAAGAGAAAATCTTTATATTTGGGCTTCTAGAGAACTTGAAAAAAAATTTTTTATGTATATCATGAAATTAAGATCTAAATTTTATTTGCTGCACCTGGATAGCCAGCACCATTTATTGAGAAGTTCATAATTTCTCTGTTGCCATGTAACCTCCATCATGTTTCAAGTTTCAATATATTTTTCTAACACTTTTGTTCCACTGGTCTAATTATTGTTCATACCACAAACCTGGCACTGTCATAATTGCTACAGCTTTATAACTAAGTTTTGTATCAGGCAGAATAAGTCTCCCCATTTTTTCTCCTTTAAGATCATCCTGACTTTTCCTGATCCTTTGTGATTCCATACAAGTTTTAGGATGTTTGTCCACTTCTGTGGAAAAAGAACCTTTCAGAATTTTATTATAATAATATTTGAGTAATAGATTATTTTGAAGAAGACTCTTTAAATATTGAGCATTCACATCCATGAAGACATATGGCTTTATAGTTTTCTCAAGTTTTCCTTTTGCCCTTTGATGATATTCTGTAATGCTCTCATTAGCGTTCTTATATATCTTTAGATAAGATTTATTCCCACTAATCTTGTAGCCCTCATTGCTATCATCAAAGGTATCTTCCTATTCCTATTACATGTTCTATTCAGTTATTGTTAATATGTATATATATATACATATATATGAATGTTAATTATTTATTTTTATTTAGCTCATATCTATTAACCTTACAAATCTCTTATTTGTTCTAAATAAGTTGTCTATTTAATCTGATAAGTGGTTCTGAGACTCTTCTTTCAGTTCTTTCAGCAACCAAACCTAAATACACTATTTGGTCAATCACAGTGGTTCTGAATAGATGTGCTGAGCAGTTGTTAAAATAATCAAAAGCAGTATTATATGGTAGTCAAAGGAATGACAAAGTTGGGCTGCCTGGGTTCTAATTGGCTCCACCACTTAAAGCAAATCTTAACATGCTCATTTGTAAAAATGGAAATAAAAATACTGTGCTGCAAATGGTTCTTGCAAGGATTTAAATGGGATAAACATAATAAAATATGTTGTATAGTCTCTGGCCCATTTAAGGTTAAGCACTCAATTAAGGTTAATTATTAAAAGCATGAGGTAAATGACACCATTGTTATTACATAGTAGATTTATGAACCAGAGTTTAAAACATGGGTTAGAGTAATTCAGAACAAATTCTAATGACCTGTCCAAATTATTCATTTAACTATAAATCAACTAATATTGCTGTTCATTGTTGGTTGTTCTGTGATTGATTGATGCAGCAGTGAGTATGATAATCAAGGTTCCTGCCCACACAGAGCTTTCGTCCTACTGAAGGAGCCATATATTACACACATATATATTATGTGTTTTTATATTATGCTGCTGTGTTTAGAAAAACAAGGTACAGGAAGCTATAAGAGAATACTAAAAGTGGGCACATAGAGATTGGAAAACCAAAGGGAAGTAACACCAAAGTCAGACAGAGGGAGAGAAAAGTGCATTTAAACAGAGAAAATGAGATCTGAAAGGAGCTGACAAATTGAGGGGACTAATAGAGACCAGTTGGCAGGCATGCATAAGGCAATGGTGAGAGCAGGACCAGATGAATTGGGCAGGGGGACATCATGCAAGATGTTGGAGGCCATTTCTAAAATCATTAGACCCATAAAGAGGGTTAGCAGGAAGCAAGAAGGGCAACAAGAGGCTCTTGTAAGAGGTGGGGTGGCTCCGGCAAGGGCGTGAGTGAAGATGAGGCAAAGGGATGGCTTTGGGATATATTTGGGGGGTAGACTCAAGAGGACTTAGTAAGGGACTGACAGGAATGGGAAGCCTGTCTGTAAGGGGAAGGGTCAGGCGAAGTTACCAAGTTTCTGACTTGAGCAGAGGGGCATGTTCTTTACTGAAATGGGAAGACTAGAGATGAAGCAGATTTGGGAGGGAAGATCAAGGGGTCAGATTTGGATGGTTCAAGTTTGAGAAGCCATCAGATTATCCAAGAAGAGATGTTGAGCAAGGATTTAAATTATATGGATCTTGAGGATGGTAGTCACTGGGAACCACAGGACTCTTCTTTAGTATAAGATTGAGAGAGAAAAGAGAACAGTTCAGGAGAGAACACTGGAGAATGCTGAAGAAGGAACTGGATAGAAAAGGAGTTGGCAATGAAGTGTGAGAAGATTTTTAAAAACATTTAAAAAAGAGATTTTAAGGAAGAGTAGTAGCAGGGTCAAATGTTAAGAGGTTAAATAGAATGAGAATTGAAGTATTCACTGGCTTTAGCAACACAGGGTTTATTGCTCTTTGCAAAAGCAGTGGTGGGAGCAGAAATTAGAGTGCAAACAGAGTGCTGTTGCCTGGAGTTGAAAGAGTGTTCCTAGCAAGGGCCTTTATCATACGAGGAGTCAACTTGTACACTACCCTTTTGCAGTTTCTAAGCATTTCATGGAGTCATCCAGCCAAGAAACAACACCTCTGCACTTCCATCTAAACTGGTTGATAAAATGTCAGGGAGATAACACTGGCGAAGTTTTTGTTTTTAACCTCTGTTGTGCAAATCTCTGCAAACCAATAAACACAAACACACACACACACACACACACACCACACCACCCACACACACACACACACACACACACACACACACACACAAAGTGCGATGGGTGGTTTAATCTTACAAGGAACTTAAGGAAGCTGTTGTCATCATCACTTCTGCTGATCAGAGTCTCAAAGGTCAAGACCGCATTGGAGTCCTTCCATTGTTGTAAAAGTTAATGAAAGTTAATTATTAAAACTGACAGGTAATTAGCTCACTGCCTTACATAACCTATATATAGACATCCCTGTACATATGGATGCATGCAGAGCCTATAGGCTCAAGTAGCTGGGCACTGTTTCTTAAAACTGGGCTGCTTTATCTCAAAAATTGTCCACTGCTGCTGAAGCTCCTCACTGAGTGTGTTTCAGGTAGGAACAAAACTTATAATCACTTTACTCAATCTGGATTTCTATTGCTTGAAAATGGCATTTTCTTTCTGATCAAGACCTGTGTAGAAGTTACTGTTATATTCTTGAGTTTATTCCATGAGCATGAATATTTTGAATGATTCCACTAATAGGCTAAAAATGTATGTCTGGAGCATTAGCAATGTGAAGTAAATGTTTGAGTAGGCTTTAAGATACCAAGTAAATGGTTGTGTGCATTGTTAAGGCTCCATAATCTTTTCAAAGACAGTGGGTTTTGCCTTAATTATTCAGATAATTCCTTTATTCCCCACAAAATCTGACAGTATAGTTAGATCATCTGCTCTGAAGGCTAGCAAACAAAGCAAGCCTTTAAAACAAGTTTTCTCCAGGAAGCAGAATCATCCTTTAGAAGAGATTTAGAAAGACCATCTGGCCCTGATGTGAGGGATTTATCTGCCAGACACCCTGGAAAGTCTAAGACCAAAGGAAAGGGGGAAAGGAAAAAAGACAATAGAAGTGAGAAGGACCAAGAGTCAATAGGGAATAGAAATAGAGAAAAAAATTATCACTGGACAGGTTCAGAGAGCTCTGTACCACAAGGCATTTAACATCATGCAGGGGTAGATCACCAACCCTAGCTGCATAAAATCTAGTTCATTCTTTACAATTACAGGAAAAAGAATTTACAATATTCTTTATATGAACAAGTAGGACACAATTTATTAAGTCATTGAACTGAATCCTTTTCTCCAAAGTAAATTTATCATTTTATAGTGATAAAATTTAGTAGTGCAAGTTGGCCACATAAAGATCATTCCTACTGAGAAATTAGGAATCATCTATTTGATTTCAGAAATGGGTAGTTTATAACGGGTTAATGCATCCTTTACCTTTTCCCTTTGGATAAATGATTAGTAACATATAAATCAATGAACAAATGTACAAATCCCTACTAAATGGCTTATCTTCAACCAAGAAACAATTCACAAAATGAGTATATAAATGGGTATTTATAAGTTTTTGAAAGAAATAACTAATATCATAGTTTAATATAACAGTTTAGCTTTTCCCCACGATAAAGGTCTTTGAGTCTCCAACGAGAAAAGAAAATGCAACTTCAGTCTCACTGTATTGAGGAGCTTAGGGGAGAATAAACCTGGTCACATCATGAAGATGGAGCCCCAGGCTGCCCAGGTTCACAGCGTGTGTGTGATGTTAAGAGTAGGGGTGAGTGATTCCAATCTCAAGGACTAGGGTGCTAAGGGTGCCTCTCCTGGAACTCCAAGCATTTGACTTGTCTCTCATGAAGATAGGGGCCAACAGGCCCCACAGTAGCACAGCCCAGAAAAACTTGCAGTAAAGTGTCAGTTATTCACAAAACCTGGCTTCTCTTCCTGGCTTGTCACTTGCTAGCTGGAGATGTGGGTTTGTGTATTTGTTTGTTTGTGCAGTGCTGGGGATCAAACCCAGGGCCTCCCACATGCTAGGCAAACATTCTACCACTGAGTTACATCCAAGTCATTTATCGTCTCTCATCTCAGTTTCTTCATTTGTAAATTGGTTATAGTACCACCCACCTTTTCTGCATAGTTCACAGGGTATTACTAAAGGAAGAAAAGTGAAAGTACTCAGAAAACCACAAAACCTTCTAGAAGTGGCTAGGAATTCTCTTTACTTTTGTCTGCACCTATTGGACTTAAAACTTCTGGCTACGGTGTGTTTCTCTAATAGTTTAGTCTTTCAGCCAACAAAACTTTCTCTTTCCATTTTTGGGTCTTTCACTATCCTCTGAGTGTGATTTGCTCATTCCCTATTATCTTCTCATCATCCTTTCCAAACTTTTCTGTTCTGGGAGGGCTAATTCAAGACCCACACTTCCTTCAAGAACTTCGTGAAACAGTTCCTTCATGAAACTTTTCTCAACTCCAGCTTACCTCCTTTCTTCTTTCAACTTATTATCTGGACCAATCATTCTGGGCACTTCTCCTGTGTATGCAAACTTCAGATTTCAGGATGATGTCACATATGCATCTTTTGTTCACAGTTTTATTTATTCCAACAAATTTACTTGTATACTTACTATGCTAAAGGACCTATGTAAAACAGAAGAAAACAGAATTTGGGACTTAACTTTTGGGGAATTTAATCTTATAGGGGAGAGAGACATAAGCAAATAATGACAATACAGTATGATATGGAATAAGAATATGTTCAAGGTACTTTCAAGAAGGAAATGATTAACTCTTTCTGAGGGATTTCATAAAGGTTTACAGCATTTTCTTATCTTATATAACCAAGTTCCTGACAAACAATAGGCCGATCAATGCCTGTTGAAGGAATGAAGAAGAATCAATGGTCAGGGACAGCTGAGCATTTTTACAGATGAACTGGAATTTAGCAGTTGGGGAGAAGAAACCAGATAAAGGAAACTATGTGTGCAAAGACATGGAGATGTTAAATCATCATGGCGTGTTAGGAACCCACTATAATCATGAAGGCAGGCCCAAGAACTTGAGACATAGACCAGAGCCAAAATATAAAGAGCCTTGCATGCCAGGCTACACAGGTGAGATAGGAATATTCTTTAAAAATTATGTTCAGGGTTGGGGATACAGCTCAGTTGGTAGAGTGCTTGCTTTGCAAGCACAAGGCCCTGGGTTCAATCCCCAGCACCGCAAAAAAAAAAAAAAAAAAAAAATGTTCAAGTAAACTGGGGTGAGAATGGAAAACTACTGCTTCTGGAGATAAGCCCAGAGTAAACTTGAAGTCCTAGAAAAGTTAGTAGCATGAACATTTTCCAATAGGTTCTGGTTGACTTTGTAAACTGTGCCTACACAGTCAATCCTAGAGCTGTTACCTATAGAATCAAGGCCAAGATGTCTCTCTTTGCATCCTTTAGCTCACCTTGACCACAGCCCTACAGGAAGATAAACGGCCTCCTCCTTTTACCATTAGACAAACAGAAGCTGAAATCACTTGCTCATAACAAACACAGTTGAACAACGGCAAAGTGGGCAAAGTGGGGATTTAAAACCAGGTCTATTTAGTCACCAAATTCTCACTCTTTTCTGCTTTACATCTACGTAAATAAGATTTGGCTTTGTTTTCCAGCATTATGGGTAGTATAGTAAGAGAATTCATAAAAAAACAATAATTTAATGACTAAAATTAAGCTAAAACTGAACTAAGTTCCTAAAACTATATAATAACTAAAACATATAAGCATACTTCTTAAATTAATAATCTAAGACATATGTCATTGCCCACCATGGGCACTGAAATAGAGAAACGTGACTTAGCTATATAAATTTGGCTAAAAGAAAAAAAAATCAAGAACCCTTCCTTTATCCATCTTGTCTTAGACATCTAGGGAACCACTTCCACACCCTCAGGATCCTCCCCCAAGTCCCATCACATTTAAACACCTGTGTTGGCTTGTTATCCCCTCTTTCCAAGAAACAACCTGGTTTCAAAATCAGTGTTATGTTTGTGAGATGCAATAGCAATCATCACTAAATAGCAGAGAAATACACAAGTGGATTTCATTTCTAAATGATAACAGACACACTTCTTTCTCCCAAAGAAACAGCTCAGGTGTACATTTATAATATAACTTCATTAATCACCCTACTATGCTTCAAAAGTAACAGACACTCAGGAGAATCGTAGTATTTAACAGGAAATGGACCCCTCTGACCTCTCTTCTGCACTGAGTTACTCCTTGTCACCATTCTGGCCCTCTCCCATGTTGCAGCCTTTGTCTCCCTGCTTCCATCCAGCTGGACACCAACAGATGTAGGCTTTTTTGTGCCCTTGATTCTGGCTCCACTTTGGCTGCCGACTGGGATGCCTGTGGTGGTGACCACCACAGCAGTTGTTCTGCTTGTTCTCCCATCCCTCCCTGTTCCCCCAAGGACAGTTACCAGAATGCTGCTGTATTCCCCTTCTCCAAGGATCAATTCATGAAAAAAGTCTGGCTTACCTATGGTTTTCCACGGATTGGATCAGGCTTATTTGAGATCTATGAAAAAGGCAGCATTTTCAGCAAATTTTAGCCATAGTACATCATTTTCAGTGATGTCTTCCTGCAGACCCTCCTTAACGTAGATGGCTCTGAAGGGGTGGTATCATGGAAAGCTGCCTGGTGCTCTGTGCCTGGGGAGGGGCTGGGAAATGCTCTGCACACCTGCTTGCCTCCTGGTTTCAAACTATCACTAATTAAAAACAAATCTCACCATTGCTCATGAGCATTTGGGTTCAAATTTGTTGTCTCCCAGCAGAAAGGACAGACCTCTGAAAGTCTGGAACTCCAGATAAATGCTGAACGGTGGAAAGGTCAAAGCCTCAAGACACCTCTCAGCAGAGTGGGCATTCAGAGTAGAGGTTCCCAGTAATCAGAGGTCAAAAAGGGCCCAGTACTTAGGTTGGAAATGGGTGGTACTTGAAGTGGTGGAGAAAGGGTCTGTATACAACAATCCCTAGAGGTATCAAAAAAGTCATTTAAAAACTGTAGTATTTAAATTGAGAAGCAGCACTTCAGAAATTAACCCTAGGATTAAATATCTGCTTTAAAAAAAAAAGGCAGAAAATGATACATGCATGTGACTAAGACATAACACCAAGGTATACAGAAATATATGTGCACACACGTGTGTGTCTATGTATATAATGTACACATCCTAGAAGCCAAAAAATTAAAAAGAGCACATCAGAGGAAAATGAATACAAGGGGGAATATTCACAAATAAGGATCAAAATTCCAACATTATTGGACAGAATAATGAATTTCAATTTCCCAGAAACCAATGACACCCTAAGGAACCCAGAGAGAAATTGAACCACAAAGATAAAACAGAACTTGAGAAGACATGTTAAAATGGGCATGATATTTGAAGATGGAATTGTGTTCCAAAAATCAAAAAATATTTTCCAAAAATTTCTGGGGGAAAGGTAACTTGTTCAGGTGAAAACAAAGTTAAGAAAATCACTTCTGAATTCTTAACTAAAGTAGGTCATTCTTCACAAGCTCAGAAATGATGAACGACATTCACTATGACTACCTGGAGCCCACTTCAGCAGAGGCTCCATCAGGGTATTGGCTCAGGGCTCATGTTGTTTGTTATGTGTGGAATATGAAGAAGCAGATTTGGGAACAGGGGGCAGACTGGAATGTGGTTCTCAAGGCCTCCAAGTTCTGCAAAGATTTCTTGAGCTGCCCTAATTCCTGCTCTCGAGCACTCCCCTTACAGGCAGTGCTGGGTGTGAGGAGGAGGCTCTTTCCAAGGTGCAGGAGGAGGGCCAGAGTTCAGGCTCTTCATCAGCTGAAGGTATGAGTGAGCACAGCCACAGTCATCCCAGGGAAGGAGCTAAATAGAAATGATGGTCTTTCTACCCTTATTGTCACTGGAAAAAATATATATATATATGTATATGTATATATTAGACCATGGCTTAGCATAGAGAGTGCATACAACAGTCAAAGGAATAAAAGAAGTACCTTCAGGATCTTTCTTAGGGAGAGAACCAATGAGTTTCTTCAGTGGACACATGAATGAAGCAACCAAAGAGCGGAATTTTTCTTTTCTTTCACTTTCTTTCTGTCCATAGCAGCACAGAAAAATAAAAGCACATAGTGCTTGAGTCTTTGTCCTAAGGTTGGCTAGGTTGGATCTCTCCCAGGATTAAAGCTGCTCTTGGAAGACACTCTAGACAGCCTTTGCAAGAGACCCAAGATGTTAGCAGTCATTGACAATGGATTAGATCTTAAGTGTTAATGACCCAGCCAAATTGTTGGTAATTGACAAAAAATAAAGACAGAAATTTATGCTATGAATGGCAATGAGCAAGCCAGCTCCACTTAATGAGCAAGTTCTTCTTTTTTTGGTACTGGGGATTGAACTCAGGGGCACTTCACCACTGAGTCACATTCCAACCCCTTTCTGGTATTTTATTTAAAGACAGGGTCTCACTGAATTGCTTAGGGCCTCGCTAAATTGCCAAAGCTGACTTTGAACTTGCAATCCTCCTGCCTCAACCTCCCTAGCTATTGGGATCACAGGCATGCACCACCACACCCTGTGCAAGTTCTTCTGATGATGGGCAGTACTGTGTGGTAAGCAGGGTATGACACCTGGATGCAAGAATGGAAAGATGGAAGTGGGAATAGAGATGAGAGAAGACAAACTGCTTGACTGAGGAAAAGGCTCAGAAAGAATAGCAAGAGAGGATCTAAAAGTCATAATAAAACTCAAAGGGTCTCAAATACTGGGGGCCATGCTAGAGGGTAAGGCAGAAGCACTTCACTGAGGTTAGAGAAGACTAACACAGAAAAACGGGACACTAGAGAATTGGAGTGGGCAGGGTGGGGGTATTGAGAAATGGATGGTCAAAGAAAAGTCAGTTGAGGCCATTATCAGATTCCTGGTTATAGCATGAGCCCTGCAAACATGCTGAAAATGCCTTCAGGTGTGAGAAGGTGCTACATGTTGCACCATGTAGCAACATACTATCTAGAGTGACATAATTCAACTAATCATGTGATTTCAGTCAGGGAACAAAACTCTGGGCATTATGGGTAATAATATAAAACCAAGTTGCAGGAGTGGGGTGGCAGAATGTTCTTTGAATTGTTCTTATAGGACAATAGAGAAACTGCATGTTGTAAAAGAAATACCAAAGTCCGAAAATGGAAGTCCTAGTTTTGACACTGCTAGTGGTCTAACTCAAGAGTACTTACAGGGTTCGGGCTGTGACTCAGTGGTAGAGCACTTGCCTAGCATGTATGAGGCACTGGGTTCCATCCTCAGCACCACATAAGGATAAACAAATAAAATAAAGGTGTTCTTTCCATCTACAACTACAAAAAAATTTAAAAAGAAAAAGTGCTTAGATTTGGTCAATGGGGTAGATGTATATGCAATTATGTTACTATTTGTAAGAAGAGAATAATAGTAATAGTAAAGGCCTCAAAGAACTGCGAGGGCTAAATTGGCAATGTGTATTTAAAAAAATTTGTAAAATTGATCTTTTATAGGATTGAAATAAGAATTTAAAATTCAGACAAACAATTGTTAAAATAATAACTGCCAGTTGGTGAATACTTATAGTGTGCCAGGCACAGCAGCCGATGCTTTGAAAACATTTTCATTTAATTTTCACAATCACCTTGAAACTTGGGTATCATCATAACATCACATAGATGAAGCTCAGAGAGGTTAAATAATTTGCCCAGGGTCTTTCCTTAGAAAAGATACTGTCACTTGTAAAATTAAGTAACCAAGTCTTACTTAGTTTGTGCCATAGTTTCCTCTAAGACTTTACCCCACTCCCAGAAACAACAGGAAAGTAAATGGATTGTATCTTTTAATTCTCACAAATTAAAAGCACCTTATATGTATCATAAAAATTCTGACAAGAAAATTGGAATATTGTTTGAACCTAGGGACAATGAACAGACTTTAATCTCTCCAAGTTCTCTATGCCACACTTTGGAAATATTTCTAGGGGAAAAAAAAAGTCCACAAGATGATCTCACTTTATATGAAGAAAAGCAACTCACTGGTTTGTACGCTGAGTCAATTTTTACTGCTTTTTTAAAAATTAAATAAAAGCTCTTTGTTTACTTACCCAAAGGAGCAGTGTCCAGCTCATTGGAGGAAAAAGTGATATCACTGTCACAAAACACAATCTAGGTCCCTTAATCCTGCCTCTTTTGATCTCAAAAGGTGGTAACATTCAGTTCAGAGCTCACTCATCTGTAAATTGCATCACATTATCTCTGAGTTATTTAAGAAGCAAGCTCTGTTTGGTTTCAGGCATTTTAACCTGCTAACGGCAAGAAGAAGCGTTCACCACATAGTTCCAAAGGTCTTCCACTTGTCACCAACACCAGAAGAAACAAAATGATTGAACCCATAGGGAATCAGTATGTTGTGGCCAGGCCAGTGTATTCTGCAAACTCTTTTGGGGAAGAACATAAGAAGAAACAAAGACATCATAAGACATTTCTGGATCATCTCAAATTGTGTTGTAGGTAAGATATTTTTAAGGCATTGTCATTAGGAATAAATGAAGACTTTCTCCTAAATTGTCTAGCTTTCAAGCTCTCCTTTCTGGCTCTAATCCATACCCAAGGAGTCTTTTTGTCTTCAGTTTCCAAATCTCCTACTCCCTGCCAGAGTCAGAAAGTTATGTCTAAAATGAAAACCATCTCAGCTAGCAACACTATCTTTCCAAATCAGATAACTAACAGATGGAGACAGAGGCAAATTCTTAATTGAAATGTAGCACAGTTCAAGCTAAGGATGATAAATAAATCCTACTATGGCTAAAGAAAATCTGGTATTTTTCTTTAAAAAAAAAATCCTTTAATGATGACCAGGGAGCTGTCAATCTGGGTCAAGAAGTAAACATTAGTGGGAGTGATATTGCTAGTTTAATCTTTAACATATTATCATCTTTACCAATTTTCCACCCCCAGTTAGGCACTGAACTTAAAATTTGATATTAATTGACTGACCTGTGGTTTTCAATGTTTCAGCTGTTCCTCAAAAAAGGCCAAGAGAATTGCCCTCTCTTTGTTCCCCATAGCATCTTGGTTGCCAGCATATCGGCTGAAGGAATGGCTGCTCAGTGACATCGTTTCTGGTATCAGCACAGGGCTGGTGGCTGTACTTCAAGGTACCCTTCTTTTCTTTTTAGATATAATGCATATACCATAAAATTCACCCTTTTGTTTTTGTGGTGTGTGCGTGTGTGTGTGTGTGTGTGTGTGTGTGGTGTGGTGCTGGGGACAGAACCCAGGGCCTTGGACATGTCAGACACTCTTTTTACCACTGAATCATACCTGCAGCCACCCCTTTAATGTGTACAATTCAATGGATTTAAGTATGTTCAACAGGTGTATTTAACACCATTAATTCCATATATTTTAACTCCCAAAAGAATCCCTTGCCCATCAACAGACACTTCACATTCCACACCATACAACTCATCCCCTTGACAATGACTCTCTGTCTCTATGAATTTCCCTATTCTGGATATTTCATAAAAATGAAATGCCATACATTATGTGGCATATTGTGTCTGATTTCTTCACTTAGCGTGATGTTTTCCAGGCTCATTCATATTGTGAAATGGACATATAATCTATTACATGGTTATTCCGTTTTGTTTATCCATTCACCAGTTCATGGACATTTGAGTTGTTGCACTTTGAGCCTATGAAAAATGAGCATTATGAAAAATGCTATTATGAACATTTGTGTACAACTTTTTGTGTAAACATGTATCAATTGCCTCATTATGTCCCTAGGAGTTTATTTTTGGATCATATGACAACTCTGTGTTTGATCACTTGTTGAACTGCCAAATTATTTTTCTAAGTAGCTGCTCTCTTTTACATTCCCACTAGCAGTGTGTGAGGATTCAGATTTCTCCACATCCTTAACTTTTGCTATTCATCTTTATTACTTTAGCTATCCTAGAGAGTGTAAAGTGGTATCTGTATTTTTCCAGTGATTGATGACGTTAAGCATCTTTTCTTGTACTTATTGACTATTTGTACACCTTTGGGGAAAATGGCTACTCAAATTCCTTGCCCTTAGGGGGGTGGGAGGGTGAGAGAAGAATGGAGGAACTTCAGATTATGAAGAGGGAAATGAGAGGGGGAGGGGGTGGAGGAATGAAAAATGGTGGACTGAGACAGACATCATAACCCTATGTACATGTATGATTATATGAATGGTATGAATGTACATTATGCACAACCATAGAAATGAAAAGTTGTACCCTATTTGTATACAATGACTCAAAATGAAGTCTGTAAAAATTTTAAAAATAAATAAAAAAGAAAAATAAAACAAATCCCTTGCCCTTTAAGAAAAACGGTTATTTGTCTTTCTATTATAGAGTTGCAAAGGGTATTTATATTTTGTACACTAGACCCTTATCCACCATATATTAGTAAATAATTTCTCTCATTCTGTGGATTATCATTTCAGTTTATTTTTTTCCCAGTGGTACTGGGGATCAAATCCAGGGCCTTGTGTATGTGAGGCAAGTACTCCACCACTGAGCTACATCTCCAGCCCTCAGTTGCTTGAAAATATCCTTTTAGTACACATTTTACAAATTTTGATGAGGTCAATTAATTCATTTTTTCTTCAATCATTTATACTGTAGGGGGTTATTTTTTAGAAACCATAACCTAATCCAAGGTCACAAAAATTTATACTTGTTTTCTTCTAAGAGTCTTATGGTTTCCATTCTTATATTTGTATCTTTGATATATTCTGAATTTATAAGGTAATTTATTTTATTTTATTGTTTAAGGTAACTTATTTTAAAGGTTAAACCTTAAATATCAGAAAAATCTTATGATAATTTCTGAGACTCCCTTGCACAAAATAAGGATCCTGCTGTTTATGTGTTTACAGGTTTAGCATTTGCTCTGCTGGTCACCATCTCCCCAATATATGGGTTGTATGCAGCCTTTTTCCCAGTCTTAATCTACTTTTTCTTGGGTACTTCTAGACACATATCTGTAGGTAAGTCAGTTACTATGCTGATAAATGCTCTTATTGGTTTTTATTTATGAGTTCTATTAGCCATCATTTCCTGGAACACCTAGGACTGGGATTTGGGCAGAGGGGCTGGAATATACAGGCAGGCTTTGTATATGCTCTACTGTAGCATGAGACAACTGTGCTCCAGAGAGGCACATGCTGACCACAGTTCACCCTCTATTAATTAGGACCATTTCCAGTTCTGAGTATGATGGTGGGAGCAGTAGTAACAAAAGTAGCCTCAGATGCCAGTACCACTATGGAATTGTCCAATAGCACAGAGAGTACCGAATCAATATTGGAGCAGAAGAAACTAGTGGTGGCTACAACTGTCACAGTCCTTTCTGGAATCATCCAGGTGAGCACATTCTCATACTCTGCTTGTTTTGGCGTGTGCACATCATTCTGGGAATTTATTCCCCTCCTACCCACTCCTCATCTTCCCTTTGATTTGTATCCCTCCTTCAGAGGTCCAGAAGATGTGATTTAAAAAGTATCACTCTCCACAACCAAGGGTTGAAGAGAGGCAGATTCACATTGCAAAAACAAGCAAATATGGTGGTGCAACTGGCAAGGAATTCAATGCTCATGTCAATATAAAATGAATTGGTACAGTCATAAAATATAGCAAGTAATAGTGACACTAGTAATTTCAGAATTTTTCTTCCTAATTCCTCAATGACTACAAGCTGATTGGAAGGATTAGGGGCTTTGCACTTTGAACTGTTCATATCAAAGATTTGGGGGACAGTACAGAAAAGATCATGGTGGGACCTAAAGACTCACTCCCAAGCCACCACACTTATACCATTTTGAATAGTGAAAATGTCATGGAAACTTCAGGATATTGCCCAAGTTTACCATTAGTGAATTTCTTGAAGAAAGAATAAGTCAATTTCTACAGTACATAGTGTATGTCCTACTGACAAACCACATGGTCTGTTGTTTGTAAAACATTTCTGAAACTAAGAAAAGAAATAGAACCCACCTAGACTTTGTGTACCCAGAACTTTGTCTTCATTCTGAAGACATGAGTGGAAAGAAAGGCCAGATATCCAACGAAAGGAAAGTCCATTCCATTCACTGCACTGCAAAACCCTGATGCTTTGCGGGGAATTAACCACCCTTGTTCCCCAGCTAGAACCAAGCACTTTAGATGTCCAATATGCAGTTACGTGTTTCTTAAGCAAGTCAAAGAACTTGTTTGAGGGAATATAAATGGACACTCACCCATACATGCTAAAGCATCTAGAAAGTGTTAACTTAAAATTACATCAGCAGGAGCTGGGACATAGCTCATTTGGTAGAGTACTTGCCTCACATGCACAAAGTCCTAGGTTCAATCCCCAGCACCACAAAAAAAAAAAAGAAAGAAAGAAAGAAAGAAAGAAAAAATTGCATCAGCAAATTTATGAGGGCTGATAAGATTCTGCTATAAATGGTTTATGGTGAGTCTTCTAAAGACACTACACCTAAAAATAAGTGGGGAGGGATAACTGATGTATCTCAGGAGCCTACTAGACTTATATCCTCTTTTCTTTGAACACCATGTAACATTCAACCTGGGGTGGGTTGGGAGGGAAGCGGAGGGAGGAGCCCTGAATGGGAGTGTTCCAGGAGGAAAGACAGCAGCTTCTTTGAGGCCTGTGTATGCAGTGTGAACCTCGATGTTTTGAATCATTTCAATTGCTGATCCTTTAGTTTGCTGAGGTGTACTCCTAATCTGCATTAACAAAGGCTTTTGTCCTTCTCTTCCCAGCTGGCCCTGGGGGTTCTGCGGATCGGATTTGTAGTGATATATCTATCCGAGTCCCTCATCAGTGCCTTCACCACTGCTGCTGCCGTTCACGTTTTGGTTTCCCAGCTCAAATTCATGTTGCAGCTGACAGTTCCAGCATACACAGACCCATTCTCGCTCTTCAAAGTAAGTATTCCCCTCACTTAAAAAAATATTGAAATACATAAAACTCACCACGTGTTTCCTAGAGAACCTTCCTTTAGTGCCTTTGCTGTAAGACAAACCTACAACTTCCAAAAAATCAATGGATTGTGAAATTGATTCACATTCACATTTCACAACACTGAAAATCAACCACATCTACCATGTAGTTAATGTTAACAATAGAGAAAAAAATATCTGAGTATATTGCTAAAAACTGTACTATTTTGTCCTGAGTTTTAAAATTTTTCCCCAAGTCTAATTTTCAAAGAAATTTGCTCACTAACATTATATTTCTCTACATCTCATAAATCAAGTCTTTTAGAATTGAAATCATTGAGTCCTTTATGCATATCTGTTTATAAAGCAAAAGGAAATTGTTCCACAGGTAGATAGGGCAGTGGTTCTCCTCCTCCAGAGAAAGCAAAATAGAAGTGTTAAAAGATGAAATTACAGCAAATCTAGTTTTGCAGATCTTAATTGATTTTATTTGCAATTCTAGAATCAAGAATCAAAAATGGTTCAGAAAGCTTTACCCTACCACATGATCTGGTTACATTTATAGTCAGAGAAAAGGAAGTGATATACAAAAGATGGAGGTAAGGTACGGAGACAGTCCGACTGGTTACAGCTCACCACGTTTGTCTTATTTGAAGATGGTTTGAACAGTCAACCTCTTGTGATTAGCTGAGACTGGCTACTTATTACAAAAATAGCTTAATCTATGTACACATGAAGTTATGTTATTACATAAAGAGAAATATTTAAGTCAAATTAAACATGACAGAGGTAGTGCGAGGCCAAACCTTATTTCCCTGCTTTGGTTCAACCTTTTAATTTTGAGAGATTGACACAGTTTTGTGGATATTGATGACGCTCTCTGTCATCATCATAAATAGACTTATTTGGTCTCAAATTCCACTGTGAAATAGCAGAACAGTGGGGTTGGTAAGGTGGGAAAAAAAGAACAAGAAAACAAAACAAAACAAATTTGTTAAAGGTTGGTTACCTCTGGCTTAGTTTCTCCTCTCTCCCCCAGGAGTTAAAGCAGAGGGGACCACCTTATCAGGCTAAGTCCAACTGGAAGTGCCGGTTTTTAGCAGGGGAAAACTGTAATGTTTTGAGATCTATCTGCTTTCTTAAAGTTTCAGCTTGGTTTTGTGACATTCAGCATGAGTGACTCCATTTTGGTTCGATCTGGTCTGGTGGGGCCTATTGCAGGAGTTCAGTTCAAAACAATGACCTCCCATCATTTTGTTTAACAATAGATAGTGTTATTAGTACTTCTATCAAAACAATTTTGGAGATAGATTTTGCTCCTTATTGGAACAAACAATCTCTCGCTTCTGTCCAGAGCAACTCCTGTCTTGGGCCCATGGATGTGCAACCCACTGACCTCAGGAAGTGAAAGCATGCAGTTAAGGAACTATTTTCCAAAAGTGACCTGGAAAATAAGCCAATAAATGCAAGGGATTTGCACCTTTAAAAGGCCAGGATTTAAGGGAATACATGCTTTAAACAAACAAACAAACAAAACCTAACAGGCATTAGAAGTTATTTCTTGGATATAGCAGCAGTGATGGTTGTGAATTAAAGAACAACAGCTAGGCACTGGGGTTGTAGTTCAGTGGGAAAGCGCTTGCCTAGCATGTGTGAGGCACTAAATTCAATCCTCAGCACCACATATAAATAAATAAATAAATAAATAAATAAATAAATAAAGGTTCATTGGCAACTCAAAAAATATAAAAAAGAACAACAGCTCAAGAGACCTAAATGCAGAAAAGATCTGTTGTAAAACTGTGAAAAGTATCCAACAAAATTCAACACTAGCCAAAGTGCTTCTCCGAAAACAAATGACAGATGTCCCCATATACCAGTGCAACACCTCCACTAGGTTAATTTACCCTTCTCATACACATTTCCATACTGGTCTCTACCATTTTGTAGTTCATGATTAACAGGAGCAGAACAGAGACTCACTATTCACCTCTGCCAGCCCTTTTGCTTCAATGTATATTTTTATCTCTTTGAAGATAAATGTTGTATCCAAATTATGCACTAATATAGGAGTTTGGTGTCTTTTTTTGTAACTGTAGGTACTAGAGTCTGTATTCACCCAAATAGAGAAGACTAACATTGCAGACCTCGTGACATCCCTGATTATCCTGTTTATTGTATTTGTGTTTAAAGAGATAAATCAGCGCTACAAGTCCAAACTTCCAGTGCCTATCCCCATCGAACTCATCATGGTAATTGATCCTCTTAAGAATTTTTTTCATATTCTAGTGTCATCATGTCAGAAACCCTTCACCATCTGCAAATCAGGAGGTTTTAGTGGGGCAGATGCTATTTCTGCAGTTTCTGGGTGTACTGTTTAGTATAATTTTCTATTCATTCAGAATTTAATAACTTCCTGTTATGATTTTGGGCTTATTCCTTCCATGTAAGACAAAGAGGGTGCCGAGAGCAAGATCTCTAAGAAGACCAAACAGACCCATTTGAATTAGAGCTGTGGTTCTTCACCTCACTGGCAGTCAGGATTGCCTCAGAACCTCTTTTAAAAAGAAATAGCAGGGCCAGGGATATAACTCAGTTGGTAGAGTGCTTGCCTCGCAAGCACAAGGCCCTGGGTTCAATCCCCAGCACCACGGAAAAAAAAAAAAAAAAAGAAAGAAAGAAATAGCAAAGCGTAGGCTGGAGAGACTTATTTAATAAGTTCAGGGTGGGTTTTGGTAGTGTCCCCCCTACCCCAAGTTAAGAATCTTGGTTGCATCAAACATTTCTAACTTGGGCAATTTGCAATTTTGCAGACGGTGATTGCTACAGGCGTATCCTATGGCTTTGACTTCGAGCACAGGTTTAATGTGTCTGTGGTTGGGCAGTTGAAAACTGGGTAAGTGTGTCTTCTATGCTGGTGTCTCTGAGCATCAGCAGAGAGTGAGTGGCAGCAGTTACAGGAGAGTGCAGCCCTGGTGAGAAGGCCCCACACTGCACATGCAGGAGGAAGGCTGGCTGCTCTCCTTCAAGGAAGCAGCTACAAAAGGAGTCAGGGTCCACTGTGAATATCAGGAAGTTTTTCCTGTTTAGAAGAACTCACAGCCAGGCCAGCAAGGACTCACGTGAAAGTAAATGTTAAGAAAGTAGTGAAAGTTAAAAAGTAGGCAAAAATAAACCAGTTCTTCTGAAGAAGTACCAACTAAAATCAGATTTCCTTGTCTGTAAATTACTATAAACAATATGTAGTGCTTTGTTTGAGGTTACTGGAGCCAAGTTCCAAAAGTTCAAAAGAAACACTGAAGGAATACCTGCACACCACTTGAGCAATTGATAGGCACACTGGCACACTCTGTCCTTTCTCATGGTCAAGTTCAAAACAAAGCCAGAGCAGCTTTCCCTGTTAGTACAAGGAATTTGAAATAAATTCCATTACATTTAGCGGATGGAGAAGGGAGACCTCTTTTTGTGTTGTCAGTTCTCTCTCTACCCTCCAGGTAGCACCAGTTTCTTTCTACTTACTTATCAAGAAAAGATTATTATCTGTTAGAACAAATTAAAGACTATTTCCCTCCCCATGCTTTACAAGTTTTTGAGAATTCCAGAAGTCAGTATTTTTATATATATCATTGTCTTAGAATAGCCAAATTCCTTTAAGAACAGATATATGTATATTTTTAAGAAAAATATATTTTTATCACCAGCTCTTCAGGTGTTCCACTTAATGAATCTCAAACATCACTTCTATGAAGTTGTGAAGTAGAAAGTAGGTTGAAACTAAAAGACCATGTTGAGGTTTTCCTTCCACCCTGAAACTTTCAAGTGATTGCACTGTGTCCTGGGAGATGTAAGCCAAATCAAAAATAAATAAGTAAAAGCAAAATCAAAGAGGGTTTGGTGAGAAGAAGTTTTGGAAATAAATGATGAACTTTAAGATCACTGAGTGATATAATCCTAGAGACCTTATTTAGTAAATATATTTTCAAAGTCAATGGACCTTTCTCCACAGAGTGTGGGGTGGGGGAAGAAGCTAGTTCACATTTATTAACCATTGCACTCTATAGAGAGGCAATGTGACCCAGCAGCTAAACTCACATGTTCTAGAGACAGAGAACAAATTACTAAACTCTGGGCCTCAATGTCCTGGGCTATAAAATAAGGCTGAAAAGAATAGCTGTCATACAGGATTCTTGTAAAGATTGAACTAGTTAGTACATGTTCCATGGTTAAGTGTATGGCCTACAATTAGTCGCAAACTGCGTTGCGACTGTTACTCATTGAGCATCAGAGTTAGGTGAGAAGTACTTGATGTGCTTTTTTACACTCTCATGTTTTTCTAAGCAACAATTAAGTGGGAATTTTAGTTTCTGTTCATTGCAAATACACTATTACTGGAAGATAATGATCATTCATTATTGCCGTTAATACATATTAATGCTATTAATGCATATGCCACTTTACAAATCATTTCGTGAAGACACACACACTAAATGCAAATAACTTGGCCAAAGAGAAGTGCTGTTTGAAACACTGGAGGAAACACAAAGGATGTCATTCAGATTCTCAAGGGATCCTGTAATAGTATCTAATAGGCACTTTGTATTTCACAATGTGTAAATAGCAGTCATATTCATTATTTTATTTGACCCACCCACAAAACTATGAAGAATAAAAGAAGAGTTGTTATCATCCTCACTTTGCAAAGGAGGAATATTCAGCTCAGGAAGGGTGAGTGGCAGACCAGAAATAAAGACTTCAGACTATAAATCTCCATCACACCAGTCTATGGCATCAGAAACCAAAACAAAAGAGTAATAGTAAGGTCTGGGTTATTTTACGTAAAATGCAAAATTTAATTATATCCAAAAAGAGAGCTGGGGATGTGACTCAGTGATAGAGCACTTGTTTAGCATGTGTAAGGTCCTAGGTTCCAATTCTAGCACCACAAATAAGTACATATATAAATAAGCAAATAGATAACATTCCAAGATACCTTTCTAATTTATGATGTCAGCTGACTATGGAATAATAGTACTTCTTCCAAATTAGAGCTGAAAATGTATTATCAAAGATGTTTATAAGACATGGAACAACAATTCAGAAAGAACGATTGGATCCCATTAACCCACCTCCAATACGTTTTAGATCAGAAATAGATGTTTATAAGAACTGAGCATTTCAGTAAATTGATATTAAGTTTGAGATATGTGCACCTTTTATAATACAACTAATAAATATATTTAACTGCTCTAAGTTCATAAGGCATAAGCACAGAAGTATCCCCTGTGAACTAAATATTTCCCTTTAAACTATAAACCACGCCCCATCAGGGCCATGGTGGGCTCTGGCAGCTCCATGGAGTGCAGGGCAAATTCCAAGGCCCACCTGTTTGCTAGGGGTTTTCCATGAAAGGTTATTGTTATCAATGACTTTTTTTTTTTTTTTTTTTTTTTTTTTTGCTTCCCTTGTCTCAAAATTGTTTGCTCAAAGAGCCTTCATCCATGGATAACTGTTGGAGGCACCATGGGTGATGATGCTTTGCCATGTAACAATACAAGTGGAATGTAAAACATTTTGCAAGAAGCTTGTAGGGATAAAAGTGGACATCATAATGTGGGTGTGCTGGCAAAATCATATCCATCATACCACTACGTTGGACTGGATTTAAAATCTTTTTACAAACCCAGGCAGTGTTTCTTTCCAACAAGGTGGCAAAATCCAAAGTTCTCAGTAAGACTAAACCCTTGTTAAGTCACTCTAGAGTGAGACAACTCAGGTGAGATTGCATTCATTCCTTTATTTTTCCAATAATCACATGAATTTATAAGCTAGTTGGTGACACTCAAACTTGCTGAATTTCAATTTCAGATTTGAGCCCCCTATTACACCTGATGTGCAGATTTTCCAAGACACCATAGGAGACAGCTTCAGCATTGCGATTGTGGGTTTTGCAGTGGCCTTTTCTGTTGCCAGCGTCTATTCCCTTAAGTACGATTATCCAATTGATGGCAATCAAGTAAGTACAAAACCTATGCTGGGTCTGATTGGACAACTTTAAATAATATTTTGTGCAGACAATATTCTCCTAAAACAGAATACTTCTAAGAAAGCTTCCTCCTTGTTCCCCTGTCAGGAATTAATAGCTTTGGGATTGAGTAACATATTCACTGGATCATTCAGAGGCTTTGCAGGGAGTACCGCCCTCTCCAGATCGGGGGTTCAGGAGAGTACAGGAGGCAAAACGCAGGTATTTCAATATCTTCGCTGCAGGGGCCATCCCAGAATTAATAACCGGGAAACCCCAGCTAAGGGCAGAGTGCAGATTGTGAAGATAATAGTTTTGTCTTCACAGGTTGCCGGGCTCCTCTCCGCTGTCATTGTGTTGATTGTCATTGTCGCCATTGCCTTTCTTCTGGCACCACTTCAAAAGGTAACACTCCTCTCCCTTTGGGTAACATCGCTTTCCTTGGGGTGGTACATCAAGGGCCTTGGCTTTTAAGTTCTGAAAGCACAAACTAAACTAGGGAAGATGAGGTAACAGTAAACTCTCAAATATTCCCTTTGGTCAATCCTCTATGGGTCAAAACATTTTCTTCCTCCTTGGCAGCATTTTATGAATGTTAGGAATGCAGATGCCCAAACTACCTTATCTGCTCTGCTGTGTGCATGTGCGTAGTGCAGAATAAATTAACGTTTGAGTGGAAAGGCACCCTGGCACTGGAGCTTCAACTTGGATTGACTGAAGTGGAGATTTTCTTCAAGGCTGAGGTCATCAGGCCCTCTATCTAATGCAGAGAGTGGTGCTACCAGCCACACAACCTGTTCTCAAACTACGCCCTGCAGCTCCTAGAGGTTTGATTTGACTCCAAAACCAACACTGTCAGCTTGCAGGATGGGAGCAAAAAGCTAAAGTTGCCTAATCAGACCCAGCGTAGGTTGTGTACTTACCTGATTGCCATCAATTGGATAATCATACCTGAGGGAATAGACGCTGGCAAGACACAGACCTCACCTCTTCACCCCAGTGCTCCCCTAACCGTGAGGGTTTACTTAAATGCTTGTAAATTGCTGAAGCATCCCCATTTTAAGAAATAACATCAGACCCTGGAAAACATAGGATCTCTAGGAAACCAGATGATGGTAATTTTAATACATCGCTCTTTGTGGTTCGAATGTGATTCCGAGGTAGTATATGAAGCACTGGGTCAGGAGCTCTGTAGACTTACTTCTAATTCTGGCTCTGCCACTTATTTTCTGTGTGCTTCTGTGCCAATCACTTAACCTCTGTGAATCTCAAGTTCTTTATTTGTAAAATAGAGAGGAAATTAGTACCCACCACACACACACAGAAGCAAAAATTAAATGAGATGGTGTACATGAAGTACTTAACCTAGGTCATTAATGTTATTAATGAAAGTCATTAATAGTAGTAGCAGTGTACAAACATTCTATTGTACTTCTGACTAGAAAAGATATAAAGGTATGATATAGCCCACCAATGTCTACTGGCTGTTATCTAGGCCTTTTTTCCAAATTGGTTAGTAGCTGAAATGTGAATTTAGTCCCAAGTTTTTGAACTTCCATTGTGGTCTTCCCAAAGAGCCACATTGGTCAAATCTGTCTTTAAACAGTGTGGAATACTGTTTGCCCAAAATGCGTGTCCTCCATATATTGAACTCTTGATTCCAAAATCAATAGCATGAAAGAAGTTAAGAGGTCACCACTAAATAAATAGAAAAGTGTGTATCTCAAGAAAATTAAATGCATACACTCATCCTTACATCGAGAAGAACCTTACTGTGCATCCTCAGAGTATAAATGTGGGCTCTTCCTCTCTCAACAACTCGGAGACACTAAAGAGACAACTGCCATTTAAAATTCTCTTTCCTGAATAAACTACACTCCAGGGCATTGTCCAGAATGTCAATCAAAGCACCTTCCTCAAAGAATCCAAGTGATAATTCTCTTTAGATTGTTGCGTCAGGAATGTCATTCAACCTGAATAGCAACTTTGCTTCTTTTCATCATATGAAGGAAAAACAGCTTATAATAACTCAGACTGTATTTGTTGAGTACTTCCTTAGTTATCAGCAGAGTTCTAAGCATTTCATACCTATTTAATCCTTTATGTTAATTGCAATATAAATGTCAGGTTCCTGGTAAAATCGTTCCCCTTTCTTTTCTATGGTTTCTCAATGCTCTGTACTCTATTTTTAAAAGTACTCTATTGTGTGTGTGTGTGTGTGTGTGTGTGTGTGTGTGTGTATCGTGTCAATTGCTTCAAAGTATTTTTACATAGAATACCGACCAGCTGGGAAATAACACCTAACGAAAAAAAATCCTCTAAAAAGTTGTACTTGATCTATTTCACATTTAAACTAAAGTCCTACAAAATGAGGAGGTCCATTGTATAGAGTCCTATGAGTCTTACACCAGCAACCACAAAGGTGGCATTTCTTAAAACTGTAGTATATTATCAAAATCAGCGTATTGACATTAGTACAGTACTAGTAAATAGATTATAGACTTTGTGTAATTTTCCCCCACTTCTTAACTGACATTCATTTGTATGCAATTTCTTTTTCAAAGTTATTCAAGACCATATTTCTTCTAAAACATGATCTCTAGTCTCACAGTGAATCAAATGAACTGCCTAGATATCAAAATATGAAGGTTACTTGTGAAAATTAGAAATACCGAATCACTTGAACTATTTTCAAGATATGAAAACAAAAGCTGTGCTTCTTTGGGTATTGTGTTTTCATGGTATGAAAGTATATACAAGTTTTACTCAGAAAAGAACACCTCATGTGTGGTGGAGACGTTTCTACCACTATGTTATAATCCAAATAAGGATGCATATCCTTAGCTATTGAGCAAGTTTCACCATAATTATCACAACTTCCACAAGACCAATTATATGGCATTCTTGGGTGCAAAGAACTGGAAGCCTGAAGCTTCTTGAGGAAGTCTGAGTTTACAAGATGGGATCCTCTTAGTGAATCCACCATTCTGTGATGCCAACACAGGGGCTTCTTAAAAAGCTATGTTGTCAATAGCAAGTACTAGCTTGGGGAATATTAATTTGTTATTAATTATTCAGCTGAATAATTTGCTGAATAATTATGGAGCCCCTTTCATATGCACTTACTATAGTACATTCTGGGGATATGGCAAGGAACAAGACAGGTCCAGTTCATGCTGTCAGAGAGCCTACCTCAAGTCTTGGTTAACGTTTTGCGATCTTTAGCTTCCTCTTACAAAATGGCATCATTGCTGGTCTTCACCAAAGATTGGAACTCTCATTCCAGAACCTCAAGCTCCCTAAGCTATATATATATATATATTTTTTTTTTTAACAAAGGGCAACCCCTATCTCCTCAACTTCAATAATAGATACACATTACATGGGCTTTGCTTGGGAAGAATTTATTCCAGTTCCTACCTGCCAAAGTTCTGAAAATCTACCTTTCTCTGTCCCAGGGTGCAGGCTAGTAAGTGCCATCAGATTATGCATGGCATAATCACAAAGAGCAATTCAGCCCTTGTCACTGTGGGGACAATCTCATGCAGGGGCCAGGTCAGAGTTCCAGCTCTGATGTGTCTGTCTTGCATGGCATTGGACACCGGAAAAGGGTGTATCCTTTGATATACTTTGAGGCCCGCTAAAGGACTCACTTATCTGCAGCCTTCACCTTTGCTTCTATATGGTTTATTTGATTAACTTAAAGTACATCTGCTGTCTGTGTGTTTCACAGTCTGTCCTGGCAGCCTTGGCACTTGGAAACTTAAAAGGAATGCTGATGCAGTTTGCTGAAATAGGCAGATTGTGGCGAAAGGATAAATATGATTGTGTAAGTAGATGCAATGGTACTTGAAAAAGAGATGAATCAGGATGATAGTTTCATGCTGATGTAATATATATAGTTACATTGTAAATTATATGAAATTTTATTTCCACATATCTGCTCAAAACAACCTCAGTTTATTTTATTTGCCATCTTTAAATTGCATCCTCTAATGGACATTCTCTGAGATTTTAATATCAAAGCTTGGACTCCTGCAAGGAGAAAATGTTCCACACAACACTAGTGCAGGACTTTCTTAGATCGATCCTTTTTTTTTTTTTTTTTTTTTTTTGGTACCAGGAATTGAACCCAGGGGTGCTTAACCACTGACCCACATCCCCTGCCCCCTTTTCGTATTTTCTTTAAAGACAGGTTCTCGCTAAGTGGCTTGGGGCCTTGCTAAATTGCTGAGGCTGATTTTGAACTTGTGCACCTCCTTCTTTAGTCTCCTAAACTTCTGGGATTACAGAAGTGTGTCACCACACCTGGCAAGATCTTTTTCTTGCAGTCATCATGAATGCCAAAGAAACTCTGAATTTTAGGGTGTTATTGCTTTTGTTCATTACACAATGTGTTAGTTTTCAGAGAATCTGTGAAGAATTGAAATTCAGAACACTTCTTCTGGAAAACTCTTTTTCTTTTGAAAAAGCTCCCTCTTGCTCTCAAAATGCCTTGCTGTGGAAAGCAGAGTCCATAATTTACTCAGGGTCAAAGTCTGTGGTGTAAAAATGCTTGTCAACATACACTGTGGGATTTAAAGAGCATAAAGTAATAATCTACCCTTGGTTTACTTTTGTTCCTGATCATTGTGGGGATTTAAACACTGTTTTGGCATGCTAAAAGTCTCTTAGAAATAGTAGTCATCGTTCAAGTCAGCAGACCTAGAGTTAGAGTGGTATAGACTCTACCAGTTTATTTGCTGATTTTAACAAATAGGCTGGTTCCGGAATTTCTGTTGTGACAATTAGACTATTTCCTTTATTGGTTCAGAGATGGAATTAGAAATAGATGCATTCTCTTTGGATCTTTTTATATTTGCTTGTGTTTCTATGGCACAGACTCTGGTCTGCAGAAATGACCTCTTAAGACAGGTGTCCTCCTGTGTACTTGGCTCCCTGGACCAAGATAACAACTTCCAACCTCTGCTTTTGGCTTCAGAAGTTCACATGTTTTCATAGCTCTGGACATAAAACATTGTGCTTTACTCAAAGTAAATTGCATGCATCTATTGCTTTCTTTTTACAGTTAATTTGGATCATGACCTTCATCTTTGCCATTGTTCTGGGACTTGGGTTAGGCCTGGCAGCAAGTGTGGCATTTCAGCTCCTAACCATTGTATTCAGGACCCAATTGTGAGTGCTCATTGTTCTCTGCATCCTGGCAGGGTTTGACCTGTACAATAAGAAGAGTAAAAACTGTCAAGTGTTAGTTAGGCTGGTAGTCATGCATATCTCTCAGCACTGGCAAGTATAGCCTTCCCATATTGCTCACCTCAATGCCAGAAGGGGATAGAATGACCCAGCTATAGAGGGAGAGCCCAGGGAAAAGACCTGTTGTTGGTCTGCTTCTGGCTTTGTCATAATTCAAAGAAATCATTTAGATCTCTCCGTCTGTTTGCCCACCTGTAAATCAGAAGTAATCTATGCCAAGTGGGTTTAATTTCATTGTCTCAGACTTGTTAAACATGGGAATGTGTTACTGAGAAGACAATGAGATTCTTCAGCCCTCTTCATAGGTTGTTAGATTGCACTTTCATCTTAAGAACATGGAGTGGGGTTAGAGAACTTCTCAAAGGCCCCTCTAGGTCTTAACATTCCACAAAAGACAGGAATTATTGATTCTTAATAGTCATTCTACTCAAGCATCTTTCTGATGTTTAAATCTTTGTCATATTATACCACCACCATGTGGTGACTCAGCCTATATTGTATTATGTGTTATGATTATAAGAAGTAAGAAGGCTCCATGGGAACTAAGTCTGTCTAGAGAAGAAGTTACCATCAGAGTTAAAGTGATTCCTTGACTGATGGAATATGCTGGTATTGAATTCATTGGTATTGCTTTTGCACTTTTTTAATAATTTACATTTTAATTGGAATGTTTAGTGGGAACCCATCAGATACAGAGACAAACTGAATGGTCATATAAGCAAGTAATTTTACTTTTCCACGTCTTCATTCATATCACTGCCTTTCCTCCCTTAAAAAGCTATGATATTCAGAATGAACTTAGCAGCAAGCTTACAGCAGTGCTCTGTAAACTGGCAGATAGGAGGCACTGTTTTAGGAGCTATTGGAGAACACAAAGACAAGTAAGCAAGGTGTCTGCCATCTAGGGTCTCTGATGGCATGATGAGTCCCTAGTCTTTTAAACTGAAAAGTGAAGCTGTGTTGATATGCTAGAAAAGAAAAAACAATCTTAGCTTATGGGTCTAAGAAATATGCATGAATAATTTATTTGCTGTTGTTTTTCCCTACAGTCCAAAATGTAGTACGCTGGCTAATGTTGGAAGGAGCAACATCTATAAGAACAGAAAAGACTATTCTGATGTAAGGGAGATTCATTTCTGTCTTTGACTTGCTAAATTATATGCATATGAGTCTCTTGGGCACCATCTAATATTACTTCTCTGTCTTACAGATGTATGAGCCGGAAGGAGTGAAAATTTTCAGATGTCCATCTCCAATCTACTTTGCAAACATTGGTTTCTTTAAGCAGAAACTCATTGATGCTGTAAGGTTTGGGGTTTTTTGGTTTTAGTTGGTTTTTTTGTTTTTTTTTCCCAACTCTATTGATTCTCTGGGAATGAAATGTTTGTTCTTTAACAAGAAGGTTATTGACTTTATGTATGCTGAGGCTGGGTTGTATCAGTGTTTTTCTGTCCCATGTCCCAGAACAGGTGAAACTGCAATATAAGGGATCCATTAATGCGTTGGGAACTAAGCCTCTTTAGATGAGGTCCAATATAGAATCCCTTTATTGAATTCTGTTGTAGAGTAAAAAAAGACTTACCACAGGTTTTAGGCTGCTGGTTTTTAGTAAATATTATCCAACATATTTTCTTTGGGCATCAACTTCAGAGACAACAGAGGAGCATTTAACGTTTGGATCATGGAAGACATAACAGTTGTAAATGAACATTTAACAGTAAATACTGGGTGTTGGTACAGGTGACAAGGGAATAGTCTTTAAGATTGGGAAACAAAAATTCAGTACTCTCCCTAGAACAGACTATTTGGTCTGCTCTATGCCTTGCATAGAGTTACCCTAAGCCTCATTATCATTTGGGACGTATCACATATTACTCTACCCAAGTTGGGGTTTTTTTGGGGGGCGGGGAGGGGATGCTTTGTTTTGTTTTGTTTTGTATTGTTTTGTTTTTTGGTACCAGGGATTGAACCCAGAGGCACTTAACCACTGAGTGACATCCCCAGCCCCTTTTTATATTCTATTTAGAGACAGGGTCTTGCTAAGTTGGTTAGGGCCTCACTAAGTTGCTGAGGCTGGACTCATGAAATTCCTGCCTCAGCTTCCCAAGCCATTGGGATTAGAGGTGTGCACCACTGTGCCCAACTCCAAGTATTTTTTTTAAATGGGATCCTTTTGTATATATGGCTTTCTATATGGCCCTTTCCACTTAATCTAGTATCTTTCCCTCTAACTACATTTTTTTGCCAAAGATTTTTATTACATAATTTGGTACCCCTTTCTTGCTACTCTTGAACTAAATATGATAGCAATAAGAATACATATGTGTTGAAAAGGGGGAAATGAAGGTTAACCCCAAAGGTAATAACAAAATCATAAAATAAATTGATATAGGTATAGGATTTATAAAATAAAATCATGTAAATTATAAGAGGACAAAAATTATATAGAGAAGCAGAATGTTCATTAGGTATCACCTATACTCAAATAAAATTCCATAACAGTAGGGTGGGCTCAAAATACAAAAGATTCAAATAAGGCTAAAATCCATTCTTGTATCATTTGTAGATAACTCCTGGACTGAAGCGAGGATTTTGAATGTTGATAATTGTGTATTGGCTAAGCACACCACAGATCTGACAGAATGCTATTTAAACCATGTTTAGATTTTATCACTCTATCCTTATTTTGTGCCCTTAACCCATTCCAGCTAGTTATAAGAATTATGGTATATAAGTAGAATATTCAGTCTTCTTGTAACATAGCAATGGGCTTTTCAGGTTGGCTTCAGTCCACTTCGAATTCTACGCAAACGCAACAAAGCTTTGAAGAAAATCCGAAAACTGCAGAGTCGAGGCCTGCTCCAAGTGACACCTGTGAGTGACCTGGCCATATTCCATGCATTATATAGCTAATAGCTCAGTAAAATATAATTCAAGGTGTTCGTTCCATTCCTTTAAATGAAAAGTCACATAAACAAGGTATTCCACGTGTCATTGTCATTTTAAAAATGGTACCTTTGAGAGTCTCCTCAAATTTTTATTGTCTTGGGAAAAGTACCAAAGACAAGTGTCTACAGTCTCATTGCTTGACCCAGCTTTGAATCTATGCTTTAGAAACTTCTTGGTTTTCCTCAACATACACATTTTTCACAGTCAGAATTATCATGTTTGTTTTTCTCTCCTGCAGAAAGGATTTATATGCACTGCTGATGGCTTAAAAGATTCTGATGAAGAGCTAGACAACAATCAGATAGAAGAACTAGATCAGCCCATCAACACCACAGACCTACCCTTCCAGATAGACTGGAATGCTGATCTTCCTCTCAACATTATGGTCCCCAAAATCAACCTCCACAGCCTCATTCTTGATTTTTCAGCAGTGTCCTTTCTTGATGTTTCTTCAATGAGGGGTCTCAAAACGGTAATTTATTTTTTTCTTAACGGAAACAATCAATAACTAAAAGTAGAAATTATATTTATGGAAGGATGCTCCTTTAGGGATAATACACAGTTAATTAGAAGTAAAATTTAATTTTACAATATTCCATGGAAGGGTTAAAGGGGAGTGGGTGGCGTGTTCAGGGAACTCTTTAAAAATGCATTTCCCATGGAACTGCTTACAATTTTGAAGGCAGCCAAACCCCATTCTAAAGTAGGCTGAACCTTCTGGCAGACAACTATGCTCACACTCCTGTCTAATCTGGGCATTGAAGATGGCACTTTCAAATTCTATGGTCATTGTATGTAAATTATCCTGAAATCAGAGAAGATCTGGAAAGATCAGGGAAACATTGAATAGTCCATCCTTTTTAAAAAAAAAAATCCTCATTCATTATAAGTTGATGAAACTTCACTTGGTTATTTAAAACTATATCTAAAAAATAGATATGTGAAAGAACAAGAGTTACATGTGATATAAAAACAGGACAAAAACATTCAAGTTGCTGTCTTTTCATAATTTCCATTAACATTTTTTAAAAATAAGTGAATATGCAACAAAAATGCAAAAACAGAAAATTTAAGAAATTCTACATTTTTCTTAGGTTTTGACAGAACTCTTCCTAAGTAACCTGAATGAAGATAAGATCTATTAAGTATGGGTGAACTAGACACAAAATTAGGAATTAGTTTAGTTTTCTTTCAACTTACCTTTTTTTCAACACTACATAATTCTCAAGACTGCTTGTTTTTTATTTTTTGGTTTCATTTTTGTTTCTATTAGTTTTTTTTTTTTTATCCCAGCGTTTTAGCACAAAGGAAAGGGACTTAGGTTTTTTGAAGTCCCAGCTCTTAGTTCAGTGCCTCCAGAGATTCTGAAAATGTTTCTTGATGATGGTGATGATATTCATGATCATCTAACCTGATCAACAGTTCATGAAAATTATGTTTCTTACCTTATATAATATTGCTCCTAGAACCACTGGTATTTATTTTTAGCCTAATGACTAATACAGTGGATAAAGATTCCTTGGTGCTAGATATATCTGGGAGCTTGAACAGGAACAATGAGTGACATATGGGTCATAGTGTTTTGTTTTAATTTTACATACACAGAAAGCTCTAGTCCCAATCATCCCTGATAATGACTCTAGGTTAAAATGAAATTATACTTGATGTTGTGAGTTTGAGGCATGAGATTTTCTCTGAATACTTCCCTCAAGAATGATCATTTTAAACTTCTCATTGAGAAGGGCTCTTTCCTTCGGGTTTATTTCTTTCTGTCATAGAGCCTTGTTTTTAATTTAGTGTCTACTTATGCTATTATCTTTTCAAAATGTAAAAGGTTCTGAAAGTAATATTGCCCATAGGAGGTAATGATGATAGTTTTCCTTATGTTTCTGACAAGTGAAACTGTTCCCTAAAAAAAAGATGTACTTTCTTTCTAACAGATTCTGCAAGAATTTATCAGGATCAATGTAGATGTGTATATTGTTGGAACTGATGGTGAGTTCTTTTATTTTTATTTTATGCTCTGATAGTAACTGGCAGGCTCATTGCCAATACTTGATCTAGTCAACCTCTCCAAAGAACAGGTATTTTATACAATTGTCATGAAGGAAACCTAATTTACAGTTGAGCCAATAAAATCCCTATGGAAACAGGGTAATTGTGTTTTAGTTGTATGATACATAATTAATAAATTTTATAATTTGAATTCTTAGCAGCAAATGAGCAAACATATTATTTTTCACTCTAAACTTGCTGCAAAAGTTTTGTGTCTCTCTTCCTCCCCTCCCTTGCATTCCTCTGCTATAACATCCTGATTTCAGCTTCCCTTGGCTGATGAGGATGCCTTTACCAATGTTATGGTGATGTCCAGCTCCTCAAGATTAACGGCCTCCTCAGCCTCCTCCTGCTAGAGATTACTTGAGCATTTGACCCTTTCATTGGCATTTGTCTTGGAAATTATCTCACTCCCTTGACTTCTGTGAGCGTATTCTAATCCAGTTCCTACCTCTCTAGTAGTTCCTCAGTATCTGGCGCTGGTACCTATCCTATCCCTTAGCAGTTTGTCTTTCCAGGCTTCAACCTTAAACTCTGTAGTTCTACTTCCCTGGACTCCTAGTCAATATCCTTCATCCTTATGACTTCAAGCATACCTACATGTTAATGGATCCTCACACCATACCTCCAGCCCAGACCTGTCTTCTGAGCTGCATATCCATCTATTCACTTGTCTGGATGCCCCTCAGGCACCTCAGACACACATATTCTTAATTATATAATGACCCTTCTTTCCTCCCTAAGGTGCTCCGTTTCCTTTCCTATGTCAATTACCGCATCACTCTCACCCAATTGCCCAAAGTAGAAAACCCCAGAACTATCTTAAATTTCACCCTCTCTCCTTCCCTTTACAGTTAGAGAGTCACCAGGTCCTAGAAATATTTCCTCTTAAATCAGTCTCTTCCTCTTCATTTCCACAACCTTAATCCAGATCCTTATAAGACCTTTCTAACTAGTGTACTTGTCCATTCCTAGAATGATCTCTTATCTCATTTTTTCTGACCAGAAAATTCCTTCTAGAATTATCCCTAACAATAACAGTGACAACTTCTTCCTTCCCCAGGCAGTGCACTGGGTCTTCAGACTGTTTGCATCTGTAGAATGCACATCACATAATTCTGGGGTTCTGTATTTGTGTCCCCACTAGACTATAATCTCTTCCAAGGACAGTTATTGTTCTTGTTTACCTAATTACCTAGTTTAGAACATGCCATACAACTACTATTTGCTCTGGGTATGACTACAGTGGTGAATGGCAAGTCCCCGCCCTTGTGGAGCTTACAGTCTCATGGGAAAGTCAAATAGTAAACAAACAAAGCAATATTTAAGATATAACAAAGCAGGGTTAAGGGATATAGAGCCATGGACATGTTGCTATTTTAGACTAGCCCATTAGGGATGCCCAGTAATGTGACTCTCGAGAAGAGACTGAAATAAAATTTGGGAGCCATCCTTCACAGTATCTAAAGTGTATTTTAAGGAGAGGTGACAACTAGTACACAGATCCTCAACGGGACAGAAATTAGCATCTTTAATCTCTCCACCTCTTATACCAAGTCTACAGATTTATTCAGATTGGGAGTTGCTTAAAATTAAAAACGTTCTCATTCCAGTAAACTTTTTAATTTACTAAACAATTTTATTTCTTCCCCATCATTCCAGATCTCTTTGAAAGTGTCTATTCCTGCTGCCTAGCATCCATACTCAGTCAAATCGGCATCACCCTCTTTGCTGTTCTCTCTTGCTCTCCCATTCCCTCAGTCACCTGCCTGTGAGCAGATTCTCCCACCTCCATACTTTTGTTCCTCCTCCTCCACCTTTTTCCAAATCAGAGATACTAGAAAATGACATCTGCTCAGTTAAGTTATCCAAGTTACCCACCAAGAGGAAAACATTTTTACTGTCTCAGAATTTCCATAGTACATGTCCTGCACCCTTTTTCTTGAACAACAACAAAAAAATATGAATACCTATTATGTGCTGGGCATTGTTTTTGAAACTTGTAATACAGAAAAGAAACTGGACTGCTCCTTGCCCTAATGATTTTATAACATTTTTTCCTTTCAGTACTATAATTATATATAAATATTCCATGTTCCCCCAGGGTGAGATTCAGATCTAATTTGCTTTTTGGTCCTTTGTATTACTCAGTCAGAGTTATGCACATAGTAGACATGAGGTCATATTTGGTTGAATGATCTGTGCAAACAAATGCTGTTCAGTGCCTATGAGAATGGGATTTCTCAAAGGTGATGGCAGTGGTAATATGAGATTTAAGGAAGATGCTTTCTAATAACACCCAGTAGCTTTGGAAAAATGGGCTACAATTAAGTAACTGGTAATAAGTTTGGCAATCAAAAACCACAGCATATCACAGATCTATCATGTTTTCTATTTTGGAAGGATACCAATTTTCAATAATAACTATGCTTGGTGTTCCAGTCATTGAACAGGGAGATTAATTTACTAGGTTCCTTCATAAATAGAAGTGGATTAATTTTCCAGGAACTACTAAAGGTTTTCCCATTTGAATCTTTTTCTTCTTCCTTTGAACACTAGGGAATTAAACAGGCATGTTTATTAGAAAGGCACCCTTTAATTCCAGGAGACATTGCACTAGTGATACACAGGGATTGTACTATTGCAACCCATACTTAACTAAATGTCAGTGAAATGCACATGTGCAAATGAAATTTCAAATTATCAACCTCAAGAGGAAACCTGAAGCCAATAGCTTCTTCTTAAGTGTTACGGTTTCTTTTTTCTCTTCAGATGATTTCATTGAGAAGCTTGCTCGGTGTGAATTTTTTGATGATGAAGTCAAGGACTCGATATTTTTCTTAACAATTCATGATGCTGTTTTGCATATTTTGATGAAGAAGGATTATAGTTCTTCAAAGCTTAATTTCAGTCAGGTAACAGCTCTTTGATGACATTCACATTTATAACCAACCATCTGCATTTCTCAGTTTTTCATTTATATTTTAACATTTAAAAAAAATTGATCCCTAATCCATATTTTCATTCTCTTTTTCTTAGGAGAAAGAAAAGAAATATGATTTTACCATAAATACAAATGGAGGATTGCGTTATAGGGAATGTCAGGTAAGAGTCTTCAACAAATTTATCTTTATCCAGACATCACAGCAAAAATAAAGTAGTAGTGCCTCTTCCACCATACTGCAGAAAGTCCAGTACTTGTTTGTTTGAGCCTCTGAGCTTCATCCCTAGAAAACTGAAGCAATGCCAACCAATCTCACGGGGAATTTTGAGGAAAATTAACTCAAACCAGTAAAAACAAAACAAAAACAACACATACAAACAAAAATCAAAACAGGATGGAAAATAGTGATGATAGATCTCTATTCATACTGTTTGACCAACCATATCTTTTTACTTTTCAAACTACTTACAGCCATAATCTTATGCTAGTCTTGTAATAAGTCATGAGGCAGAAGAGGTACTGCTATTGCCATTTGTAGATGAATTAGTGATGGAGTTGAGAAACTAATACATACCTCCTGACATCCAGGTGCACAGACGTCCCTAGCACAATGCCTAGCTCAACATGAAAGTTAAGTTCTTTTCCTTCCTTACTAGGATGAGTTACCAACCAACCACTTAGCTGGATAGTTCCATTGCATTCTAGAATGCCAAATTACAATGGGTTTCTATTGCAAGCCAGGTATGTGGTGGGCAGATCCCATTCATTAATTCAACCCTTGTGACAATATACAAAGAAAATATCAATATTACAAGTGAGGCAATTAGGAAACAGGTCCAAAGAGTTTAATTTTCTCAAGGTTACACACCAAGTGACAGCAACAGAATTTAAACTAGGGCCTATCTGACAACAAGACCTGAGCTCTGTTCGCAACACACTACTTCTATTCTTTGATGAAAGACTAATGATTGAGGGTCCTCCACCATGATGAAAAAGTTGAATAAAACAATTGCATATCACACCATTAATATGCTCAATTGTTATTTGTTAATTTACAATAAATTTTCAAGCTATTAATTTTCATCATATGTGTTAAAATATTTCAATAAATTTAACATGTAGATATAAAAAGAATCTAATGAGTGTCTTTAAATACAGGTGACTAGTTTTTTCTCTTAATTGAGAAAAGATCTAAGAACAGCAAAAAGGAACATAGATTAGAAAAGAAGAAATGTTTAACATAAAATAACCTGGACCAAAGGGTGATAGCAAAGGTCATATGAGAAGGTTATTTCAAAAAGTTAGGGAGACCAAAGATGAGAGAGGGAGAGTCTAGTTAAGTACCAACATGCTGCCTCCCAGCACTGGAGTACACCAAGAAATACAAACTCAGCACCTTACCTGACCTGAGTACAATAAAAGTACCTGGAGATAAAACCTAAGAACAGTGTTTAAATATAATGTCTGCTACAAGCTTTAAAACTTTAAAACAAGGTACCATGCTGTACGTTGCCTTCCCATATTAAAAAAAGAAATATTTTGGCTGGGCACAATGGCACATGCCTGTAATCACAGTGTCTCAGGAGGCTTACACAGGAACATAGAAAGTTTGAGGCCAACCTCAGGAAATTAGTGAGGTGCTAAGCAACTTAGTGAGGCCTTGTCTCAAAATAAAAAATAAAATAAAGGGGATGTGGCTCAGTGACTGAATGGTAAAGCACCCTGGGTTCAATCCCTAGCACCAAAACAAACAAACAAACAAACAAAAAAAAAAAACACACACACACACACACACTCCTGACTTTGCTTAGAGGAAGTCAGCATTTGTGATTTGTGGATAGACTATCAGCAATGATTGGAGGTAAGAGCTGAATGTGGCTAGCCAGCACACAGGACTTCTTAGAGTTTGTGTGGTACCTAAAACAAATACGAAGAAATATATTGCAACAAAATATTGTATTATTTTGATTAAGCAAAAATATGTTTTTGAAACACACACATACTAAAAATGATATAACATGGATCTATATGTTAATCAAGTAGCAAGTGATCAATGGGTTCTGATCTCTAAAATTAAAGACAGAAATATTTGTTGCTAACTCTGGAAAATTCTAGTTCCTAAGATGATTATTGAAAGACAAAATTTAACAAATCTTTTTAAAACAAGAACTTTTTCTTCTTGCAGGTACCACTTGAAACAAGATTCTAATCAAAATACAATTCAGAGGGACCCTCATCTGACTGTCACATAAAGAACAACTTTATACCCAGAAAGTTATCAATAAGTTCATACATTGTATGAAGAATATTTTTATTTGACAAAATTATGTTTCAAACTTTGGAACGAGATTGTTCTAGCATGGTATATTTTTCACATATCTAGTATGAAATTATGTAAATACTCTTAATTTTATACCTTATAGATTTATCAAAGGAAAATTATTTTGTATATATGTATTTTTGTAGCACTGTCAGATTTCCATTCAAGTCACTTTTATAATGCTTTGCAGTGTATTTATACCACTGCTTTGAATCTCATAATTTATACAGGACCTGCTAATATCTCTCCATTTTAAAAAATTCAGTTGTACAGCAATTGTGTCTTGTTTTATTAAATTTGTTATAAGCTTTCTGATACATGCTTGCTGTGGGTCTGTCCCTTTTATATAGTGGTCTGAATAGAAAACTGTTACATGAGAATCTTGACAAAACCCCTGTAATGAGATTTCTTTGCTCAGATTTTATGACTACTCCAGCTTTTAAAAATATCCAACCTATTATCCAGATTGACACAATTCTTCTAATGTCATATGTGTAACTATAATTAGCTTTTGAGGCAAATCCTTATTTTCCCCTTCTTACTATGAAAAATGTGGGCTATAAAATGACAAAGCAAGGTGAAAAAAGAGAAAACCATGATTGATAGCCAATTTTTCCTGGCCTCAATGGGAAGAAAACAGATGGTAGGAAAAGGAATGACTGTTTCTTTTTTTCACTGCTGATCATTGTAACTTACAGAGCAGAATAACATTTCCAGAGCTCAGTTTCACTGGAGAATGAGATTCAGTACCCATGCTTCTCTTTCTCATTGGCATCGTTCCAAATGTGTTTTCAATGGGAAAAGCCATCCCAATTGTTTTAGACATCTCTCAACATTTACTGTCAAAATACTCTTTCATCCTTTGTTAACAGTGTCTTATACTGAGAAGGTTTGTTTACTGGACTTAAGCCCAAATAGAGAAAGGCATAAAAAAGGTTATTTACATAGTTGATCTTAAATCAAACTATAATATCAGCACTCTTTATAGTATTTCTTAAACAATTTGAATCACAAACACCTCATACAGTCTCATGCACCTTGTGAATTTTAGGGAAAAAATATATACACATATGTATATATTTTCCCTACAAACCACAGAGTAAGAGCTTTTCCTTGATATAGGGTATAGACTAGAAATTGAAAACAGGAATCCATTTTTGTGATCATTTGACTTGGGTGGGGAACAAAAGCTTTATATAGGTTGTGGCTAAAGGCTACTGTGCCTTCCCAGCACTGGTGCCCTCCACATTCTTGCCAACCAAGATCACAGGGAACAGGCATAGGTGCGCCAGTTCTCACACCCACATCACCATACATTCAATCTTTATATCCTCGTCCTGTAAAGATTTTCTTCTAGATGTCTAAGGTGAATATGCTTTGAGTAGTGGGAACATGTGGGCCTGGGCCTCTCTTAGCAAACAGTGGAATTTATTTACTAGTACAGAAATCTGATCCCTGATTTAGGATGAGGTTAGGAGACCATGTTGCAAGATAGAAATAAAATTATGTAAACTAGAGGAAGATGGAAGGAGAAAACACAAGTGGAAGACAGGGATAACCCTGGGGATACACAAACACATTACTGAAATTAAGAAAGGTTGAGCAGTTGGTCTTGAACATTATTTAATAATAATTAAGCATTTGATGCATATTCTTTATAGTAATTTACTACTTAGAAATTGTTTTAAACAAAAGTCTGACGCTACACTGTATGAACAAGAAGAGGGATTATTAATTCACTTTTTTAGTACTTCCTCCTGGATTTCACCATGTTGAAACTGATCTGCTCCCCTTATTGTGCTCTACCAGTATACTTTCTGCCTCCATGAATTGACACCACTTTTCAGGCTGCTCTGACTGACAAGTCTGCAAGGAAATCCTATTGACTAAGTATACATACAATCAATTAATTTTCAAAATAGCCCTTACAGGTAGACACTATGATTCTGCTCACTTTGTAGAAAAGTAAAACAAGGCTCAACAAAGATACAGCAACTAGTCTAAGGTATAGAATTGCAAAAACCTGCCCAGACAATACAACTACAAAGCCCAGGTTTTTTAGTTAACATTACCTCCCCAAAGGAAATTAAAACCTGTCTAAAAACTAATCTATTTTAAGGCAGGATATTTTTAAATGTAAAAATTAAAATTAAATTCCTGGCCACTATAACTTGAACAATACATTCAAGAAAATCTTCAGAAAAATTTAGAGATGACTATTAAGGACAATTCCAAGATAAGTTAGAATGTGAGCAAGGCATGGACTGTATCTGTTTTATTACTACATACCCACATCTAATACATAATAGGTGTTTTGTTTTTATGTATATTTATGTACATTTATATCCTGCCACAAGTCACCCAATTCTTAATGCCTAAAATCCTACCACCATCATCTCTTGTGTAAATTATTTAAAACACCCTTCTGACTGATCCCTGATAGATTATTCCACTCTTTTGTTCAGGCTACAGTGGCTTCTCAAATCTATCAGAACAGGGTCAGTCTTTATTATGGCCTGAAAGACCAATGATCTCCTTATTCCATTATTCTCTGACCTCCCCACACACAAATATGCCCAGGCTATTGGACTCAAAGTTTTGTGCATGCTAAGAAAGTACTCTACCACTGGCTTAAAACCCTTGACCTCCTCCTAGTATCACCTCATTTATTCTACACCAGACTCCTTGTTCTTCCTTAAATATGCCAGGTGCAATCTCATTTCAGGTCATTACAGACTGTGCCCTGTGCTTTAAAAGCTCTGATTCACATTATCACTTTTTCAATGAGTTCTATTTAGTCCATTTTATTTAAAATCACAAACTACTACTAAGTTCAATTATCCTTTTTTTTTTCTTCATAGGATTTTACCACACTTCTAACATGGTATACAATCTAACGTTTATAAGTCACTATCTCTTAAAGATGGTGCATCCCAGTGCTGGCTTAGCACTGTCTACTGCATAAATATTTGAATCAATCTTTATATTCCACAATAGGAGCTCAGTATGTAATTGCTGAATAGAGTTTATGAAATATTTGGCATGGATTAAGATGCTTACCAGAGCATGTCTATTTGTCAGATCTATAAAACGATTAGAAATACAAGTCAGTTTTAACAGGACTTATCAGAAGCTCACTGGGAAAGTAGTTGAAAGTACCGTTGCCTTTATTTGTAGTATTAGCTTGTTTCCCCACAGGATTTCCAACTTGTATAACTGAAAGTGACTAAAATTTTTTAAAAAATAATTTTGTACAAGGAAGTAAAGTAAAAGGGAGCAGAAATTTCCAATCTGAAGGCAAAAGAACAATTTTAAAGGCAGAGTAACAAATTTGGCTTAAATTCATTGAGGGTTGGGGCTTACAACTACTTACAGTGGAAATGGGATATTTTTGGATCATAGAAAATATTTTGGAATGAATTATCATTTTTTAAAGATGGTCCTGTCCAATGTGAGAACCAAATCCATGACTTAACTGTTCAATCCTGTGATGCTGTAAAGCCTATAAACTCAGAATTTTTAAAGATAAGGAAATTAAATTTTAACATGAATGTTATTTTAAGCATTTTCCCTTATTTTTCAATGATGGAAAACCCAAGGGGCATGAATCAAAACAAGGTGTTTGAAGAGCCAAGTAAATTTGTTAGTAGCGCTACCTAATATTTCATCTGGCATAGTCCCCATTCCTCTTTAAATTTAGTGTATTATCTAACACTGCTTCGTTAGAGCATGCATGTATTGTAGTAAGTAAATTCTGCTTAGTTTCTAGGTCATAATTTAGCAAATTACTCACAAATGAATGAGCAAAAGTAAATTCCCTTCAATCAGAACGTAACATGTTTGAACAGCATTGTCAAATTTCATTTAACATTAATCTACTAATTTGATGGATAATCCAAGAAGTATATTTTTTAGATATTTTTGAGTTTTTCATGTACTTGTGAGACTATTTCAAAAAATTCACGAAAGTCAGCAGTGTAGGTCTTTTCCAAAAAGATGAAAGATATTCTCCCAGAATATTATTCTGGGAGAAATATACAGCAGTTCTGTATATTTCATACAATAAGTAGCCATCTATTGTTGAGTTTTTAACTTGGACTCAAATCTCTTATCTATTTTGGTTATATATGATTAGTAATAACACAATTTTGAACAAAATGGATAGTTTAAGGTCTGCAACAGATATTTCCCCAAATACTATATTATACTCTGAACAAATATGCACCAAAGAAATAAAGCATACAATATGTTGGCTTTAATCTTTAAAAAAGTGAACCTGATTTTACTGTGGAAAGTTATAATAAACATGGAAAATTCTGTATTCTCCCAAGCATGTAATCATTAGGTAAAAACTCATCTAGGCAAAATAGTATTTATGCTTCCATTTTATTGTTTTTAAGAATTAAACTGCCACCTCAGTAGTCTTAAGAGCAATATAATGAAACATACATACATTTAGACTTATGTCCATCATAGCTTCAAAGGCTTCCCTGAAATAAGGCTGGGATTCACATCTTTTTCCTTAAGAAACACTAACAGTAATTTTTTTTTTCCTTCTACCCACCCACCCTCATTCAAACAATGAACTGATGAATTCATATCTAACTCCATTTAAAATTTTTGTCCGCTACAAGACATTCATCTGATCTGCCTCCCTGCATATTTATTAAATATAACTGAAAAATAAATCATTTTTAAAAGCCTATAAGAATTCTTAACATGTGGAATTTTATCATGATATTTTTTTTTTTTTGTCCAAAACAAAGGCGAAGTGGTTTCTTGCCACATTCAAAGCTAGTGAATTTCAATAAGCGCAGGAGAGCTTTTCATAAATAGTTGAGAAGCTCTAAAGTGAATTTGGCTATTTTTCTAATTATAAGAAACAAAGAATGGTTTGGATTTTAACAGTATTATTTTAACAGCTCCTAAACAGGGGCATGAAAAGGAATCAAGTTTGCACCAGTCCAAGTACCTACAGTAATATGATAGATGCACTCACCACCATTTCACACTATTTCACTCCCATGCTTCTAATAACAAGAATTTCTCACTAGAAATAGTGCATTAACAAACTAGACTTTCAAACTGCTAAGTGTGAAAAACCACTTGCTTAAGAAAAAAGTGTATTACTTATTTTCAGTCAAGGTTGAAATGGCCATTTATATTATTTCTAAATTCTGCTCTAAGTTCAGAAATGATTTTGCATCTGATCATCCAAGAATGTGTTTTGCCTGTTCCTGACAGAATAAAATGGTAAATTAGCAATCAGTTTACTCTTTGTCAAAAAGAATTGTTCTAAATTTATATACTACAAACTATCTAATAAATGATATCTGCATACTACACGTCATGTTTATATTATGCACCATTTTAGGGGGGAGGAAAAACTTCACAGGGTTTATTCAAAGGATATACAATAATATCCTAAGAAGGTTAATTTATACATATGAGATCTGTATAAACTGTAAGTGGTCATCTCAGCTGGACTGTAACAAGCCCCTATAATGCAAAAGCTGACTCTAAAGGCACCTTATAAAGCACTGAAATTCACAATTTAGTCATTACTTTTTTCTTCTCCAATACAAAATTATCTGGTAGTCTTTACTGTTGACTCCATGCTAAAATGTTCCATGTTTAGATTGCATTACCAAACAAAGGAAAAGGAAAATAGTTTTAAAATTTCAAGTTAGAGGAAAATCCCTTATCACAGAGCAATGAAACCTGAGCAAATGCTAGTTTGTGATTACAAGAAAACATCCTTCATTAATACATTATTTAAATTCCTCCACAACATTCAAAGTGTAGTTTAAAATCCAATAAACGAGAACCCACACAAGCACAGAATCAAGCTACCATGAAATGAGGATTTTATATAAAGCCTATTTAGCCCTAAATATTTAGCTTAAGACAATGAACAGAGTAGAACACATTTCATCTAAATAACACCATTTAAACAGCTCTATAAAATAATGTTACTTAAGATTAATAAGTGTGGTGCATCATGTGATTCCAATCATTCAGTAAAAAAGCATTAATGAGTAACAGCATCCCCTCACCAGCTTGGAGCCTATAGAGTTGAATACTTTGGCCATATCTTTTCAAATAATCAGAATATCTTTTAATATTACAAACATAAATATATCTTAGTATTGGAATTCCAATGTATTTTGGTGCTCCTGAGGCTGCCTAAATGTGAAAAGGCATCCAAGTAAAGTATATTACATACTTCCTATACCGCAAAATTTCAGTGCCTAAAATGTGAAATAATTCTCTATCATTTAACAGTCTGCCCTTATAGCAAATTCTAGTAGATTTTTACTTCTAGGATTTTATTGTAACTTTGGGAAATTAGTGGTAAAACATATGGTTTTATAAAACAGTATGTGGCTGCACTTAAATTCACATAAAAATAGCATTTTTACAACCATATTGAAATTTAATCCTTTTACACAGGTTAACAAAATGTATCACAAGAAAAACTAAACATTGGGTTTAACAAAAGCAATACTTTTGAAAGTGAAACAATGAAAATTTTTTTTCAAATTTTTTTTTTTACAAATGGTCACTTCTGGGTCAATTTACCACCTAGGGAACAAAGTTGTTAAAATATAGCCGTGCTCAACTGAGTCACTTATCTGCACTATAGCATAGTACTTGAAATCAATCCTAAGGTCAAGATTTAAAACCATTTTAAGAGACAAGACCCTATGTGTTTTATAGCCACCTCAGAGGTACTTTTCCTTCCCCAACAGTCAAAGCTTAATTAAAAGATTGACTACACATTAAGTTTTTTTCCTCATCATATCTTCAGTTCAAAATACTAGTATCATTGGTAATAAGGTCTGTATCTTGTCTGATCTGGATGATGTGGTCCAGGAAGTGGGGTTTGAGAAGGCGGACCCTGCATTCGTGGAGGAGGTGGCGGCCCTCTTGGTGCAGGCCATATACCAGGACTCATTCCCCCTGGTTGGGTAAATGGAGGGCTCAGAGTTCCTTGATCTTCAGTAAATTGGGGTAAAGAATTTGGATTATAATGGTGAGGAGGGGGTGCAGTTACAGGTGGACCACCATGTTGAGGTGGGGGAGGTCCTGGAGGAGGATGATTCATATAAGGTGGCATCTGGGCAATAATATGTCCAGGGGGAGGGGTTATTGGTGGAGGAGCAGAGGTCATTGGTGGAGGTGGAGCTTGGCTATATACCAAGTGAGGAGTACCTGCAGCCTGGGGAGGATGTGGCATTGGATGGCTTATTGGTGGTGGAGGAGGTGGGGGTGGTGCATAATGTTGCTGTGGAGGCATAATATGATGAGGGTGCGATACCACTGGTTGACCCTGATATTCAGGATGATGGTGAGCAGGTGCTGGGGCAGGAGGTGGTGGTTCTCTAGCACCTGAATTTGAGTCATCCTGAATAGGGACAGTTATTAAATTGCTGTGTTTTCTTGTTGAAATGCGAAAGGTTTCCTGACTGACCGAACGAGGTGGAGGTGGAGCCATGGACAATTCTGCTGGAGGAGCACGAATATCCTCATGTGGCTGATTATAGTGCTCATGGGGCACATGTTGCAAAGGAGGTGGTGGCATCATGATGTGCTGCTTTGGCGGAATATGACTCATATGGTGCTTGTCTGGTGGCATTATAAAACGATCAGGGATGTCAGCTGGTGGTGGGGCAATAGGAGGATGAACATTTTCAAGTGAAGCACGAGTAACAGGTTTTCCAGCTCTCATATGGCGATGATTGATATGAGCCTGTAAGTCTCTCTGAGACAAATACGTTCTCTTGCACCCTTGAACAATGCTACACATGAAGAGAGAACCTCGTGTACACTGTTCAATTCGCTGGACAGGATCACTACAGCTAAATTAGAAGGGAAAAAAGTTTGATTTACTAAAAACAAGGTAAAAATAACGCACTTATTTAAAACAATACACCTATTTTTAAAATGTTATATAAAACATAGCAAAAGTTCACACTAAAAGTTATAGTTACTCTAAGTGAACCTTTAAGTTTTCCCACCTTGTTTCTCAACATCATTATTTCTGTCAACCCCAGAACTCTTCATGGTATTAGCAGAGTATATCTTAAGAGGAGACCGTCCCAAAACCTAGAGTTTATTCTATAAGTGGCTATTTACTCGTTGGCAAAAAAAAAAAAAAAATCCAGAAGGACAAAGCTAAGGACCTATCACAACCATGGAATTCAAACTTGTATTACTGAGCAGATTTGCTGAGCAAATACTACTAAATGGAGGACAGTAAGTGGGAGATGCTGCAAGGATAGTAACAATGGGTAAGATCATCAACAATGGGTAAGATATTAGTGTACTTAACATTAAACATAAAAAACAAATTTACATCTTGACTATCAGGGTTCCTTAAGAAAGGAGTTTTTTTGAATTGTGAGATAAATGTACTAAAAAGTAGTTTAACTTCCTGCCTTTTGAAGTTGAGAGCATTAACTTTATCTTAACATTTTCTTAATGACTCACAATCAAAATTATAACTATTCTTCATTCATATTTAAACATTCTTGCCTTTAAAGTCTTTGTGATATAGTGAAGAGAGGACAGAATTAGAAATTCAAATATCTAGGAGCTAGTATTGGCCCTATAATTGAGGAGTCATTTAACCATTTTAAATGTTTCCTCATTTGTCAAGCGAAATTAAAATATGTACTCTAACAATGTTTTATACCTAGTTCACCTTAAAAGAGTATTCTTACGATCAAATAATGAAAGCAATGGTATTTAATCACCAGTTAAGTGATGCATGTTCAGATATTTTTTTGAGACAGGGTTTCACTAAGATGATAAGGTTGGCCTCAAGTTCAGGATTCTCCTGCCTCAGCTTCCACAATCACTGGGATTACAAGTGTGTGTCACCATGTCAGGCTAAATGACTCTATACTCTTGATATTGAATTCTATTTTTCCATCCTGTGATTCCTGTTGATACTAAAATGCTTCCCTTGAGTGACCACATAGCACACTTCTCATTTTTCACTATAAACTCAAACATCTCCACATTAACAGGATGTGAGACACTTTCTTTTGTGTGATGCTTAACAGCAATAATATGTAATGTTTAACTCTGGTTTCTGATCTGGGTATATTAATCCAGATAGGTTTATGTCCTAAAAAGGCTAAGGACAACACAGGTGAGGTGCTTGCTAGAGTTATATTTAATACCTTGAAAACTAAATTTCCTTTTAAACATTAGCTTTGGAACCCTTATGTAAAGGAGGAAACTTTTCTTCTTTTTTTTTTATTTTTTATTATTTTTGCAGTGCTGGGGATTTAACCCAGGGCCTCTATATCCCCAGCCCAAGAGGAAACTTTTTAATGTCCTCTACATATTGTTTTTTATCACACAGGAAACCATTTATCCAAAGAAAGTAATCTACATTTACAACATAAAGTAAATGTACACTGGGTTGGAAAATTAGACATTAGAGAAAACAACCAAAACAAGTAACATAAGCTGCTAATTCCATAACTCTTCTGAATTACAATTCTGCAGAGGACTCTTTTAACTCACAGTACAAATTTTATAATGTTACTTTAAGTCAAGAAAATCAGTTGTCAATGAGTTGTCAATGAATCATTCCCTTCTCTCTCAGTAATGCCAATTTCTTACACCAAAAAGGGAATCATCCCTTGGAATTGTTCACAGCTTCGTTAGCAACCAATACTCCAAGGCTTGAGTGCTTCAAATAGAGGTTATAAGGAATCTAAGAATCCTAAGGCTGTACCAAGGAAGTTCCTATTAGTCTTTTTCACGCCTTCCTTATCAGGGGTTCTAAACTGATATAAAAATTCCTACTTCATCTTGATTCTTAAAGGTTATCCCAAAATGGACCCAGCTCTTCATAACTTGTTTGGGTCTATGTCATGACTGTGTTGAATTTGTTAAATGAAGTTAAATAATAATCATGTTTAAATAGCTTATATTACATAATGCTTATTATGTCCTATTAATCAATCAGTCTTCAATGAATCCTAAAAGTAATCTAGGAAGGTCAGTATAATTATCAGTTCCATTTTATAAATTAATAAACAGTTTATATCACACAGCCAATAAATGGCAGAACAGGGATTTGAATTCAAGAATTCTAATACCAAAAGTCTCTGTTCTTAATTACTAAACCATACTATACTACCTCTCTAATGAGAAAGAAGGAAAGAACAAAAGAAACAGACAGACTTAGTTCTTTGGACTAAATGGATTTAGTTCTTCACAACTTGTCTGAATCTGTGAAAAGCAAGCAAGAAAATAATTGCTTTTGGTTGAGAATACTAACTCTAAAATGGCACAGAGATTTTATCATTTGGGACAATTTAAGTTGATGGTTGTTAGCTGCCCATCATCTTAAGAAGGCTAAAGCCAACTTTGGGCTCACAAAGATTAGCCATGTCTACATATTTGATACTTTGCCTGATTTACATCACACCCTGACCTTTAACCCTTTATAAACCATTATACCACAAACTTTATCAATTAAAAATGTAAAGATGACCTTATCTTACCCTGGACACATCTTATCTCCCTTTTTTTCATGTAAAATAGCACAGTCATAGCAAAAAACATGCTTGCATGGAATCTGTAAATAAAGACATTATAGTTAGGCATACTGGACTACTTAAAATATTTCCATAAAAAATAACAATAAGCATAGTGACCTATATATAGAAAGAACGTGAAAACTGTTAAAATGAACATTTAAAAAGTACTAACTATATAAAAGCAATAGTTAACACCTTTTTTTAACCACAAAGGCTTTGAGAATGTGTTGAAACTTTGGACCCTTTCTTAATAATGTGTGTGTGTATATACACACACACACACACACACACACATATATATACACACACACACATATATACGTATATATATATATATACGTATATATGTGTGTGTGTGTATATGTATATATATGTGTGTATACATATATATATGTATATATATGTGTGTGTGTGTATATATATACACACACACACATCTGCTTACATTTTCTAGAGGTATAAGTCCTATAAATTTCAAACACAGTCCCTGCTGGCTTAAAGCTCATGAAGATCACTGTAATCATGTTTTATCTTATCTTTTTTCTCCTGAAACTACTCCAAAGTAAGAAATAACAATTATATTAAATTTGTAGTATTCTCTTCATAAAACTTCACTTAATACTTCATACTTAAAATGTTACAAACATAGTTATTAAACAGTGAAAAACCCTATCTACTTAAATTTCAGAATTCAACCTCTATGTAAATGCCTACATTCAGAAAATTAGGATTTAATTTAAAGTATACTTACCATTCGCCCATAGATTTTAATAGGCAATCCACATTTGTCACAGAAATGAACTGGTGTATCATCCTTTTCACCTAAGATGTTGATCTGTTGAAATGATACAATTAAAATTTCCTTCTTATCTAATTCTAAAAATTTTATAATTCATATAATGGTATGGTTAGCATTTATATAAACATTTTTATAACAATTAGAAATAGAGGTTTCTTAGTTTAATCCTCATGTTAACCATTAGTTTGTTTTTCTTCTTGAAGAGTAGTTATTGATTTTACTTCAATGAAAATCACCTCCAATTATTTTTTAAAGTAATGGAACCCTGGCATTAATAAGCAAGTGATTTGTGTATGATCAAAGTCACAGATATTAAAAATTCATAGAAGACATTCTTTACGGATTATGCGTTTCAATTATTTCATACTTAATTTTTTATTTTTAATTATACCTTAAAGTCCCAAAAAAGGTGTCCAGGAAATCTTCGTTGATTTCCAAACAGTTCGCCTCCTTTACAGTCATACCGCTCTTCTTCATTATAATCAAATCCTTCTGAGAAAAAAATAATGTTACCCATTAACTTTTCAAAGCTTAAATTTCATTTGGGAACTATATATACATGACAAAATAGGCCTATTCACTGAAAAGCCTATCTTATGTCTTTTAAAGTTCTTCCAAAAATAAGATAGACTAGTTTAAAACACCAGCTAGAAATGATCTAGTCCATCCTATTACTTTATAATTGATTGCAGTATACTCAATAATTCAATATACAAGATTAGTGGTACAGCCAGGCATGGTGGCACACACCTGTAATCCTAGCTACTGGGGAGGCTGAAGCAGAAGGATTGTTAAATTAAAGGACAACCTCAAGAACTCAGCAAGACCCTGTCTCAAAATAAAAAAGGGCTGGGGATATAATTCAGTGGCAGAGTACCCCTGGGTTCCATCCCCTGTGTGTGTGTGGGGGGGGGGGAGTTAAATTAACAGCAAAACCAAGAACAGCCAAGGTGTCTCGACTCCCATTTAAGTGCTCTTATCAATTCATCAGATTATCTCTAAAGTGTAAAACTTTACTGATTATACCATCATGCTCACTGCACAATATTTTAAGATACTGATCACATTTATTCTAATCTACTTACAAAAGTAGATAATGCTGCAATAAACTGATTTTATTGCCAAAAGGACATAAAGAAAAAAAAGGAATTCTGAAGATTTTCTATGACAAAATTTTTCTTATTAAGCTTTTCTTAAAAATCCTTCTCAGTCCCACACTGAGCATAACTTTAGAATCAATATATTCATACTTCATTCTTTCGATTAAAACCTCTCCCTGGTTAATCACCCAAATGGCAGGAGCTATATGATGATTATCTGTAAACTTCAGACAATAAAAAAAAATATCAAATAGTTTCACCTTCTAATTAAAAAGTTGAGATAGTAATCATCTCAATCCTTTCATCTCACACAAAAGTATAGAAAACCAATGAATAGTCTGATGGAAATTCTAAGTAGAATCCAATTTCCTAAAGTAAAGCTGAGAAGACAAAGATACCCCTCCTTCAAGGCTTCTCATGACTCTTTTGGCCCTAGAATTGGTAAACAGAGTAGCCACAACATACCCTTTTAATCTTACCCACCTAGCTAAATACCAACACCTGCAAACAGATGGATGGATGGACACACACACACATACACACACACACACAGAGTAATGCAAGAGTTTTGTGAAGCTGATTCATATAGTCCAGCATACTGCTATTTAATTACTTCTAATACAAACATATAGTTCAAAGTAACGGTTTTCTTATCAATTATACCCTAGGCTCTTGTATGGCCACTTACACCTTATAAAAGCTGGGTCATTTAAAATTCAAAATAAAGAAAATCATTGCTAGAAACCCAGAAAATTACCAAGATGAATGACCAAGGAAATGAGAAGTACACTGTGACTTTTCAGAGTGGCTTAACCAGTACCCCCCATCATTAAATTATATCTTTGTACAGATAACATACTAGCACCCAAAACTTCCTATTTTGATCAATTCCTGAGGGGGAAAATTAATTTCTTAAGGATTTCAAATAAATAAACCTAAAGTATCCATTAGTTACCTTCAACCTCAGTTTATGTTATTAAGAGAAACTTTTAACGGTAATTCCCTCTAGAAAGAGCTGTAGGATTGGGGATAAGGGGGAAATACCTAAGAGGAAAATATGGGAGATTTTACCTTCTTTGCATTATTTGGATTATTATTAAGACAAAAATATTGTTTATCATGTTTAGTTTAAAATATTACTTAAAAAAAAAAAAAAAGGAAAGTGAGCCTAGAAAGTAGAGTAGCTGCCCTAGGTTGCAACTACTATGATTTTTCATTGATTTATTGATTGATTGGTGCTGGGATCCAACTTAGGGCCTTGTACATGCTAAACATTGAGCTATACCCCAGCTTTACCACCATGATTTACAATGTTTCAACTTTAAGTAGGAGAGAAATTCTACAGTAAAAAAAAAAAAAAAGATTGCTAGAATAGAAAATTTAGAAATATAACTACTTTTGGAACTTTATTCTGTTTTGTTTTGTTTGGGGTACTAGGGATTTAACTCAAGGATTTAACTAGGGATTTAACTAAGCCACACCCCCTGCCCTATTTTGTATTTTATATAGAGACAGGGTCTCACGGAGTTGCTTAGCACCTCTCTTTTGCTGAAGCTCCAGAGCCACTGGGATTACAGGCATTCACCAGCCTCTGCCACACCCCCACCCCCCACCACCTGCCCCTTGCCCAATTAGAACTTTAATACGTCAATGAAAAGAATCCTATTCAGAAAGGAAACTATAGACTAATCAATGGTTGGCAAAATAGCAGTTATGGAGACAAATAAGTGAGACCTCACTTTCTGTTAGGTTTTCTGTTTGTTCGTTTTGTTTGTTCATTTTTAATAGTCAAACACAGCCAGGCCTGGTGGCACACACCTATAATCCCAGCAACTCTGGAAGCTTAAATTCAAGGTCAGCCTCAGCAGTTTAGGAAGGCCCTAAGCAACTTAGTGAGATCCTGTCTCAAAACTTTAAAAAAGCAGGGAGGGGTGCACTGGTAAAGTGCCCTAGGCTCAATCCCCAGTACCAAAAAATTGAATAATAATACTAATAACAACCACCAAACACATATCCATAAATGTACCAAAACAGAGGTTAGCAAACTTTTTCGGTAAAAGGCCAGACAATAAGTATTTTAGGGTATGTGGGCCATATTGTCTCTACTGCAAATACTCAACTCTGCCATTATAGTAGGAAAGCAAAGCAGCCACAGACAAAACTTAAATGAACAATCATGGTTGTGCTGTAATAACTTTATTTATAAAAACAGGGTCAGATTTGGCCCACTGTCCAATTTACTGACTTCTGCTAAATAGGAAGATAGGAAAACTTTTTTATACTCACAGAATAAGGGAAGGCCTTTTAAAGAATGTCTTAAAACTCAAAAGTCCTAACAGGAAGACTAATTATCTGGCCACATAAAATCTTCAAGATCTTTACAAACAAAAATTTTATTCAAATAAAATTCAAAAGACAAATGGAGAATACAAATAACAAATGGCCAATTGCATTAATTTACCTAAACCTCATAAAAATCAGAGAGATTTTTATGTAAAAGAATATAAATAGAAAAAACCTAGGCAGCTGGGAGCAGGGTGCACGCCTGTAATCCAAGCGATTTGGGAGGCTGAGTCAGGAGGATGGTGAGTTCAAAGCCAGCCTCAGCAACTTAGCAAGGCCCTAAGCAACTCAGTGAGACCCTGTCTCTAAATAAAATACAAAATAGGGCTGGGGATGTGGCTCAGTGGCCCAGTGTCCCTGAGTTCAATCCCTGGTTCCGAAGGAAAAAAAAAAAAAAACCTAGGCAAAAGAAATGAACAATATTATGAAAAGATACACAATCTTACATATAATTAAAGAAATTTATATTATACAAAAAAATTTAAGTTAATAATACCAGATATTAATGTGTTCAATTTGACAATATGTGTCAAATTCTAAAATGTACATTATCACCAAGATTTTAAATGTCCAAATTTTTTGCAAAGTATTAAGCTGTATATACAAAAATATCTGCTGTACCATTGTAGAGGGAAAAACCTAGGTAATTTGCTAAATAAACTATGGTATATCATAAATGAAATACACAAACCTACTGGTTTTTTTGTTGTTGTTTTGTTTTTTTGGTACCAGGGATTGAACCCAGGGGCATTTCACCACTAAGCTACATCCCCAGCCCTTTTATATATTTTATTTAGAGACAGGGTCTCATTGAATTGCTTAGGGCCTCACTAAATTGCTGAGGTTAGCTTTGAACTCTTGATCCTCCTGCTTCAGCCTTGCAAACCGCTAGCCAAACCTATATTTTTAAATGAAGTACATCTGTCTGTACTGATAAGGCAAAATGTCAAATGCACATTATAGCACTGGGGTTGTAGCTCAGAGGTAAAGCGATTGCCAAATACATGTGAGGCACTGGATTCAATCCTCAGTACATAAAAATAAATGAAGATATTATGTCCATCTGCAACTGAAAAAAAAAATTTTTTTTAAATGCACATTACATGAAAAACTACCTAGGGAAAAAACTACACTTTTGTACAAGTCTTAATAAAGATTACTTTGGAAAGGATTATAGAGGGAGAAGAGCTAATTTCACTCTTATATTATGCTTTCTGGATACCATGTAGGTTTATTTTTAAATGGGAAACTTATAAAGGGAGAAAAAAAAGCACAAAATATGCCAAAATTAACTAAAAAGGCTAAAAAGAATATGTAAGATTAAAAAATAAATAAAAGGTAGCCATAAGTAAATAAGATCACAGACTATATTGTACAATCAGATAAACAAAAAGACTGTTCAACATATTAGTTTAAACAAATTACCTTCATCACCAGGTGGAGCCTTTGCAGGCATCCTGTTTATAGTCCTTTGAGTTCGAGGTGCAGGTTTGGCTTTGTTTGCTTGTTTGGAGATAAGTTTTATAGGTATTCGTCTGCGAACATCAAGACCACCCAATGATCCAGAACTATTAGTGCCTTGTAACTCATTGTCTATGTTAGGGGGAAAAAAAGTTTTAATTTCTTTTAGTTTTTCTTTTTGAAGATTATTTCATCTCAGGTAATAAAACAACACAATCAACATTATCAAGGATTAACAATGTTGGCCCTGATTTTAAATATTATATTAACATAAAATTTACTGCTAATTTTCTTTCTTTTGGAGAAACATTTAAAGCAATGCTTTTTACCCTTTTGGAGACATGGAACCCTATCAGAAACTGATAAAGCTATAGAACCTTTAACTCTCCTAGAAAAGTGAACAATAAAACTTTTCATATAATTCCAGTTTACAGAAACATAAAAGACTTCATGAACCCAAGATAAGAATCTCTGCTTAAAGTAATTATAAGAATTTTTTTAATTAAAAAAAAAAAAAAAAGGAAAAGAAACAAAACTGTTCCTATCTCCTGTCTGATCATCAAGCATGCCAAGTAGGCATTCAACGAATTTGCTAAGTTTACACATCAGGGCAACCAATAAAACTGTAAACAAAAAACTAATCCAGATGAAGGCAAAATTAAACAATGCATCTGAAAATGAAGTCAGTTTTAAAAAGGAGATTATTTCCTTAAGCCTAAAATGGTTCTTCTAAAAATGTTCAGGAATACAGTAAAAATTTATTATACCATGTAGTAACAGAAACATGCAATAATTTGTAATATAGCATTTCTAGAGATACACTTATTCTGAGCACTATAAAAGAAAATTATAATCTAGGAGGATGCAAGGTTTCTAATTCCATCTAAATATAAACAAAAATCTCTGCTTGTTATCATCCATGAAATAAATTATGATCCATTATTATTTCATAGAACCAACTCATGTACAGCTTGAAGAGTTACCTTTGTTCATCAAGTACATGAAAAGATAACACAGAAAATATTCAACTTAACCTAGAGACAAAAAGGAAAAAGTCCTAAAATGAGAAACGTAAAGAAACAAAAATTTTAAGTTGTTTTAAACATATATTATTGAACAAAGTTGTGTAACTGCCTCTGCAAAAAATATTACAATCAAAACAAATAAATCAACAGTAAATATTAAGTATCAGTAAAGATGCTTTACTGATGTGGAAGTGGTAACCTAATACTAATGACCTCCAAGGCTGTATTATAGACATGTTAAATTCACATTTATTTACACTTTTTGTATTAATGATTATTTTAAATAATTTTTCAGTCTACTTTCTAATCTTTTGAAGGCTAATCCTTGAAAAAAACAATCATGGAAAAAGGATTACCTGGTTAGCTAAACTCTTCAATTAGAATAAATTCAACTTTTTCAACTTTATCAATTTTCAACATTTCACTAAATGAACTAACAAGTTGGTTAATGTATTTCATTCATTTTCACTGCCTTTGCTTATTTATGCAAAAGTACTTAGAGCAATGAACTAGCCAAATGACTGAATAACATTTTTCTTAAAAAGTATTCCTGACTTTCCAATGAACTAAAAGCTAATATTGTCCCTCAGCATTAAAAGGATTCTTAAGGGTTTCCCCTTTGTGAATGAAAATACTAACACTTCATTACAAGTTCTTTTCCCATCACCCTAAACATGTGAGGTCTCTATTGTTGCTCACATGGTAAGTTTACCATATTCAAGAGCATGCTGCTGCCCCTTAAAACTTTGCAGCTTGCTTCACAAATTCAAGTTATAAAGCAGAGCACTTCGTAGTGATAACAATCTGGGATTAACTGGGAGACTTTTTTAAAATTAAGAATCAAAACATACAGTACAATTTCCTTTTGAATATAATAAGTAAACCTAAACCCCATAATAACAAAGTCCTTGGATATTACCCAAAAAGAAAACTAAGAATAACGGGCCATTTAAGGTGAATCCACCTTACAAGGAAGAGCACTTTTTACTATGTAGCTTAAAAAGGTTTAGGATTTTTATCATGAATAAAAGGAACCAAGAAATATTTTACAAAAATTTAGATTACTTTACAAAGGTGTTAAATTCAATAATGCATCTGAGTGATCAAAGAATTAATCAAGTGTTGTTTCCTGGAAAATTTCTTCTCCTCAAAACACCTTCATTTTACATTTCAATTTTAAGCATGACCATATAATGGGTCATTTATGCATAATATTCAAGGGTTTCACCAATTTTTCCAAAAACCTCAATTTTGATATTAAAATCATTCTCAAGATGCCTATTCTGTCACGATGTCTTCAATTAACTAGCTAACAGCATTACCTCGTTTGTCAATGGCTTGTGATTGTCATCAAATTCATGTTTACAAATTTCAAGAGTATCTGAAGCTTTTGCAAAAGTTCTTTCCTCACAATCAATGTATAGCAATTGGTACTGTCTTTTGACATGAAACATTAAGGAGAATGCCTCACAAAGAAATTAACTTTTACTTCCCATGCAACTTTTAACTTAGAAAATTAGGATAATAAAGACTCTAACACATCCATCCTTTTTTCGGATTTCCTAACATAACAACTTCTAAACTGTGAAAGGGACTTCACTCCCAATTCTGTTAATAGGATTAAAGAAGAAATATTTTGCAAAAACTCAACATTTGATACCCTACCTTCAAGATTCCAGAGTTTCAACTCTAATCTTCCAAACTCTGGAGTTCCTTAGAGCTTAGTTCTAGGTCCTTTTCTCTTCTATACTCCTCTCACTAAATGATCTCACCCATGCTCATGCTTTAGAGGTATCAACTATAAAGTATTAACTCCCGAATATGTATTTTCAGTCCATATCTTTCCTCTGATCTCCATTTGGTATATCCCATCCTCTCTCAATACACATCTCATACTCAGCAGTCCAAAACCAAATTCTTGTTCCCAAATTCCTAACTTCCACTTTAAAAAAAAAAAAAAAAAGTGTTTTTCTCCTTTTTCTCCAAGTTAGTTCCATGCACTACCAAGATGCTCAAACCAGAAACTCAGGCATTTCTCATTTTTCTCAGATACCTCCAAATCAATGCATTAGCAGGTGCTTGAGCTCCACCACCAAAATATTTATTACATCTACCCTTTCTCTCCCCTCATCCCACTTCCCTCCACCTTTTGTTGGGGTGGTGGTGGTGCAGGGGTTTCAACATTGTGCACTCCATGGTAGGCAATTACTCCAACACTTCATTTTCACTAAACAAAGCTTCTCTACTGGTCTACTATAATCACCTCCTAAATTGTCTATTTTATATTATTCTTGACTTCCACAGAATAGTCATTATACATTTAAGATTATTTTCCTTCTTTGACATCTATTCAGAGACTTCATATTCACTCAAACTAAAATTAAACTCTTTACTGTACCTTTCAAAGTCCTGAATGTGTTGACTTAGCCTTCCTTTTCAATCTCAACTTAGGGCTCTTTTTCCCTTGCCAACTGGGCCACAACTAAATGGCATTCTCTATATTTTCCTATACTGGAGTCTCTGAACTTGCTGAAAATGTTCTTCCTCCTGCTTTATTATGTGGCTAGATTTTTTCTTATCCATGAGTCTCAACTACTACCTTTCCAGAAAGACCTTCCCTGCCCACACGCTCTGAAACTTCCTACTCCACAGCATTTGTTTTTCTTCAAGACACTCACCATAATCTGTAAACAATTATTTATATATATTTATATATACCATATATATATATGAGAGAGTATGTCTGTCTTCCCCAGCAGAATGTAATTTCCACAAGGAAAAGGACTCAGTTCTATTGTTAACCCTTCCATCATTCTATCTCCAGGCCTGCAAGTATCTAGACATATCTGTCATAAAGAAACATGTATATACACACGTGCAATTATATAATTAAATATGTATTTGATGATTGTGGGCATTCCACTCAATGCTTAAGAAAAAGTCAATTCCCCACCACCACCACCACATATGCTATGGTCGATATAACTGAAGCACTTATTAATTTCAAGTGCACTCATTCAATATCCAAGAACCACAAGAAAGTGAAGCGCATAACATCTAACAAGGTGGAGCTACTCTTGGCGAAAGGGATGAGAATGTCTTGATCTTAAGTGTTCCTATGTAAGTGGCCTCAAATAATGATGAGAAAGGAACACAGTCGAAGCGTGGGGACGCTTTGGGCTTAGGTGAAAATTTCTAGCTGCTCTGCTTATGAATTGGAAAACTACATCCGAATCCCTTCTGTAACCTCTAGTCCATGAAGAATAGGAGAGAGAATACAAGAAGTAACTACTGCAACACCCGCCTAAAGCTGTGAGCAGGAAGTCTTCAACCCACTCCCTGCGCAAGGAGGCTTCAATTTCCAGTGGTATCCACCCGCCAGTACCCTGTAACCTAGGGCACAGCAATCCTGTTGAGTTTAAAAAGAAAAAAAAAAAAAGAAGAAGAAGAACCGGCGCTCTCCCCTTCCCAGGAAGCCTGAGCCGCCCACTGTCCCAGCTCCGAGCTCAGCAGAACCAGACAGAGAAGCGGCTGTTGCCGGCACCGAGGATGGAGGTAGGCCGGGAAGCAGCAGGCCCTACCGGGCACTGGAAGAGGTCTAGGAGATTTCTTTCTCACCGCCACACCCCCGTGCTGTGGGGCAAGCGTAACCCCTTTTGCCCGCTGGGCGACCAGTCCCAGACCAGCCAAGGGGGCATGAAACTGGGACCCCCACTGCCTCCGCCTCCTTACCAGTGTGATCCATGATTCGGCTCGCAGGGCACAGTGGGAGCGGAAGTCAACCGAGCCGAAGTAGCAGCGAGCGCGTGCGCGCTACCTTCCGGAGCCCAGGAGGCGGAAGTGCGACCGGGTTGCCCCACTTTGGCCTGCAAGAGTTTCCTTCTCGCACTTCCACCACCCCTCTCTTATGAGAGAGTCAGGCATAGTCCAGGCAGAGGCCAGCGGAGCCAGGAGTTTCGGTATCGAGGTTGTTAAGGCTTCTCGTTTGCTTCAAGAGGAAGTAGCCTTTAGCGTGGGAAGGACACCGATGGGAAGCGGGGGGGCGGGGAAAGCGGTAGTAGCTGGAGGAATAAGCTCGCGGCAGGTAAGGCGGACGCCCGCCCACGCGTTGCCTTGCCTTGCCTTGTGGGACTTGTAGTGCCCTAGAGCCGGCTGGCTCAGCGCGCATGCCCGGCCGTTGGGCTGGCCCCACCCCGGCAGGCGGAGTAACGGTTTGGAATCCCCCAGGGTCCACGAGCGCTTCCTCCACGGGTCTAGGAAAAGTGTAAACAGCGCGCTCCGGCGGGCGTCCTCCAGTGGAAGGTTGCCCAGGGAATGGTCGAGCTGGGGAAAGTTCCCAGCTACAGGGAGGCTCTGTGCTTATTGTTTAAATTTCGCATTGTCGTGACGAGCTCCCTAGACCCATGCAGAGCAGACGTGGTATATGCCCCATCCCACCTCCGAAGTTCCTCTAACAGTTGAAACACGTTTATAATGCTTAACTACCATTCATTATATAGGGAAGTGCTGGTGGCGCTACGAACCCCACCGACCTCTAAAGCACTGGGAAGTGCCAGGTCGAGGGCGATCAGGGCGCCCTTGCCTCCTCTTTCTGGGACACCTAGCAGTAACGTGCTGAGTGAGGCTGAAGAAGAGGCAATGAGACCCAGGGAGGTGAAGAGAGCGATAGGGCTTGGCCGGAAGAGAGGTTAAAAAGGAAAGGCCTCGCAGAAGGAAGAGAGAGTTAAACCACAACAAGCAGTACCTAGTTCCAGTTCTTGGTCCCAGGGGTTTGTGGTTGCTGCTTTCATCTTGCTCAGCCAAAACAAAAGGAAAGTGTCAAATGGCGATTCCTTAGGACCTCCAGTGCAGTCTCCACCTCGCAGACTTATTTGTGTCCACTCCTTTCTCTAACCCTTTACACTTGATGCTCTCAGATGACTAGAAAGGAGCACAATTAGTGGAAAACACAAGCTTGGGAGTCAAGGGATTTGGGTTCTATTCTTGTCCCTTGGTGACGACATCATTACTTTGGGTTATTCACACTTTCAGTGCCAGAATTCCTAGATCAATAAAAGTTTATTATATTGGCCTCTTACAGAAATGTTTTCACGGTACTGAATTCCTAATAAAGTTGTGTAGCGATGAGCTGTAGCTATGTAGATGTACTGTAACAACTGAATAACTATGATGATCAGTAGTGTAACTGTACCATGTTATTTGGTGATTGCTTTGGTGGGATCTTTTTAAAGTCCCACTTTATCTGCAGCTTTTATATACAAGATTGTACTTATACTCTGGACTACATGGATATTTATGAATAAAGGCATTCCTGCTTTTGTTACAATGTGAAGTTCTGTACTATTGTTTTTCAGAATGCTTTCAGTTGCTGGTATTATTGCTTGGAGTCTGGGGGAAACTTAAAACACTTCCCCCATACCTCCCTGTTTCTCTAAATGTGGTGCTGATGTGGTCCTGTATTTTTCACCAATTTAGGATTTTCTGGGAGGTAGTTTCCTCCCAGAAAGTGCTCTTTCCCCCCTACTAAACTGATCTATCAATTACATATAAGGTTGATGCAAATCTAGGTTCAGAATAATGTTATTATTAGTGTCTGCTGATGCTAAAAAATTAAAAAGAGCTTTTAAATTGTACTTGAGGAGGAGGTACTGGGGATTGAACCCAGAGGTGCTTAATCACTGAGCCATATCCCCAGCCCTTTTGATTTTTTATTTTGAGACAGGGTGTCCCTAAGACCTCACTAAGTTGCCAAGACTGGCCTCAAACTTGCAATCCTCCTGCCTTTAGCCTCCCTAGTCAGGGTGATTATAAGCATGCACCACTGCATAACTTAAATTGTATTTTATATAATTTAATCAGCAAATCAGAAATTTTATAATGTATCAAGTTATGAAACTGGCTGAAGGAAGAGTTGCTTATTTTAAATTTGATCAAATATTAAACATTCATTTTATTTGACATGCTACTATTATGTGTTGCTTTTGCATTATGCTCTGTAATCATCCCTGTCCCCATTGTGGTTGCCTCACTTTACCAATGTAGTAGCACTTTGACAAATTGATAAGTGAGACTGTACAGAGACTTCTATTATTACCCACTAACATCCCTTATTATTGGGCTAGTATTTATTTATACGTGGGGCTGAGTCTGGAGCTCAGTGGCAGAGCACTTGTCTTGCACATGCAAGGCACTGGGTTTGATCCTCAGCACCACATAAATAAAGATATTGTGCCCACCTACAACTAAAAAATATTTTTAAAAAATAGGTTTTTAGAATGATATTGACCTAAGCTTTATAAAAATGAAAAGTCAGTGCAGTGGACAATGTGAAGCACTAACATGCATATTTTCCTTTTTTTGTTTGTTTGGGTTTGTTTGGTTTGGTACTGGGGATTGAACCTAGGGGCGTTTAACTACTGAGCCACATCCCCAGCCCTTTTTTATGTTTTATTTAGATACTGGGTCTCACTAAGTTGCTTAGAGCCTCACTAAATTGCTGAGGCTGACTTTGAATTTGGGATTCTCCTGCATCAGCCTCCCAAGCCGTTGGGATTACAGGTACCCTGGCCTCATTTTCCTCTTATTGAAGACTAATCTCCAAATTACAAGATAGTGGTCTTCAAGATGTTTTGGTAGTCTTCCATTTACCTAGCACTGTTTATGCTATGAGAAAAATAGAGTATCAGAGAGCTACTAAGAAATAGCTTGTTTCCTCAATACTAAGGACAATAATCTTCATTTCCTGCTCTTTCAACTGTGGTACTTAAGACTGCAATAGTCAAGAGCTATGTAAATAATAGTCCCTACCTTATGGACCACACAGCGCAGCATTTATAGGAATTGTTAAAGACCCATGTAATCTCTAAATGTTTCAAGGAAATGTGATGCTGCCCACATCTAGAGAAAGTAATGAGCAGTGGGATTGCAAGTATTAAAGTAGATTTATGAAGTAACTTAGGCTGAACCTTGACGAACAGATAAAATTTGGAGAAGAAGAGAGTAATGACAAGCATATCATTCAGAGAAGAGGAAGGGTGCAGATGTGAGAATTGTTATGGCTTATATTAAGGGCTGTAATCAGCTTGATTTGTACTTTGATCCATGTTGGGAGTATTAAAAATAAGTTAAGATTGTAGGGAGCTTTGAAAAAGCGAGATTTCAGAATAAGATTTGGGAGTGGAATATATAACAAAGCCAAGCATGTTGTGGTCATGTAAACAACATAATCCAACAGGAGACATTAAAAAACAATGAATAAATTTTAAATTTGGGAAGGGTGTAGTAAATCAATACTATTAGATAAGAACAGTTGACCAAGAACCCATGGACAAAATGCTGGTACTTCCAAAAGACCAGTTCATAAAAGAACTGATCCAACTCTGTATAATATCACATGTCTATAATACCAACTACTGGCAGCTGAGACAGGAGAATCACAAGTTCAAGTCTAGCCTGGGTAAATTGGCAAGACCCTGTCTCAAAATTTTAAAATTTTGAGGATGTTATGTGGCTCAGTGGTAGAACAATTGCCTAGTATATGCAAGGCCCTAGGTTCAATCCTCAGTAACACACACACACACACACACAAAACTGATCAAGATAAATATTATTTACCATATTTTAACATAGTAGCATATAGTTACTATATGTTTGATTAAAATGGATGAGCAAGGTACACTGATTAGATATGTGCCTTATCAAAGTATGGCAGTCAGCTTTCCATACACCATCAGATACTGGGCAGGAGATAAATTCAGAGATTAAGATGGAAATTAAGACTAATAGAGCCGAATGCTGATGGTTGAAGGCATTTTCCCATTTATCTCTTTAAGGAGATTACATCCTTTGGGGCTGGAACTGTAGTACCCATTTGGAAAGGACCTCTTTGAATTAGCAAGGTCCTGCAATCTGCCTTCTTTTTTGAGGAGGAAAATCTTGCAGTGGGCATCCTTTGAACTGGGTAGGCCTGTACCTCCCTATATCTTCTCTGCTGAGAGATGATTGCCTTCCTTTTTCTCTAACCATTTCTATTAACCTGAAAGAATGTTTAAGGTATTGCTGTGGTTTGAATATGTTTGTCCTCAAACGTTCATGCACTAGAAACTTGATCTCCAATGTGAAGGTGTTGGGAGATGGTGCCTTTATGAGGGGATTAGGTCATTTAGAGGGATTGATATTTTTCTCCTAGGAGTGAGATTTTTCTTTGTAGAACTAGATCAGTTACCGCAAAAGTTAGTTGGTATAAAGCAAGTTGGGCTTCTTAGGCTTTCTTGCTTCGTTTCTCGCCAAGTGATATCTCCCCACCATGCATATGGTCTGCTTTTTACCATGGGATACTATGTACCATGAGGCCCTTACCAGAAGCCAATGCTGGCCCCATGTTCTTGGACCTACAGAGCTGTGAACTAAACCTCTTTTCCTTATAAAGTATTTAGTCCCGAATATTTTGGTATACTAACAAAGCAGACTGAGACAGGTGTTAAACTGCTCTACAACTATGCCAATTATGCTGTAAGTAAATAGTCTTTGATACTGCTTTCTATATTTGAGAAAATTTTTGTCTAAGTGCTCCCTGACCTTAAACTTAGCTGCCACATCTTGCCAGTTGGAAAAGGCATTCAGGTTTTCCTGATGATATGTTTTGAATATTTGTGTCCCTCCAAAATTCATATATGACATTTAAACCCTAAGATGGTGGTATTAAGAGGTGGTGATCTTTGGGGAAGTGACTAAGTCATGGGATTTATGCTCTTAGAAAAGATGCTTCAGAGAACTCTCTGTCCTCTTTGCCCTTCAGCTGTGCAAGGTCACATTCTCCCTTCCACCTCCTTCTACCATGTGAGGGTGGAGCAACAGTGTGCCATTTTAGAAGCAAAGAGCCTCACCAGATACTGAATTTGTTGATCTCTTTACCTTGTACTTCCCAGACTTCAGAACTGTTGAGTAATATGCTTCTGTTTATAAATTATTCAGTGTCAGCTATTTGTTAGAGTAGCACAAATGAACTAAAACACTTGGTGTATTTGGTTTGTAAATAAAATTTTCTCATTATCAGGAATACATTTTACATTATAGCCCAGTACCATAATCACAAATTCATATACTTAAACATATACATAAGTGTCATGAAACTTACTTTTATGCAATGATCTCTGCTATTCCTATTCTGACATTTTTTAAAATGTTGATTATAATGCCCTAAAATTGCATTAGAATACACTATCTAATGGGTTGCAATTTAAGTTTAAAAACCAACGATTTAGAATTCCTCCAGTGTTTTGGAGAGTTTAGACTTATAGAAATAGTTGAGAAGACTTAAGTCTTAGCACTGGGAATACTTATTCCTTGTGTATCAATGTAAAAAGGGTGGTGAAGAAGATAGATTTCAAGGCCAAAGAATGCCCAGAAGCTCAAGAACAAAATTGCATGGGGTTTCTTTCCCAAATTGATAATAGCTACCTCCAGAACTGGGTCTCCAAATGAGGAAAACCATTCCTTGACAGTAGATTTAACATCCACCTGTTCCTCCATTGAGGAAAATGTCAGGTGTGGATTTATAATTCTTACTCCCACCTTAATACACACCGATCTGTTAAGGTATGTGCTCATATGCCACCTCCACCAAGCTTTCTCTGAATAGATATAGAGAAAGAGCTTTGCAAACAGGACTGGGTTAAAATCTCAAATCTCCTCGTGTTATATTAGGCAGTTACTTAAGTTCAATTTGTATCAGTAAAATCGGGGCAATGATAGCTTTCTTCAGAGTTGTCCTAAAGATCAAAGTAGATGACATCTGTAAAGACTCTTTATTGCTTGCCAAATAACAGGCCTTCAGTAATTGTTCATTTCCTTCATTCCTCTTGAGAATTACTACCCCTCACAACACCCAAGCATTGTTACTTTTAAGACACCACTTTCTACTTCATTGTAGCAAAATATTTCTTTTAACCATTCTACAAGTCAAGCTTCTTGAGGACGAGGTCAGTTGGTTATGCATATTTGTATAATACATAGTATTTAGCAGAAGATACTCACAGAATTTTTGTTGACCTACTAAAGAATGTCATCAAAGAAGAAAATGTCCATTCAAAATTTTAGAAAAAAATGTAACTTTTGCACATGAGTGTGACAACTAGCTAAAAGCTTGTAAGAAAAAACAATTGTGATACAAGGGCACTGATTACTAGAATCGTGAAGAATTAGTAGCAATTTACTGTAGCAATCAATATTTAGAGTTCACTCAATGAAATAAGCAAAGAGCATCTAATGTCAGCAGATAATAGCCAGTGTGTGCAGAGCTGCTGGGGGAATTATGACAAAGAATACAAAGAATATTGTATCCAATAGTTGCAACTTTCAGAACTGAGAAAATGAGTTTCTGTTTATACCACCCAGTATATTATTGTGGCAGCCCAAGCTAATCCAGATTTCAGTACTGAGATTTGGGGTAATACTATTAAAAATACGTAAATGTGTACAAACGTCTCTAAAGCTAGATAATGAGTAGAGAATGGAAGAGTTTTGTGTGATGTTGTAAAAATATGGATGGTAAGGGCAGTTCTGGTGTGGTCTCAGATGGGAATAAGGAACATGTTGATGGAGGAACTTGTTAATTGGAGGAAAGGTGATCCTTGTCATAAAGTGGCAAAGAATTTGGCTTGACAGTGGACTACTGTTTTGTGGGAGGTAAAACATGTGAGACTGAAATTTGATATATAGTGAGCAAATTTCAAAGGATTCCTCCTGACCGCTTATGGTGACAGAAGAAGGAATTGTTAAGCAAAAGGGAACCCAAACTTGAATCAGATAATTCTTAGCCTATCAATATTGCAAAAAGTGATTAAACTTGTTCTGAGAATACTAAAAGTGTAGTCAAACTATTACCAATAAGCCTGGGTTGTTGTTTTTTTCTCACTTCAGGATAGAAATCATGAAAAGGGAAAGTACAACTTTTTGATAGGACCACCTAATATTGGCATTACCAGCTCTTAGTGTTCCCAGCTCCCAGTTTTTAGTGTCACCAGCTTATTTGAGGGTTCTTTTGCTCAACTTGAAGTAGACAACATGAAGAAGCAAGCAATACCATATGAACAGGGCTTTATTGGGGTTTGTGCTCAAGCCATTAAGGGAAACAGCACACAGGTTAGAGTCCACACACTGCTCACTGAGGACACAACAAAGCTTATGTAGACAGAAAAAGGCAGGCTTGCAGAGGTACATAGTCAGCTGTTGCACATAATCCCAGGATTTCTGCATACATCTTGTTAGTTCTTTGCTCTCAGCACTGCACCAGGTTTGTACAACATGACAATCTGCATGCAGGCTGGGTTCATCTGCATCTGGCTTGATAAAGATCATGGAGGTGCTCAATACTACCACTCCAGGAACATTCATATATTGTTGAAATTCAGGTCTGTTTACATGTGAGGGTGCGGGATGTGTTAAGGCTTGGAGGAGTCAGTATCTCCTGAACGTGGTTTTTGGTGCAAACAGTTATTTCAAAGAAGCTTGCATTCACTGAAAAACCTCAGTGAGGGAATCAGGGGCCTCCCCTGCCTTATCTCAGGACAACTAATTGATAAAAGATTTGATTCATGGATTTACTCTGCCACTTCAAGAGAAATCAGGAGTAGGGTTGGTATTATACCAATGTATGAGACATAGCCAGTTTGAACTGAAGGGGACAAAGAAGTCAAGACACAATGAAAAGTTGGGTGTGGTGGCTCACGCCTGTAAATCCCAGCATCTTGGGAGACTGGGACAGGAGGATTGTGAATTCAAAGCCAGCCTCAGCAATTTTGTGAGGTCCTAAGCAACTCCATAAGACCCTATCTCTAAATGAAGTACAAAAAAATGGTTGTGATTCAGTCTCCAGTTTAAAAAAAAAAGACAAGGAATGCTGTCAAGACTTCTTGGATTTTTCTAGAACAGGACCATAGAGCTCTGCAGCTATGAACACATTTCTATAGAAAAGGGAAGACACATGTCAAAGGCAATTCAGAAATGAGGGCTGCCATTCCCACCACAGGTCCAGAGTCTTGCTGAAGTCATCCAGTCTGTGGTATTTTATTACGGCAGCCCAGCTGACTAATACATCTGGGAATGACTTAATTTTCCTGAGTTACACAGGACATTCTTAACAATATCATGAAGATACTTCTAAGGTCTACTCAACAGAAAGAATGGGCACTAATCAAGTGTAATGAACTTCTCATTTAGAAGTGAGAGAATAATGATATACTCCCCTTTTATCAAGAATAAACACTTCAGGCCTGGGACTGTTGCTCAGTGGTAGAGGACTTGCCTTACACATGTGAGGCACGGGGTTCAATCCTCAGCACCGCATAAAAATAAATAAATATATTGAAACTCAAAAATGGAATAAACACATTGTCAGAACAGTCCGAACTTTCTTGTTTGCTATAGGAGGAGAGCATCAGTCTTTGCTGTGCTTCACTTATTCCATTTATTGCTACTGTCTGTTGCTATTTGCTTATCTGCTACAATAAGAGACAATAAAATTGATGACCTAGTCCACCTTCACCCTTCTCTGAGTCACCAAAAAAAATTCAGAATTAATCTTGTCTACCCAGGGTTCTGTGCAGGACATTTCTTGGCCCCTTCTTAATGTCTCAGGAGATGGTCAAGCTGCCTCCTGTTAGTACTTAACTCTTCTTTAAGCATTTCCAGGGTGCTGAATCACACCATCAACATCCAGTCATCTCCCAATAAACAAACATATTGTACTGATTTCTCTAATTATAGAGGTGCCTCAATGTTTTAATATAGTAGTTAAGGGTTTCAGCTGTGGAATTTAACTGCCATTTACTTCCTGACTGGCCTTAGATAATTCTTGACTTATCTGTAAAATAGGTATAGTTGTTACCACCCATAATATTGTTTTGGATATCAAATTGGTCAATAAATTTAAATAAATTAACACTACACCTAACAAAATGCCTAAGAGAAATAAGCATTTAATGAATTTTGGGTATCTTCATCAACTTTGCCAAGTACATAAAAATCCTGGACTCAACCCTGTTTAAATGGTGCCCACTAGGTGGCACCAGTCACAGGTAAATAAAATCTTCCAAATATATTGGACTTCATCAAAAGTTTGGAAGTCATGAAGAGACAAAACTGCAATAGTAGTAATGCAATGTGTGCAAACAAGTATTAATGTATTGTGGCCCTCAAAACTAAGAATTGAATCCATCATAATTACCCAAAGCATGTCTTACAAATCAAACATTCTGTTTGTGATTCCCAGACCCTATAAGATTTTGAAGCAAGGGGTCAGCACACTTTGAGATACCCTCTGATTCTGTATCCAAGTATACTGGGGCAAACAACAGACTTCCATTTTGTAGAAATCTGTTTCTCCAACTTTTATAGTATGGTATGATTTGGAGAAGACCCTGCTGAATGCCGGAAATTTTTGTATAATCATTGTCTTCACACAACTTTATTCAGTAATCATTGAGCACTTAAGTGTTTAACACTGTTGTATGTACTGTGATGTATAGATAAGTGAGGCGCTGCCCCAAGGATGTAGTCAGGTTTTAGCAGCAGGGTTATCTGACCTGGGGCCCAGACAACAGGATAGTAAGTCCTGTAACATCATGGGTTGGTGGAACAGCAAGCATTATGAAGGTCTCACCCTTTGGCTACTGTGTTGTCACAACCTGAGTTTCAGACTGCTTGCTCAAATGCTATTTCATCAGAGTATTACAATTTTCCTATCAACATATTGCTGAAAAGGTGACCCTTTGGGAGGAAATAACCATTCCTTATGTTTCCCAACCTTCTCCTCCACTCCCAACTAAGCTTTCCTTATGTTCTCTTGGAGCTTGCTTTCTAGTGGGGTGAAACTGATAGTATACATATAAACAATTAAATAATGATTTCAGACCATTGTAAATGCTATGAAGTAAATAGAGAAGGGAGATGTGATAGAGCAGGGTGGGTTGGTTGATATAGAATCATTGAAAAATGCCTCTTTGGGAAGATGATATATTAATCTAAGTCCTGAAATATGAGAAAGAATTAATCTTCAGTAAAACCTAGGGAGGGGTGGGGAAGCTAGGCAGTGAGAAGAGTTAAGTGCAAAGGTACTGAAGAACATGGAACGTTGAAAGAACTGGAAGGATAGCCATGGGCCCAGAGCTTTGTGATGTAATGGTGGTTAGAACAAAGAAGAGGTGCGCCTTGCTTTATAAAACTGGACATGTTACTAGAGCATGTTTAAGTGCTAACAGATAGTATTCAGCAGAGAAGAAAGAATCAAGATGCAGGAGAGGGATCCCTTGCACAAGTGGAGGGGATTACTTTGATAAGAGCCAAAACACAAAGCTTTTAAAGTTCTTTTTCCTTAGTTTTAATAATCTAATTCTCGCTTCTCCCACAATGTTGGGGATTGAACCCAGAGCCTTGTGGGACAGGCAAGCACTCCATTACAGAGCCACATCCCCAGCCTTCCACAAGTCTTTTCTAATTATCCTCTAAACATTTTGTTTCAGTGGTATTATCACTAACCACGCCAATCTATATCACTAGATTTCATACTTCTATCCAACGTCAGATATTTGCTTTAATCTTTCAGGTTTATTTCTCTAACCCTTGTCTGTCTTCTAAGTTTTTGATTTAGCTGCTTATTTGACACCTCCACTTGGGCAAAAGCACTTTGAATTTAACATGTTCACAATTGGAATTCTTGTGTATATATACGCACACACAATACTGAATAGTGGGGATGCTCCAGGATGATCCAGTTGCCATGTCTTCTCATAACCCCGATCCCATTCTTCGATACATAGATAAAATATCATTGACAAACATTATTGTGTTCACCAATATTTTTAATTCTCTTTCCCTTCCCAGACATTTGGAAGGATTATATTTATTCACCTCCTTTACTTTGGCCATTGAAATGTGAGTGAAAGTTACATGTTGGGCTGGGGATATAGCTCAGTTGGTAGAATGCTTGCTTTGTAAGCATAAGGCCCTGGGTTCAATCCCCGGCACCACAAAAAAAAAAAAAGTTACATGTTGCTTGAGGGCAGAACTCTTTAAAGCAGCTCCCCATCCACCTCACACCTCCCCCCTCAACTCCTCCCTACTTCTTTTGTACCAAGGTGATGTGTAGCTCTCTAAGATCAAAACAGCCTGGAATGCTGAGACATCACATGGAGGAAAATATTCTTAAGAGTTTCTTGGACCTGCAGCAAGAAAAAAAAGTTCTTTATATAGATCCTTGAGGTTTTTGCTTTTTTTAGTTGAAAAGCATGGTGTACATGTGTACACACGTGTGTATTTTAGGTTACTGCAGTGTAATCAAACATGACTGATAGAAATGCTTTGCAAATGCACATTTAATATATGTCTTTCTCAGCCTCAACTTCCAACTAGCTCGTCACCCATAAGCCAACCTAAACAGAAATTCTGGAGCTCTGGGCCCCAAACTCCCTCTTAAGCTCTCCCCCAATTTCAGTACTTGTCATGTCCATTCACTTGTTTGCTCTATTCAGAATCTTCAAGTAAGGAGGGATTACCTCAGTTCCTCCCTTTTCCTTTCCTCTCTGATCACTAAATTAGTTCCTGAGTATGTTTCACATACATCTTGGGCCTCTACAGTAGCTCACTTCCTGTTCCTGCTTCCAGTCTTGAAATATATGTGCCTTTCCATGTTATGGAATCAGGAGTTATTAAAGAGTCAACAGTAAAATTCTGCTTCCCACTCTGTCCCCCGCCACCCAGTTTGTTCTGTTCCTTATGTATCCTTTGGGAGATATGCCCTGCACATAATAACAGACAAGTCTGCATATCTCTCAGAATAATCTTTTAAAATGCTAATCAAACCATATTTTTTCCCTGTGTAAAGCCTTTCAATGCCTTCTGGTTAACAAGCTTTTCCATGCCCAGGCTTCTGCTTTGGCAGCCCCCTCACCTTCCCTCCCTCTCACTGCATTCCAGACCTGCTGATCTTTCCAGTTCCTAGACAACACCCCTTCCAGCTGAGATCTCTCAGGTCTCAAGATCCTGTGCAGTTCCCTCTACTGGAAGAGCTCTCCCCCAATCTCTACATACTAATCCTCCCATAAATACTCTCTCCTTTGGGAGTATGCATAGTCCTTCCGCCCTTGTTGTTTTTGATCATTGCCCTCCATGTTTCACCTTCAAAGCCTCTACCACAAATGATCATTTATACAGTCAACTCTCTACATTCATGGGCTCTCCGTCCATGGATTCAACCAAACCACAGTGGAAAATATTTGAAAAAGGTAATGGTTGACAACAATTGAATGGATATTTCAAAAGGGATAGAGAGAATTTTTTAGGTTCCCAGCACAAAGAAATAAATGTTCGAGGTGATGGGTATGCCAGTTACATTGACCTGATAATTATATATTGTATACGTGTATTGAATACCATGCTGTACTTCATAAATATGTGCAGTTTTGTGTCAAATAAAAACAAATTGGCCGGTCATGGTGGTGCACACCTGTAATCCCAGCAGCTCTGGAGGCTGAGGCAGGAGGATCCCAAGTTCAAAGGCAGCCTCAGTAACTTAGCAGGACCCTAAGCAACTTAGTGAGACCTGTCTCAAAAGAAAAAATTAAAAATGGGCTAGAGATGTGGCTCAGTGGTTAAGCACCCTGGGTTCAAAAAAAAAAAAAAAGTATTTGGAGAAAAATTGTGTCGTATGTACAGACTTTTCCTGTCATTATTCCCTAAATAAAATAACAGTATAACAACTATATTTACATAGTGTGTACATTGCATTAGGTATTATAATTAATATAGAGATGATTTAGAGTATGTAGAGGATATGTGTAGTCTCTATGCAAATATTACACCATTTTATATAAGGGACTTGAGTAGGCATGAATTTTGGTATCTGGGAGTCTGGAACCAATCCTCTGTGGATACAGAAGGACAACTGTATATTTATTATGTTTACTTCCTTATTGATTGCTTCACATTAAAGTTTCATGAGAAAAGAGACTGTCTGGATACTCAGCCCATTGTTCTATGCCTATCATAAAATAGGTTCACAGTCAACATTTGATAAATGAATGAATGAGGAATTATGGGAAAACTAGTGCCCTGAGGGTGAGGATGGAGTGGAAGCAGATGAAACAAAAAGGAGAAAACAGTCTCTATGACTTAAGCAGGCAAATTTGGCCTCTGTGTTGCCTCACTCTGACCCCAAAGATTTTAATCTCAAGCTTCCTCTTACCATGTGACTGGCTATGGGGCTGGTTAAGTGGCTGGATAGGCCATCCACCCAATATGGAGAAGAGGGGCTGAGGAAAAGCAAAGCAGCGCGACACTCCAAAATTTGAAGCTCTTTAATCCTTTGGGTTGAGGTGGCAGCAAACACAGAGCCCTCATTTGCCAAAGCTGGTATTTTGTCACAGACATTTAATAACTGGTTTAAAACAGAAATATTAAGCAATCCTTCTTCCTTTTTTTTTTTTTACAAGCAAGTAAAACCAGAAGAAGATAGTGACTCCCACATAGAAACAACAACATATTTATAAGGAAATATTAACTTTACCATCTCAAATCAGATTCTGATTTTACATTCTGATTTTGCTTTATACATTTTAAATTCTACACATTTATTTTTCTGATCATAAAATAAAGCCTTGTGTAATTATAAATAATGTAATGCTGAAATTATCTTAAAGGATAAACTATAGAAATGAAAATCACCATCGTGGAACAAGCCCTTTCAAAATCATGAAAGCTTTCATCTCTTACTCTGTCCTTGGAAACTAAAACACAAAAGCCTCATTCATCTAGTTTAATTTCACCTTCTGAATTTATTTCGAGGTACACAGATCAGCTGATTGGATTATTCAGGTAATGTAACCCAACCATTTGTGTCTTTATCTCTCACCAGACAAGAGGATAAAATCCAAGCTCCTTAATATAGTGTACAAGCCCCTCATTATCTGGCCCCAGGCCACTTTCCAGGCTCGTTGCTCACTACTTCCTTCACTGACCAACTAAATTGGGAGCCTACTGGAGAAAGGCATGAGCTCACAAGTGTGTGCTAATGATCCATACCTCTCCTATTCATGATATACAACCAGGGTGTAGAATTCTCAGACCTCTTTCTTTTGTATGCAGTACAAGCGTGGGGGGAATAATTTAAAGGATCCTGCTGTGCTGATTCACACAAATTGATGCACTAGGAAGTGCATTCAACTGGGGAAAGTAGGCTTGACTATTTTGATCATTGCACAGAGATAAGAACCATCCTCAAGTGTTGGGCAGTGTCACCTAGTTCACAGATGCCTTCAAGAAAGCCATACCTGGGCTGGGGTTGTGGCTCAGTGGGAGAGCGCTTGCCTCGCATGTGTGAGGCACTGGGTTTGATCCTCAGCACCATGTGAAAATAAATAAATAAAATAAAGGTATTGTGTCCATCTACAACTAAAATTTTTTTTTAAATAAAAAAATAAAGCCATACCTAGCCTCTTCTCTGAAGACTCCCCCAGCTTGCTGCACTGCTCGGCCAAGGACTTGTAACATTTCAACACATGTAAAGAGTGACATTTAAATGCTCCTGCTGTATGGCCTGGAGTTCCTCCATGTCTGGGGTGGTAGTGAGTAGAAATTAAGTTGCAGAAGAAAGATATTTTTTCTTGGAGGCTTGCTAGAAATCATTGAAAACAAGCTTTTAAATTTTTTAATGTTTTATTCATTTTAGTTATACACAATATTAGGGTTCATTTTGACATAATTATACAAGCATGAAATATAATTTGCTTGAATTCAGTCCCGGTACTTCACCTTTCAGTAGAGTACAGTATAGTAGAATGGCAGGCATTCAACTTAACCTGGCCACAGGAAGTTTAATATCAGAGGTGCTCTGCCAACTCAAAATGTCCTTGTTCAACCGTAGTCTGAGGGTGGCAACGTATCTCTGCACTTGGGAGTGCTTTTTAAAAAAGACCCTGAGAAAGAACTGTGGAATGAATCTGGCCTGACTCTCCTATGTACATATATGAATATACCACAGTGAATCTCACTTTCATATATATCCACAAGGCACTAATTTAAAAAAACTATAATTAGATCAGTAGAGTAGAGGAAATGGAAGTGGGGTAGGGAAGAGGATGGAAAGAGGAAGTACTAGGGATTGAATTGTAGCAAATTATATGCCATGCTTGTATAATTATATCAAAATGAACCCTAATATTATTTATAACTAAAATGGACTCATAAAAAATAAAAACTTTTAAAAAGGGGAGGCCTCAGAAGGAGTCTTGGTGTCGTTAAGCTTGATTGTGGTCCAGTTGTTTATATGAAGTCCTGCAAGGGATAATATTGCATAGAGATACGCACACCTGAGTCTCTGTGAAACTGGTGAAATGTGAATAAGCTCTAGGTGAAGGGTCATGGAGAATGATATTCCTATTATTAAAGGGACAATGGGTTAACAAGGCTGCAGCCATTTCTCCCCTGCCATTTTGCTGCCGCCACTATTCTGCGCCCCCCATACCATTTTACAACCTAGATCGTTAGTCCGCAAACTTCCTCGACAGTCATTGGTCAGATTGTTATTAGCACTCAAAATTCCACTACTTAACAATAGCTCCCCCACCATTTTCTCTTTCTCTCTCTCTCTTTCCCTTACCCTAAGGGCCGACACTCTGGTCATCTGCTTAATAAAATCTCTTGTATGAGTTCCTGTGCCCAGAGTGGTTTTCTGGGTGCTTTCAGTTATTATTAGGAATTACAGCTCCCCAAGAAAAACAGAGGGACAGTGTGGCTCGGGAGGAGGGCAGGGAAGTTGGTCAAACATTAAACATCTCCAAGCACACCCTTTCCTAGTAACAATGGGCCCTAAACTTAGACCTTCCCCCATGGCAAATTAGCCCTAAATAACAATGGGCAAGATTGGAGTACTCATCCCTCGGGGTCTGGTTTTAACCTGTACAACTAGCCCCTGATGGTCAAAACTGCACGTGCTTGGTTTCCAATGATTACATCATCCTCATTGTACCCTTTAAAACCCAAATCCCCTCTGTAACTGAGGGCTATTTTCCCCATCTGGAAAATGGACCCCCATGGCACCCGAGTCCGCAAAGGAATAAAGGTTTCTCAGAATTCATGGAGGTCTGCTTCCCGTCCTTTTGTGCTTATACTATGGCTTGTACAACACCAGTTTCCTAGGTTTATATCATACCATCATTATGCAAGGTGTTAGCACTGGGGAAGATGGAGAGAAGAGTTCCCTGGGAAAGTGTTAAATGAGGAGGAGGGAGCTCAGCACTGGAGCACATAATCCGAAAAAATGCACTAGGAATGATCTTGAAGCTAGAAAATCTTATACAAAAACCAGTATCTCTATGTCCAGTCCCAAAGATATTCCTGAAGAAAAAGATGGAGTGAGCTATCTTGGTCAGTGTATTCAAAATGAGTACAAAAGCTAAAAGGCCTTCAACACCCTGAACAGGATGTTCTCTGTTAGCAGCCAAGTGAAGCCCCAGGCCCTTTCCTGGAAGCTAGTAAGTAAGCAGGCAAGCAAGCATCTGGGTTATTGCCATAGGCTTAGAAATAACCCTGAAAGCTGGGGAAACACTGCATGTTCTCATATAGTTTGAAACATGGTTTCCATTCTCAAACCATGTTAGCCTGATTCAGCATCACTAACTGCAGCTTAATTCAGCCATCCAGCAATACTTATTGAGCACCTAATGTGTGCCTGGCACTCCTGACACTTCTGAGTGTTTGTGATATGTCCAGGAACAAAACAAAGAACTCTGCTCTGGCAAAGCATATGTTCTGGCACAGGGGAGGAAGCAGGAAGAGAAAATAACTAATGTAATTGAATTATAGAGCATACCAAAAGATGATACCTATATGGGGTAGGGGAACAGACCCAGGTAAGGGGGACCAGGAGTGGTGTGGTATGTAGGACAAGGAGTGTCACTCACTTTTCTGAGTTCTTAAAGTATAAGCTCATATTGAAATCACCCCTCTATTTGAATTTTCTTTTCCTGCTACCAAATTTTCTACCCACTATTCCTTCCCTAATTTTTTTTTTTTTTTTTTTTTTTAGCACTGGGGATCAAACCCAGGACCTCGAGCATGCTGGGCAAGTGCTGTACCACTAAGCAACATGCCCAACCTTCTTTATTTTATTTTGAGGCCTATCTCACTAAGTTACTCACTAAGTTGAATTTTGGATCCTCCTGTCTCAGCCTCCTGGGTAGCTGGGGTTACAGGTGTGCACCATTGTGTTCAGCCCCCTGTGCCATTTTCTTCATTGGTGATTCTCACCTTTTTTACTCCTTTACTCCTCTGACCTTCTTTAACTCCTTCCCTCATATTCGATTTTCTCCTCCCATTTTGTCCCATTCACTTGTCCTTATGTAGCTTTCTTATGGAACTAAGTTCATTTGGTTAAACTAGAGTTCATGTGCCTTGTGTTGCATTGCTTATATTGTTTGCATGATAAATGTCTTCTATTCTAGCTGATGTAGTTCTAGATTAACCCTAATTCCATTGACTCTCATCTCTTAGGGCCAAACTCCAGATAGAGGACCCCACCCCAGATTTTTCTGGAACCTGGAAGAGTACCTCACAAGAACATTCAAAATCGCCCTATTCATGAAAGCTCAAAACTGTAAACAACACATAGCCATAAATAGAGAGATGGATAAATAGGTATTTGGATGGTGGAATACTATACAGCAGGACAAATTAATGAATGGTTGCTGAATGCATAACAGGGATGAAGCTGATGATGATAACATTGATTAAAAGAAGACACACAAAAGTGAAGGAGGAAAATAATCTTTGGTTCCATTTATTGCCATTTAAAATATAGGTTTATGAATCAGGACCGTGATTACCCTTTGGGCATTTACTGGAGGGAGGAGTTTGGGAGGGCTTCCGGACACTGATTGTATTCTGCTTGTTGATATGGGCATGGGCTAACGGTGTGCTGGTGAAAATTCTTCAAGCAGTACACTATGATTTGTATTCTTTTTATATGTACGTTGAACTAGAACGAAAAGTTTGCTTAAAATAATGAAAGCCATTGTACAAAATAAACTGTTAATATTTGGATAAGAATTACAAGATTTCACTGAGATTTGTGAGTAACATTGTTTATTGTATAGAAAAATCTACAAAAAATTACATACAAATGGGTAGGGCTATGAAGAATACATCAAAATAATGACTGATAAAAGTAATGGCAAGCTTGGAATGTGGGATTTTAAAATTATATTTAATAGTTTTTCTCAGAAAGGAGACACCTCAGCAAAAGGCAATTTGCATTTATTAAATGTGTAAATATTTTTAAATTTACATGATTTAGTTTTTCACTTGCTATTAAAGTTCATATATAATACTGGAATCATCCTATAGATTAAGAATATAACAAAGACAGTTTTACTTTCAAGTAAAATTTTCACTGACAATGCAGAATTAAGGGTATACTTACTATTCACAAAATGTATAGGAGAGTATTTCTAGAGTGTGCAGGTGAAACAAGACTGGTCTGCATAAACACAAACGGACCCAAAATTTTACAAAAATTTAGCCTTATAAAATGGAACTTTGGGGTTGGGGGATATAGCTGGTAGAGTGCTTACCTTGCAAGCACAAGGCCCTGGGTTCAACCCCCAGCACCGCAACCCAAAAAAAAAAAAAAAAAAATGGAATTTTGATATTTCCTTTAAAAAGAGCAGTGCACATTTCCTCTATTGAACAGAGGTATTCATCCATTTTTCTGCAAGACTATTACATTCACTCTCTAGAGATATAATTTTTTGCCATTATAAGCAGGTATCACTATAAAAATGAGATAGCATTATAATTCTGGTTTTGTCAAGACCAGATATAACCACTATTCAGGATCACCTAATTTGATATGATCACTGATCATCTTCCTTCAGAAGTGGGAACATGGTTTCTGATTGTAGTCAAGAAAAAAACAGATGACACATTGTACCTTTGGATAATCAAACACATTTGGGAATTTCATACACCTGTGCTAAAGGGAAATATAGCCCTCAATCAAGCAAGGCACTGGCTCAGCTCAAGACCTGAGTACTTATTTGTCTCTAGAAATGAAATATGACTTCACTACAACCTATATATTACACATTAATACCTAGAATTGTACTTGGAAAAGACTAAGTAAAAATGAAAGATATAAAATTTGCTGGCTTAAAATATGATTTTTTTTAAAAAACTATGTATTTCCAATGTGTATCCAAACCAATTTTCCCTTTTATTATGAGTTCACTCAATGCTTTGTCTTTCAAAACTCATTTTAAATATAGACTACTATTGACACTTTATTTTTAGATTTATTTTGAAAAGTGGTCAGAATTCAATGAAATTTTACATTTTTTACTGAGGGAGAAAAATATAAGCTAATTTTAATCATCATGATCTAATATTAAAATTGTTTTTGCTCAAAATAGCTGTTTTCTTGTTAGACTTCAATAAACCATACCTATATATAGTTTCACACAAATTTTTTTTAAAATTTTTTTTTAGTTGTGGATGGGCCCAATACCTTTATTTTATTTATTTATATGTGATGCTGAGGATTGAACCCAGTGCCTCACACGTGCTAGGCAAGCACTCTACCACTGAGCCACAACCCCAGTCCCACAACAAGCATTTCTTTTTTTTTTTTAATATATTTTTAGATGTCAATAGACCTTTATTTTATTCATCTATTTATTTGTGGTGCTGAGGATCGAACCCAGGCCTGACACATGGTAGGCAATCACTCTACCACTGAGCCACAACCCCAGTCCCAACACAACAAGCATTTCTATAGGGATAAGTTAAAACTGAATTTTTAAGCTACAGTGTCTCATATTTGCCTTGCTCTTAATTGTGATTTATGATTGTTATCATATCAAAAAATTTCTATAAGCCATGAAAATCTCACTTCTCTGCACCAATGTTTTTAAAATGTATTGGCCCCATACTAATAGCTTTTAAGTGAACCATGTTCAGCATCAAAGAGATCCTGAATTCTGGTTATTTACCTGGTCACATATAACAACACCTTACTACTAACTAAACTTGCATTTTAAAACTTTGACTTATTTAGCAAAAAGGCTTTTATTGATAAAAAATGTTAATTTTATTTCAGCATCTTCTGAATGTGCCTTTACTCTGTGATCAGTGCAGCTCATGGATATCAAGTCAGTCATAAATGGATCTTTCTTTATGATTAGTCCTTCCTGGCTCTCTTGCTCACAGAAGCTATTAGGTCAACACTTACTCTGACTGAACAGAGATATGCCAGTTCCCTGGTGATTTTGCTTAGCTCATCCGCATGGGAGATTAGCAGCATCTTATAACATCAGCAGATCCTGGACATTACCAATTCTTATCACTTTGAACATTTTAGAGGTAAGCTGCTTGGTAAATAAATAAAGCACAGAAATTATCTTAATGCCTTTCATTTAATGACTAAGAGGTTAGAAAACTCAAAGACTTAAACACGATAGGGAAAGAATGAGTGTTTCAAGTCCAAAGAAATAATCAATGCAGAAAATGTTTGCATAGAATAACATTGTTGCGTAAATTATGCCTTGTAGTCCTTGCTTAAGTGAGTGTCCTCCCGATCCCACTTTCAGGAAGCAAGTCTACGCATAGCCTGTGGAAGCAAAAAGAAAACAGTGTTAGTGCAACTGAATTCTCCTTAGGTCTACATTATCCTCTTACAGTATAGTATTAGTTGCTTAATTTTACACATCTTAGGTACATATTGTCACCATAAAAGTAGGATAAAAATTTTGACCTTCATCATATTTTCATTGGATCATATAAAAGCAATAATTACTATTTATTGAGCACTTACTATGGATAAGACACTGCTCTGGTTACTTCACATGTATCCTTCAATTTTTACAACTCTGTGGTATTTTCTATTTTACATGCAGATACCAAAATAAAGACAGGGTAAGCAATTTACCCTGGCCTGTACAGCCAGTAAATAGCAGACTAGGACTAGCCCCCAGGTGTGTCGCATCCTAAAGCCTGTGCCCTTGAAACCACTGTGCCATTACTGCTTCACCACCTATAGAAGCCAACCTGAATGATCCTTTTATGTGGCAGTCAACAAAAATCCCATAATATGACAGTGTCTTAAGTTCCAGTTTTGATATGAGTTTTTACTCAAACTAAGGCTGCCCTACATTCATAAAGCCATGTTACTAAAACTGGAAGAAATTCTCAGCTCACTAATGACTTTTCCAGGTTCATTAAGCTGGTAGGCTAAGATACAGGGCCTGTGATTCTCACCCTTGCAATATCTTTATCAAATTCTCTGCCCATTGTCTCTATTGCCTGATTTTATGACAGGAGTTTGAATGTTATTCTTATCAACAGTTTTTATCAGGACATGGAAAAAGGCAGAGAAGGCACTTATCTGATTTGCCTATGACATAGGTTGAGCTGGCAAGTTAATAGTTGATTGATAGGTTAAAATTACCAAACTGTTTCAATAAACTGGAATCAACAAGGTGCCATCTAGCAGAAATACATGTAGTTTTAAATTTGGGCCAAAAATCAATCACATAAACATAAATGGGGAGACCTCCTAGACCACAGTTTGTGTGAAAGTCTTTAGTTGACCCTGTTCAGTAGAGGCTAAGATTTGGATGTAGCTACTATGAAAACAGACATTTTTAAGTTATAGTAATAAACACATCTTGATGAGATCAAAGTAGGTAGTGGTTGTATAATGTCCATCCAGGTCTGACCACCTTTAGGGGCTTTTGTTTCCTTCTTGGCCAGTGAAATATTGACAAACTGCATGCCTATGAGGAACAGTAGAAGGAATTGGAGGAGTATTCCTGGAGGAGAGTCTGGAAGAGACATAAGAGCTATTCTTCACTAGTTGAAGGCCTATTAAATGGGAAGGTTTGTGTTGCTAAGGAATGCAGATCTCATCTCACTAGGTGGTTGTTACGGAAAAGCAAAATTCAGGTTTGTAAGCACAACTAACATTTAGGGACTTGCATCCATGTAGCAAACTCCTTGAGCAGTTCCATGTTTGGAAATGTTCACACCAAAGTTAAGTGGGCATCCATCAAGAATGGTGCAGGAGGGATTTCTACCGGGGGTGGGATATGGCACCACTTTTTTTTCAGTGCTGAGGACTGAAGTTAGGGGCACTCTACCACTGAACTGACCTACATCCCCAGCCCTTTTTATTTATCTATCTTGAGCCAGGGTCTTGCTAAATTGCTAAGGCTTGTCTTGAACTTGTATCTCTCATACCTCAATTTCCCAAATAGTTGGGATTACAGGCATATGCCACCATACCCAGCTAACTTCAATTCTAGGAAATCTTCCAACTTTAAAATTCCATGTCTTGGGGCTGGAGCAGTTGCCTAGCATGTGTGAGGCACTAGGTTAAATCCTCAGTACCACATAAAAATAAATAAAATAAAGGTACTGTGTCCAACTATAACTAAAAAAAAATTTTTTTTAATTCTGTGATCTGGGACTGGGTCTTTAGCTCAGTGGTAGAGCACTTGCCTATACATGTGAGGTACTGGGTTTGATCCTCAGTACCACATAAAAATAAATAAATAAAATAAAGGCATGCTGTCCATCTGCAACTACAAAAAAAATTTTTTTAATTCTATAATCTTCCATTGCTGCTACCATTTTAATCAGGGGTGGAACCACAAGTTTATTCAGACATTACAAGTTCAGGCAAGTTTCCTAGGAGTAGTCTCATGCCACAAGAGCATCTGAAAAAGAATGGAGGAAGGATAGATAGCGTAGAGGGAAGGGAGGGGTGAGGGGGCAAGAATAACAACGATGAGACAGACATCATTGCCCTGTGTACATGTATGAATGCAGATGGTGTGACTCTACTTTGTGTACAACCAGAGAAAAATAGCTGTACTCCATTTGTGTACAATAAATCAAAATTAAATAAATTTAAAAAAAGAGCATCTGAAATACATAGAACCAGCCTCTAGTGGAGGGAGTATCTTTTTAAAGCCATTTTCAGTCAGACAAAGAGAAGTTATAAGGTTTCTATTCCTCATGTACTATTCCTGAAGTTTATGAAATTCCTGGGTTAGAAATTCCCCCTATTCTCCTTCTCCTTTTCCCATTACCTCAGGTCTCTGAACAAAGAAATGTTTGTTGGGTTAGGTATAAAATCAAGATCAGTGCTTGGCTGCTGCAAGTTGCTGATCATCTCTATATGCTTAAGACAAAAGGACACCAAGTATTTAATAGCTTTAAGGGAGAATTCTTGTTTTCCATTTTTCCCACCTTTAAAGTCATCCTTTTAATATATTTTTTGGAACTATTTTCCCTGAACAGTTCTTAATCAGACATATTCACTACTTGCCTTACTCAGTTTACTCAAGATTTAATCCAAATTTTCTTTAGGAGAAAAGTATCATACCTCATCCTGGACATCAAGTTCTTCCTGAGTCAGCTCTGCTTCCATTAATTCAAGAGGATCTTTACAATCTTGAATGAGGGTGATCTTGACAAAGAGAACACACAGTATTTATTGGCAACAGAATAGCATCCATCCATCTGATACTCCACTGAAAATGATTTGAAGCTTTGCTGGTGCTTCTCATCTCTAATCTACAGACTTCAGAATCCTCTTCAGATTTCTCTTTCTTTTATATTTCCCACCTTACAATTTCCCTATACCATTTTTTTACATTCAAGTGTAAACTGTTCTCATTCTCAATTGTCCAAACTCCTTTTCAGCTCTTTTCTCCAACATCTGAAGTGCAAGCCTCTCCACAGGGCACCCCCCGCTTAAAGGACTGAGCAGTCAATAGCTTCTCTTTCAACAGCTAAGAGCACTGGGTATACAGCATTGAGCATGCAGTGAATGTGCTTGAAGGGTTTGGTGACTCAGGACCTTAAACGGCCCCCACTTGAATTGGATGGAAATTAATTTTATTGGAGGTGGAAACTGACAGGAAGTTCTGCTTTTCAGGGGTAATACATAATTTAATCTTCATAGGGAGACCAACAATCTGGGAATTAATGCATAAAGAACATTTCCAAAGCAACTTCAAGTATATGCCAAGGCTAAAATGTCATCTTGTGCTATTTTGCTCTTTTTCATCTCACAAACAACCTAGTTCTCTTTGTTAGTGTGGAAATTAATTAAAAGATTAAATCCCTGTGCATAGGGTCATGACAGAATTGGAAAGGTACAGTGAAGTATAACTGCAATTTGGGACTGTTCTGGAGTAAAAGAAGGGACAGGAGAGGATCATATTGCTGCATCTACAGTGTCCCTAACATACAAGTGACTGTTCTTGAAGAAAAGGAAAGCACCACAGGTGGGGTTTATCATCATTTATCATTTATGGAGCTTTGTACTAGATCCTGAGGACATGGAAGCATAAGCACTAATCTCACAAGCCACCAGTAATGCTCAGCTCACTCTTCAGTGAACCAGGAAGTGTCATGCAAGCATTCAGTTATACTCAGCCTAACATATTCAGAGAAAAAAAATTCATCCCCAGCCACTCACAGTGTCTCTGATTGCAAACAAGATGAAGTCTAACACCCAAGTGGGAGCACTCTTGGTTAGTGGGTTTTGTGACATTCACTGCCTAAGATTTTAGATCAAATGGATGTTAACAAAAAATAACTATTTTCATGTTGATATAGAACTTGATACCTTGAGTTTGCTTTTAATGTGGAGTTGTTTTTAGATATGTGATTCTTTCTTTCTTTTTTTTTTTTTGTCTTTTACTTAGAGAATTTTAAATTGAATAGAAAAAGGCTTATGGGTTTTCAAAGATGAGCAGCTTCCATGTAACTTTTTTAAAAATATATTTGTGGTTTTACTCCTTTTTCCCTTTTTCCTATTTAAAATTGACACTTCAGTATTTAGGGTCTCTCTTTTCCCCAGGACCATTAAGCAGAACAACCTCTCCACTGACAGAAGCTGTAAAAGAATAATGTAATACTTTATAAATTAGTTGACTTCAAACATCAATTTCCAATCTACAATAAAAATTTACTTATCCTAATTTTAGAATAAGGAGAAGCAATTTAATATGCTTTATGTCCCTAGAATCATCATCCATCATTATATTTTCGTTGGTATTGGTTCTAGTTTACCAAATTCTCTGTGAAAAGATCAGGGCCCATGAGAAAGGAGGTTCTTATTCCAAGCCTACCAGTAGACTCAGGCAGTGAACTAGACCAGAATGTTCACCTCTTCTAGATATTTGACAGGAGAATTGACAAAATAAAACTGATAGGAAATTAAGGTCTATTCTATTTTGTGGAAGAAAATTAACTCTGGCTTTAATATTTTTTCTATTTCAAAGATCACTTAAAACCTGATGGATCCTATTTAAAGACGTTTACAATACAAGGGTTTCCAGATTGCTGAACTTTAGCTTGCATTTATGTATACAAATCACAGAAGATCCAAGACTCAGTGCTGTCTTCTAAAAAGGCATTATAGCTAATGCCCACTTTTATTAGTAAACCCACACATTGTAGAACTACTATGTACTAGGCAACCCAGTTATGTTCCTATAAAATATCTCATTTAGTCCTCATGTCTATTCAGCAAGGCAAATATTTTTACATTTTTACATCCATTTCACAGATGAGAAATGGAGGCTCTGAGAAGTTATGCAACTGGCCTAAAATCCCACAGTTAGACTGGATTTCAAACTATATTTGTAAAAATTTTTGCTATTTATAGGAAAACCAATAGTTTAGGAAAGATACAGATGCAGAAAGATTAAGTATTTACCGTTTCTAAAATGGAATCTTGTCCATCTTGGGATTTAACCTGGTTCTGTAGGTAGACTATAGCATCATGAACAGTCAGAAAGAATGTGTCCTTTCTAATGTTGTCATCAAAGAAACCACATTGCTCCATCTTTTCTATCACATGATCTATAAAAGAAAGAGATAATGGTTAGTAGTTGCTAGGAAAAGGTATTTTTGTAACATTGACCAAGACTCTTTTTGTAGCTCCTTCTTTTTTTCTTTTTCTCTCATTTCCAGAATGTGATCCTTTTCTAAACTGACTTGAGATTTTTTTTTCCCAGTAGCACCCAAAATGGGTATCCCATAACTGCTTGTAGATGGCCTTGGTCCATGCACCTTTTGCCAAATCAGTGTACCCATCCCCCAGCTGCTGTGAGCCTTGCTGCTAATGGTTCACTGTTGCCTTTGTCTGGGGAATTTTCTTTGGCCAATAGGAGCTGTCTCACCTGAAGAGACCTGGAGGCTACACCTGCATATACGGGGACTGCATCATGGATTAACTATAATGAGGATTATAGTTGCTCAAGAGAGCATAATCTATGGCAGTCTTCCTGCTGTGGAGCTCCCAATGCAATCAGGAATCTAATATCAGACTTCTGAAACCACGTCTTTGACCAGCCTCTCCTGCCCTGTCCTGCTTTCTTCACTTACACAAAAATCCCTGACTCAGGATCTGCTTCTAGAGAACTCAGCCTAAGCGCTCACTTTCCTACACACACACAAACACACGAGACTCAGGAAGAGACCGATGAATTCTCTTGTTCCAAGGATTGAAGTGATCTCCAACTCTGTTCTCATAACAACTCCCCCCACCCCACTGATCTTGCACTGCCACCAGGACATAAGTTCCTATACATTCCCAGCTCTGTGGCACAGATTCAAGGTATTATCTTTGAAATAAAAAATGTTCTCAGAATTATTGTGTCATTGATACAGAGCTTCTGTTTGTGATGATGAAAAATTCTGGAAATAGTGGGTGATAGTTGTATAATATTGTGAAGATAATTAATACTACTGATTAATTACACATTTAAAAGTGACTAAAATGGCAAATTTTCTTACACATTCTTTATAACAATCCAAAAGAGTTTGTGTGTTTGTTTGTTTGTTTGTTTGTTTTAAAAAAAAGCCTTCAGATATTATGTACCCATGTTCCAAGGTAGGAAAGAAAGGGCTTAGGGAAAAGCTTTACAGATAGGTACACAGATGCATTTACCTTGAAGTGATGCAAAGTACACACTCACATCAATTCTTTGAAACTCCTTGACAATCTAAAAATAAAAACAAATATGTAACAATGAATAACTTTACCCGTGAGTCAATGATATTTCAATTTCTTGCTCAGGAGAAATGTCAGTACTTTCATAGTTAATCAAAACTTTGAGGAAAGTTCATTACTGGAAAAACGATATGTTTTTGGCCTATAGTAATGGTATGTTTAGAGAGGAAATGACCGTGTCTCAGGCAATAGCAACATCCAATACTCAACAGCACAGCACTCTGTAGCAAAAGAGGTGCTCGATAAATATTTCTGGAAGGAATATTCTGCTGAGTGGAGAAAAAAAGCATGAGTTCACATTTGAGTGGAAGAGATATGGTGTGGCTATGACACCACATTTAGAATGTAAAAACCAACCCAGCCAGGTGTGGTGGTACATGCCTGTAATCCCAACGGCCCAAGAGGCTGAGGCAGGAGGACCCCAAGTTCAAAGCCAGCCTCAGCAACAGTGAGGCTCTAAGCAACTCAGTGAGACCCTGTCTCTAAATAAAACACAAAATAGGGCTGGGATGTGGCTCAGTGATGGAGTGCCCCTGAGTTCAATCCCCAGTAGCCCCCTCCCAAAAAAAAGGAAAAGAAAAAACTGATTCAAACATCAAGATCTCTGTTATGAATGTATCAATCAGAATCTTGACAGTAATTTTGTACTGTAGTTTTACAAAATATTACTATTGGGAGAAATTGGGAAAGGGGTACATAAAACCTCTCTACTATTCCTCACAACTACACTTACAATGATCATAAAATTTTAGTCTTAAAAAGTCAGTGCACTAGACCTATGTGCGATATATTGTATATAATCATCATTGTATTTGAAAGCAACTATTTAAGTATGGGAAATATTCTGGCATTAAATATGTTAGACTCTCCTCAAAAGTAATTCATTAAACCCTTTGGTCAATATAATCTACAATGAATCTAAGCCAATGCTTAGAGTGAAATGAACAACAAAGAACAAGTCTGTGTTCTCCAAGGAGCTAAAAACCAGATGTACTAAGAGAACAGAACCTTTCAGCATATTCTCACACTCTTTTGCCAAGTATAATCACTTCCCTACCTTACCTACCTAGTACCCACACCCTGGAATCATTTCCTGTCCTTGCAGAGGTAGCTCAAAAGCCCCCAGCTAAGCTAAACTTCTGTTAGGAGTCTGTTTTATATTATTTCATCTGATTGTCATGCCTTAGCTTACCTTTCTGCCTGACCCTCCTAATATCTACCCGAAGTTTCACCTAAACTTGACACCTAAAGGTGGCATCCTTTTTTTTTTTTAGGTGACATCCTCTTTAAAGACTTCTTTGGAACACTTAATACAGTTGTTAAATTATAAGATTACTTAATATTTGCCTTCCCTTCTAGACTGCTTAGTCCCATGAGGGGAGAGACCATGGCTATTTCATCACTAGACACTTGTGCCTGGAAGAGTGCTTAGCACATATAAGGTATTAAACAGTTGTTGAAAGAATGTGTGAACTTGAGCTTGCATAACTGCTTTCTGAAATCATAGATGTCTTCACCCTGCATGCTCCTCAACTCTTGCCTTGACTCCCTAGATGCCTGGCCTTGCTGTCTATTCTAACCTCTTAATAATGTCTGGCTTTTCCAGGTCTACCATGTACCTGGTGTTCCTTATGCTGCTGCTATTTGAATAAAAAGTAGAATGTAGGACTGGGGTTGTGACTCAGTGGTAGAGTGCTTGCCTAGCATGTGTGAGGCACTGGGTTCAATCCTCAGCACCACATAAAAATAAATGAACAAATAAAATAAAGGTATTGTTTTTTTAAAAAGTAGAATATAAAAACACAAACTTTGCCCATTTTTCCTTCTTTTCATATTCCATCTACCACACATTTTTAGAAAAATAAAACATAATAAGTGTTCATAGCTGGGTATGGTAGTGTACAGATGTAATCCCAGCAACTTGAGAGACTGAAGCAGGAGGATCTCAAGTTCAAGGCCAGCCTAGGCAATTTAGCAAGGCCCTAAGCAACTTTGCCAGACCCTGTCTCAAAGTGAAAAATAAACAACAAAAGGTCTAAGGATGTATCTCAGTGGGAGGACACCCTTGGTTTCAATTCCCTGTACAAAAAAGAAAAGTAAGTATTCATAATTGCTAAGGGGTACCCATGTGCCAGTAACTCTTTTAAATTCTTTGTATTTATTATCTTCTTTAATCTATGTAATACCCCTGTGAAGTGGACACAATCATTACCCATGCCTGTGTTATATTGAAAGATGGAGACACAGACAGATCAAGCAACTTGCTCAAGGTCACACTGCTAGTGCTAGTGATGAAGCCAGGATTCAACTCTGGCTCCAGAGCTTACACTTTAAAATATTACACTCTATAGAAAAAGAGCAGGAGGGAAGGAAAAGGGAGGAAATGTGGAATGAATTTAACAAAATCACATTATGTGCATATACAAATATACCACAGGGAATTTAAACCTTTATATGTAGAAAGCAACAATCAAAAACAAATAAATGAATGAAAGGGAGATCAGTAGAGGAGAGGAAGGAGAATAGAAGTAGGGTGAAGGAAGGGAAAGAAGAGGGAATGGGGACTAATATGGAATAAATCAAATTCCATGCATGCATGGTTTTGTCAAAATGAACCCAGCTTCTATGTATAACCATAATGCTCTAATAAATAAAATAAAAATATTATACTCCATCATAAAAGTATTCACTTAGGAAAATTATAAAGCCCATACATTTACCCTTTTGCAAAATGGGGCAACCCATTTTACTGTTGTCAAATCTCCAAGTCTATAGTTCAAAAAACCAGAATCTTACCAGTCGCAATGACCTCACTCCAACAACATCCAGGAAAGATATGGCTCCACAATCAAGCACAAGGCTATGGATTGGCACCTTGGGAACATTCACTTTGACGGGAAGCTCAGAGTTCCAATCTACTTGAACCTCAATTTCCTTGGTTGGGATATCAAGTTCTTCTGGTTCTTCAATATCTTCATCAGGCTCAAAAGCATTATTTGATGAACCAGCATCACTCACAATGCCATTCTAAATAAAGAAAACTCTGCCAACTTAATTGCCATTGATTTGAAATGTCCTTCAACCATTCGCTTCAAATTATTTAAAAGTCCTGCACACAGTGTTCCTTGGTAAATAAAAATGTTAAGGGAATGAACTCTTTTTTTTTTTTTTGGTACCAGGGATTGAACACAGGGGTGTTTAACCACTGAGCAACATCCCCAGCTCTTTTTATACTTATTTTGAGACAGGGTCTCACTAAATTGCTTAGTGCCTGCCTCACTAAGCTGCTGAGGTTGGTTCTGATCTTGCAATCCTCCTGCCTGAGCCTCGGGAGCTACTGGGATTGCCAGCACATGCCCAGCAAGGGAAAGAACTCTTAAGGAAAGAATTTTACCTCAGCCCAAACTTTGATGTTCTCTAGGAAGAAACAGAAGAACAAGGAACCAAAATATTCTCAATTTCTGAAACTTTGTGAAGAGATATATTGGTAGGAGAATCTAAGCAGAAGTTAATAGCTCTGAAAGTTTATGAACTTACTGCCTTCTATTGTAATTTTCTGGCATTGAATTGGTACTTTTGAACCTTTAAAATTATTTTTGAAAAAAACATTTTTAAATAAGGTTTTTAAAAATAATACAGATGCTATTCATGCTGGAAAAAAAAATCATACCCTGTGTTTTGAGGGAGCCCTGCTGATTTCATTTTATTCCCACCCATTCCTCTGGCTTACAAGGATAACTCAGCTGTTCTCTGACATACATATGTCATCTGTTCCCACACATCTGGATTCAAAAGGGGATAGATTTAATTTTAGACCATCTAATTGCTTTTATCAGAGAAAGGGACGAATTTAAGGGGGAGGGTTGGGTTGTGGCTCAGTGGTAGAGTGCTTGCCAGGCACATATGAGGCACTACTGGGTTTGATCCTCAGCACCACGTAAAAATAAATAATTTGCCGGGCACGGTGGCACACACCTGTAATCCCAAAGGCTGGGGAGGCTGAAACAGGAGGATCACAGGTTCAAAGTCAGCCTCAACAAAAGCAAGGTGCTAAGCAACTCAGTGAGACCCTGTCTCTAATAAAATATAAAATAGGGCTTGGGATGTGGCTCAGTGGTTGAGTGCCCCTGGGATCAATCCCCAGTACCAGAAAGGAAAGGAGGAATGAAGGAATGAGGAATGAAGGAATGAAGGAGGAAGGAAGGAAGGAAGGAAGGAAGGAAGGAAGGAAGGAAGGAAGGAAGGAAGGAAGGAAGGAAGGAATTAAGGGGGTAAAGAAAGATGGATTCTCACCTTGGTTGCCCTTAACTGTCCTTTTTTGATGAGTTTCTGTATTCTCCTCAGTGCCTTCAGCCTCTTATTATATACTCTAATGGCATCAAATCCAACCTTTGGAGATAAATGTCAGGTTACTTAAATGTCTGGTTCCTAATGCTCATTAATGGCAATTGTTATCTGAACCGTATTTCTCTTTTGAGAAAATCTGCCAAAAAAGAAATTGTGCATTCTTATGGAGTAGATTCCCCTCCACTACAGATCACCCAACCCCCACCAGAGATTTGGGGAAGACAGTAGCATATTAAAAACTCCAAGAGAGTTAAAAAAAAATGGCAAAAAGTAATCTCTTTTGCTTTAAAACTCTCTTTTCCAAATTTCTGTAATATCACAGGGCCCTTTTGTTATTGCAAAATCTATGAACATTCCTCTGAACCAGTTTGCCCTGCAACTTGCTTAGGAAAACACGGATCCAGAGACAAAATCCAAGTTCAAGTTCAAAGCTTAGAGAGGCATTCAAGATGAGAACTTCCTCCTTATGTATTCCTCTATTTACTCTTTAACTGGGCAATAGTCCCCCTAACACACTGTTCTCAGCAGTCTCCTCTCAGCTCACAGGGCCCCCAAGCACCTGACAAGATCCCCTTCCTTCCCCAGCTGTCTAATTTGTCCAACTAACTTGGATCTCTCCCTTCCACGAATATTTTTCACATTGTTAATTTAAAATAATCATAATAAACCCAATATGTGCTAACAAAAATACATATTTTTTAAAATGAAGGGAACCATTTTTCCAAATAAAAATATTTACAACAGTGGCATTGTTTTGCATAGTTGTATATATTTCTTTGATATCTGCCATCACAAACAGGCAACTGGATTCTCATATCCGTCTCTGCAGGCAATCTGTCACTGCAGGACACTTCACATAGCCTCTGGAAATCTCCACAACCCTGACCTGCTTCTCGGGATCCTGCTGGCCAGGGCAGCAACTTGCCTGGCAGCAGTGGAGGCTCCCAGGCTGACCCAGGCAGATCCTGGGGTGGCTACAGTTCCTTGGGTGCTGGCAGCCTGCTCTTCTGCCACAGACGTTCTGGCAAACTTGGCCCAACTCACCAGTCCTGTCCTGGTGGTATAGCCAGCAGCCCACAAAGGAGTCCTTAACACTTTCTATGCTATTTGTTTGGAATTCACTAAATTCTGCCTGGACTCACCTCTAGTGTTTCTGCCTGGCAGTTGTTACTAGATTAACGTATGGATTAAAATTCCTAATAGATGGTGAAGCTTTTATTTTTCTATCCCTATATTGCATAGTCTTTTGAGAGGAAGGATGTTATATAATTCTTAATGTTATCACAAAGGGAATAGAACATAGGGTCTTATTTCCAGCTGGAGTCCAATAAATGAGTGAAATCTCAAAGTTAGAAATCAGATTTCGAAGGATAAAACACTTACTGTGGACTTGATACATTTTTTAAAACCATCGACGTTGCCATAAAAAATAGGACTAGAAAATCTAAGAATCTTCACTCCTTCAAGTTCTTCAATCTGTCATTTAAGAAAAAAATTTTTTTGAGGTTAAACAATTCTGGCATCAAATCGTCCATTAAATTTCTGGTTATTCTGCAAGGAACCAGGACACAATTGCTTAGGGGAGCTGGGCAGCAACACCCAACATTTTTTTTTTTTTGAGAGAAAAGTAACAGGATTTATTAGACTAATAGAAAGAAAGAAAACAGACCCCAAAGGGGAGGGGCCCCAAGAGATGGATACTCAACACTCAACTTTCCACAAATAGGGGTTTCATTCCATTTGGGAAGTAACAGATTGCCAAAATTCTTGGACTTCCATAATGCCAGAGAAGGTCAAGTTTGAAAGGGCACTACCAGCCAAAGAAACTGAGGCTCAAATGGAGAAATTATTTGTCTCCAGTTCACACAACTGACCCTCTTGATATTTCTAAAATTCTGAGTAGTTGTGTGGCAGGGCACAAAATCAAGGGGTTTTTTAGAAACTGAGGCCTATGGTGTCATTTGCTTATTTGTACCCTGACACACAGTGGCCATGCCAAGAGTAGAATCCACACAATCACAGAATCAGGCTTTTCTGGTCCTTAGGAATCATAGCAGTTTTAGTCTGGCTTCAGGTGAGAAAATTGAGGCCCTGACAGGCTGAGTGACTTGAACAAAGTCTCACCAAGGACGAGCCTAGATTTCAGAACTCCCCAAATTCTATCTAGGGTTTCCTGCCTCAGAACCCAAAATTTCTCTAAAATCATTTTTAGCTCTTGATGCACTTGGTTCAACATAACAAAAAGATTGTGAAAATAAAGTAGCAGCTCCTGAAATTCCAGGTTCAGTGTCCAGTAATTCTTTAATATTAACATAAAATTAGACTATAACTTCCTAGGGCTCACCTTTATATCATATACATACATACACATATATACATACACACATATAAGTATACATATATGATTTTTTAAATTTGTTTATTGCTAAATTTCTGTTTTCTTTAATTTACTTTCTCCACTTTTTCATCTGTTTCCCCTAGTGGTCACTAAGTAATTGTATTTGCAGGCAACACAAGCCCATCAATGGGATGTTTAATTTCTTTGTTTTTCATTTCCTGTGTCATATTATTTCTTCCAATTCCAAGGATAAAGCAAAATATCAAATAAGCTCCTGGTGATAGAGAACTTGAAAATCTCTTATTAGAACTGAATGAAGAACATCTTACAGGGGTTTCAGGCATTTTCATAAAGGCTAAGGATCATATAGCAGAGAAATAAATTTTTGGTTAAACATCTGGAAATAATCTAATTGCCTATTATTTTAAATTCCTTCCTGCAATGATTTTTACATTAAAATGACATTCAACTAGCACAAAGTTCATATAATCCAAATGTCAAAAGATACATTGAATCAAAGTGTTTATGACACTCCCAGTGGACTGAACGACTTTCCCAGCAGAAGTCTCCAACCTTGACCACTGTATACCGAACATGATAATAGAGAACTATGTGACTCCTGGAATTAATTGCAGGCTAGCAGACACATATCTAGCAAATGTATCACAAAGGCACTTACATTTTTGTAATGCTTGGTACTTTTGTAGATGTCTGTACTAGGGATGCTTCCAAGGCTATTCCATGAAGGACTAAAAGAAAAGAAGTTAACATCAGGAATTTTTTGGAACATCCATATTTGGCACTAAAAAGTTTTTAAAAAAATAACAGCTACTAAAGAGTCCATCATTCTGGTGTTTTGGACTCGTCTTTATTGCAGGTGACATTTTCCCAAAACTAACTCTGAAATGAACAGCTGGTGTTTTTGTGGAACTAGAGAAGGAACTAACTGTGACTCTCTTCTGATAGCTCAGAGAAATAATGAGCATCGTGCTTCCACGTGCATAACAATTTATAGAATAAGCAAAGAGCTTTCTCACATGTTAAATCTATTTGAAGCTCTACCACAACCTTGAAAGATCAGTGGTGTTATTCTTACTTTTATTAGTGAGTAAATTGAGGTTCAGAGAAGTTAGAAAAGGCCCAGAGGTAAGGAACAGCACAGCCTCTGTCTCTAACTCATATTTCTTCAGTGCCTGATACTTATTTGTGACTTATGGCAACTTCCTGATGAAATATGGAGAATCTGCGGATGATCAAATTAGTCTCTTTTTATAGACACAGCAGCCTGGGAAGACCAGAAATAAGTCCTTCCTGTCAACCAGACTGTTGATTTCCTGTTCCCAATGCAATCAGATAAATTCCATGTTTCTTCAAGTGTGACTAGGGACATATGCTAAATGCTACTCCTGAAGAGAGACTATCTGTTTGGGGTCCTTTCAGCATTGTGCTCTCTGGATCAGCATTATAATTACTGGAAATTAAATACTGTGGAGGATACTGCCTTCCTTTTTTTTTTTTTTTTTTTTTTGGCTGAAAGCCTAGTTACCAAAACTAGCAGCTCAAATGTGCCACCAGTTTTTCCTTGGCTTGCTGTGTTGTGCTGATTTTAAACATAAAGCTCATACGCTAGTCTTCCTCTCTAAAACCCTTCTGTCTCAACCACACTCACATAAGAAAAAGACACTGAGGCAGATCAATACAGGGAGAGACATGGCTTCTTTTTTCCCCCCTTCTTTTCTTTTTTCTTGCAGCACTGGGGATGGAACCCAGGGGTACTTTACCACTAAGCTTCACCTTCAGTCCTTTTTTATTTTTTATTTTGAGACAGGGTCTTGCTAAGTAGCTGAGGCTGGTCTCAAACTTGCCATTCTCCTGCCTTAGCCTCCCAAGTCCCTGGGATTACAGGTGGGTAACACCTTGCTTGACTAAGAGGCAGCATCTTCTAATGACAATTTCTGAGATATTTTCTAGCAGCAAATGAGGCACTCTGGGAGATCATGAGCCCTTTCAGGACCCTGGGCTTCTAGGATGCTGATGCAGGAATCCACAGGACTTTTGAGTAGGTGTGATGTGCTAAGGTAGGGAGGGAGGGTAAGAAGAGGTGCTGGAGGAATGGAAGAGGTGAGCCTTTGCTAAACTGAAGATGTCTGTGTTGATGTTTTTCCAGGTTTATTCTTCCTTCATGGCCCAAACATAGGCAGAGAAGAGGCCAGAAATCTGGAAGGACAATGGGAGAATTGAGGAGAGAGAGAGGCTCTATTTCCCTCAAGGCCCAGAAGGACACATTACCAAACCCTCTCCAGAGTCAAAACAAAACCAAGGACACCTTCAAACTCCCTGATCGGCACTCACAGATTATTTTCCTTTATTTAACTCATGTCTTTGCTGCTTTTACTCTGCATATGAACTAATTATGTTTACTTTTCAGAATTGTGTGACCTTGAGGTTTGTGCCTTATTTGACAGATTTGAATTATTTTGGCTATAATTAGCTGTTCTAAAGTTCTCCTCTACTGGGTTGCATAACTTTTGGGTTACTAGCTTGAAAAGAGGAAAATGAGCTATAAATTTAGCAGTTGCTTTGTCTGACCTTGGACTCAGTGCCCACCTTGCATCTTTTTTTTTCGCTTTTTTTTTTTGAACCAGGGATTGAACTCAGGGGCACTTGGCCACTGAGCCACATCCCCAGCCCTATTTTGTATTTTATTTAGAGACAGGGTCTCACTGAGTTGCTTAGGGCCTCACTAAGTTGCTGAGGCTGGCTTTGAACTCGCGATCTTCCTGCCTCAGCCTCCCTTGTTGCTGGGGATTACAGGTGTGTGCCACCGCGCCCGGCCACCTTGCGTCTTATTTGAAGAAGAAACAACAAAGCACCTTGGGACTTTGGCTGAACCATGCTTCCTTTAGTCTGACCATAGCTAAAAGGGGAGTACAGTTGTAGAGCATTTGACTGCATGCATAGACTTTGGGGTGAAGTAATCTGGGTTCAAATCTTATCTCTGCTAATTGGTAACTATGTGACCTTAGGAAAGGTCCTTAGCCTTTCTGAGCCTAAATTTTCTAACCTGTAGAATGAGAATAATCAAACCTATTCATAGGATTTGTTTGAAAATTAAGTATGGTAAAGTTTGTAAAGCACTAGGTGTTTAATTCATAGAATCTCTCAATATATAATAACTATTATCAAAAGAAGAAGTTTTATATCAACATAGGAAAGTGCAGGGTGTGTTGTCCCATTCATAGAAAATCTGGGTGTTAAGTACTCACAATTGAACTCGCAGGACCACGGTCAATAGTCCAAATAGAAGGCCAGCTAGTAAGCCCAGGTCCAACCCCAGAATGATGGACATGATGCATGTAAATACCCAGATAAGCTACAGGGGAATGGAAATGAAAAGAATTATATTGATTCATCAGGTGCCATCAAGTGTTAGGCTACCTAGAGCAATAAGATCAATCATTCACAATTAAAGCTTTCTAAAAATATTCTGACTTCATTCATTCATTCATTCATTCATTCATTCATTCATTTTATATTTAAATGAAAATGGAGTTGGCCTTCTCAATAAAGACCAAGTGTCCCATTTCATTTATTTTAAATTTTTGAATAGGGACCAAAAGGGAATTAATATTTAAGGGGTTTACAGTGAAAAAATCTTGCTCACAATTCCCTTCCCTCTCTACCCATTCCCAATCTTCCTCCCCACTTGCAGCCTCTTTATTTCTGTGTGTGTGTGTGTGTGTGTGTCTGTGTCTGTGTGTGTGTGTGTCTAAATTAGAGTATAACCATAAAAGATCTCATTTCTGTTTTTTGTAATTCCTCAAAATAGTTGTGAAGTCCACTTTAGTCACAAAGTCAGCACGGGGTTTTGCATTTTGGCTTTTTTGTTGTTGTTGTTGTTGTTTTCCTTTAAACCGGGTTTTAAAGAAAATGTGTTGTGTTGTATTTTGCTTTGTTTTGGCTTGAGAAGGTCCAGGGCCTCATATGGAATTTTTTTGCTAGAAATCAATATTCCCAGAGATACAGGAGCTTCACAAATGCAGTTCATGTAGAAAACATCAAGGCTTTGGTTTATACACACAATTCTAATTTCTGCTCGGAGGTTTCCAAAGTGCAGGTAAGGCTTAGGAAACGGGGTGGTAGGGGACTTAGTGGTACGACAGGAAGCATATAAAAACCAAATCTTATTTCAGAGAATGGGTGGTGGGTGACTTACAGCATCAGTCTTATTCTGCCTCCACAAACGAGGAACATCACACACCTGCATAAACATCCCTTTCAGGTTGGCAATTACAACAGCTGCCAGGACCGACTGCCAAGAGAGACAGGGAAGGCTGTGTTATTCAGGGGAATAGCTTTCCATGTGATGATTTTTAAATCTCCTGTTATTTCTCTGGTAGCAGAGTGGTGACAGGAAATTATGCAATTGGTATACAGAGAAGCAGAGTTATACCTTCTGTAAGGGTTCAAGAAGCTTCCCCAGGGCAACAATAGCGATCATCACAATCCCAGCAGAGATGATGCCAGCAATCTGAAAGATATACACCTTGCATGAAGAGAGTTCATCCTCCTCCTGAGTGTCTTGCAGCTCACCACATGTGCATGAAAGATCTGCTCACAGGCTCATTTGATGCTTCCCTGATTTCCGCTCCCCCCCGCCGCCCCGTTCACTTCTGCTGGATATCAGGAGAAATGATATTATTTGCTAAAATAAAACAAAACTGAAAAAAAGAAAAACATATATATGTGCGGGTAAATAGTTATATATATATACATATGCTGTTGCAGAGAAATGGAAGGAAATGTGGGAACAGGGCCTGCTGAAGTAAAGCTACTTTGATGTGGATTTTATCTGGGCATATCACACCTACAGTTTTACTATCACTTCAGGAGGCCAACCTTCTAGTAGTTGCCAAGTCATGAAATATAACAACTCCTTCCCCAACAACAGAGATTATTGTCATGTTCTTGGGAAATAAATCTAACAGCATGTATCTGATTCTTCTGCATTGTCGAAGCAGTGACCATAATAGCCACTCTGATAACAATTGTACTTATAGCACACGGTTCCCACGAAAGTCTCAGAGAAAATAAGTTTATCCATCCAATTGAAAATTATCATGCCACTTTGGCACACTGACAGTTGCACACATGCAGGCTCCAAATTTGCCCCAAAGAAGCTGCAGTGATGGAGCAATAGCAGGGTAAAGAAGTTCAGAAACTTTACCTTCACTGGCAAAGAAAAAAGAGCTCTCCTTAGGTCCACAAATAGGAGAGAGACTGAGGGGGCAGGGACTATTGTCTGGTTTGATCAGATGACCAATGAATTCTCTGTTCAGACAGCTGGGACATGGCCAAGGCGGAGACTAGAGGCTCTGAAACAGAGGAGAAAAGGAGACAGGAAACCAGAAGCAAAGCCATCAGAGAGGAAGCAACAGAGAAAATGGTGCTGAGCACAAGCACTGCCTAGTGCAAGAGATCTAAGTTAAAGGAGGTGGGAGTCACAGCAAAGAGAAAAAGAAAATCAGCATACTTAAATAGAAAGTATTCACTTCATCTGGCAAATGATGTCCAGCTTATGTTCATTTATGTTCAGCTGATGGCTGGATCAGTCTGGGTGTATCCTGATGTACGAAAAAGCTTGCCCAGTTTGTCAAGCTCCCTACTCTGTGTTCTTCCTGGCACCAGGCCTCCAGGTTCCCAGAACTTTGGTGAGCTTTCCTCTTTCCTAACTAAGCAGAGAAGTCAGAACCCTTCCAATGACTCAAGCAATATTCACAAAGTCATTTGCATCTCACTGTAGATAAAGGGCTCTGTGAAATGGTGAGGGAGATGGAGATTTAGAGACAGGAACCACAACCTGCTGCCCAACTCAGAGCAAGAAAGTGGCCACCTGTTCACCAGCATATATAAGTCTCCAAATATAGGGGCCTAGGCTAGTTTTGGACACTGTTAAAATCTGTGAGGGATCAAAAATCTGTACTTAGGATACTTAGGATAAAAAGGTTGGTTTGTGGGAAGCTCTGTAGATTTTATATCTATGAGCAGATTCAGTTACTAGAGAATTAATTATTCTGTTAAGTGAGAGAGTAATCAGAGCTACAGAGTAGTTTGTAATCAGAATTACTTTTTATGAATCAATAAGAGTAATCTAGAGTGAGAGAAAGAACAGGTGGCCAATGTTCAGATCTTCTGCAATGTATGGATGTGCTGAAAACACCAACACTCCTTTATTCATTCCTTCAGCAAATATATGGTAGGTGCTTCTTAATGCCAGGAACAAACATGTATCATAGATGCTAAGATGCCATTCCTGCCTTGAACCCAGCAATCATCACTCACTGGTATGCACTAGGACTTCACAAACATTTTTAATCTAATCCTCACAATATTCCTATTAGATGGATACAATTATTAGTCCATTTTATGGGTGCTGAAACTGAGGCTTCAACATAAGAAAAAAAAACATGAGAAGCCACATGAGAGAAGACCTTTCAGTTTATTTGGTCACAGTCCAGGCACAGAGACTTTTAACCCCAGAACTTAGTATGCATTTCAGTAATTAAATATCAAGTCATTTCTACACTTGTTTCCTTCTTCAGTGCTGAAATCCTGGCATCCATCATTCCTAAATATAATACACACCAGTGTGTGGCAGAGGATATTAGCTTACCAGAATGCCATTATCCCCCACGCCCTTTGCCAAGGAGGTTACTTTACATGTGCATTCTTACTAGGGCAGCCAGCCCATGACTCCTTTGAGCCTGGAGGTAACAGTAGGAAAATGAACATCGCTGCTCTGGGATTGCCCACACCCTCTTAGGACCATGTGTCCTGGAAGCTTGTCGATGCTCTGTCTCCCATGCAAACAGCAAGAACCCCTGCTGCTGACAGCTGCAACACGAAATAGGCATAGCTTTGGAAATTAGCTCTGACCTCTTCCTCTCAACAACAGATCTCTGTTATGCTTCCTGGTTTGGAGTATATTATTTTGCCTACTCAGAGGCAAATGTTTGCAAAATTTTTTTTAAAAAATTCTGAGAATTAACATTCAATTTTTGTTTCAAAGGAGCCAAGATATTGGAGGAGACCAATTCTTCCAAGTCTATAATTATCATGATCCATTATAAATAGGACAGAAACAACCTGTGTACCATGGGGACAATTAAAGCTCTCTCTGGGCAAGCCACTGTTGGAGCCTTTCTTTTCTCAGTTATCCTCTTTCATACTTACTTGTTGGGGGCATGGGGTACCAGGTATTGAAATCAGGGCACTCAATCACTGAGCCACATCCCCAGCCCTATTTCATATTTTATTTAGAGACAGGGTCTCACTGAGTTGCTTAGTGCCTCACTGTTGCTGAGGCTGGCTTTGAACTTTCTATCCTCTTGTTTCAGCCTCCCAAGCCACTGGGATTATAGGCCTGCACCATTACACGGGGTTCATACTTACTTTAAGTGTCTCTGCCTTAATAAAATTCTGCATGAAAATGCTGTTTGTTTTTTACACTATTTAGTTTGGATCTGTTTTACTTTAGAGTCTGAATGTATGTTTTATTTTTAAGTAATGCTTCTTTCTGTGTTAGGAGAATAAAACCCTTGAGGCATGAAAGAAGCACAATTTCCTGAGTCTGCCCCTAGTCCAAGGTCACTGGTTTGGCATATCTGATTCTGTGCCTGGCTTTGAGAGCCATTTCTGAGCTTTCTGACTCACTGGGACTGAGGAATTATCCAAAGAGTATTGGGATGCTGGTTTTATGGTTATCTCATGAAGTCAACAACTGACAGCCACATTTAAAACGGCAAGATTAAGTACACATTTAGAACTTCAAGAACAAAAATCATATTCAGGAAGAAATGCCAAAATGTTACAACAAAAGATATTCTTGGCTAGCAAATTGCTGTTCTATGGGAACAAAGGCCTCTGAAGGAAGTTCCTGATCCTGGTAAAGGAAAAGTGAAGAGAGCTTTTCACTTGCCTAAAAACATAATAACACAACGCCATAAAGTGCTTTTACTGGGCCCTCACTTTCCCCAGATAAGAAACTGATAACAACCAGCATTCTTCATCACCATCCTTGGTAGTGGCCAGTGTTCCTAAAAAAGCAGTGAAGTGCAGTGATCTGCCAGGTGAGCATTGACACAAAGGTTTATAGGAATTGCCATCTCAGAAAACCATAAATGTTGCTTTCCAAGAAGTTTTTGATGAGGGGGTGAGTCAAAGAGAAGAACAGGCCCAAGCTGGTTCAGATGAGGAAGCACAAGGCCCTCTCTTCTCAAAGGTTAACTGCCCTGCCTAGTTCTTGTGCAAGCCTTTCTAAGCTGCCAAACCTTGGCTTGTTCTCTGTGATTGATATTGTCTGCTGTCATTCCATACCTGTGTCTTTCCCCCAGTGCTCTCTTGGACAGCTGTCCGGGACAAGGCAGTGGTGGCCACAAAACAAGAGAAGAATCCCGAGAAGATGTTGCTGATCCCAAAGGCAATGAATTCCTAAGGGAGAGAATGAATGACATGATGCTACAAATAGAATCTTTGCAAAACTCTCACCTTGTATTCAAAGGAATCAAATAAACCAACTCTGCCTGTGGTCCACTTTAATTTTTACCATTAAAGGTATGTAAGGATCTTATAAGACACCAGGGGTTTGGACTCCATAGAATCTAAAAGAAAACTCACAGCTGTTGGTTATTTTAAAGGTTGACAAGAAATAGTAACTTCTAGTCCTTTACTAAGACGCTTTTGCACTGTCTGGTGAGTGGCATATCTGCAACTCTCACATAAAGTTTTTCTGTGGTTGAAAATTTGCTATAAAGCATAATATAACTAGCAGAGCTATTATTCTGCTTGATTACTAGTCATTTAACTGCTGTAATTGCCATGTTGTTTTCTGAAATGTCCAACTACAAAACCTGCAGATTTACAAGCAGTGTAAAGTCAGTTCACCTGACAATGTATCATATGCTTACAAAAACTGTCCTGTATATATTAATTGCACTGTGAGCCACCTCAACATAAAGCAGTCATAGCTATTAATCATGGTTTTTGCACTGTTTTGTCATATTGTGCTGCCATTAAAAAAGAAATGACCAGCAAGAATTTTTATTCTGATCTAACACGTTAACTTTGAATGTTGTTTGCATCCTGACTGAAATAGCTTTTTAAAAATTAGGGTGACTTCAACCTATTTCTTAAAAAGCAAAGTGATGCAGCATGCATATTTCAAAATAATTTCTAATTAGGAAGCATAAGAGAGAAACCAACTCATTAAGGACTGCTGGAAAAATCCAAGCCTTTCTTTAGCAGAGACCAAAGTTATTCCCACTTGTGTTTCTTTCTTGTTTTCTGTCCTATAAAAGCAGCTCAGCAAGAGGGCTAGCATACCTGGTTCCCATCGATGGTATAATCATGCTTGGTGGCGTAGACTTTTCCTACAGATACTGCAATAGCATAAGCCACCACAGCAATGGAAAATGATGCAGTCAGCATCTCAGAAAACAAGCTCACTGGGGGAAGTGCAGGAGGCAGAAACCTAGGGAGTTTTTAAAGGAAAAATGCTGTGAAGATTTGACAACATTTTCTTTTTCCCACCTCACCAATTGCTGCATCCACTCAGGCACATGCTAGAATGAAAGGACATGATCCAAGAGAATAAAGAGCACATACGAATAGCAGCATCCATGAAATCAGAAGTCAGTGCTGCCTCATTGGCCGATTTCTTTGAAAGCCTCTCCAAAGCTTCTGAAGTGAATAAACCTGCCTTGACTGATTCTTCATAGACCATATAGCTCCATCTGTGCCACTTCACATATTAGGATTTCTCCTTTCACAATTTCAACTTAAAGGTCTTTTAACTTAAAACATATTCTAACCATGATGAGATTTACTCTGTATGAAGAGCTGTCATTTTGGTAAAAGAGAAAAGAATATATGATATTAAAAGAGTTCAGTGGAAAAACTGGGTGTGGTGACACATGTATGTAATCCTGGGGATTTATGCAGCTGAGGCAGGAGGATTGCAAGTTTGAGGCCAGTCTGGGCAAGTTAGTGACTAAAATATCCCAGTGATATGTGGTCAAATGACTACTGTTTGAAAAAAACTAGAACTGTTCTATTAAACTATATAAATGAGCCTATAATTTTATATTCATGAGATTGTCCCCAAATGTAAAACTTTGGGGGATGACCTTCATGTATTGATAGCTTGCTTGATAACTATCCATATGGGCTAATCCCAGAGGCCCCCAACTCTAAAAATATCTCCCCACCTACCTCATTTATGCTTGAATAAAGATAAAGTAGAAATTATATTCTTAGAGAAAACCACAAATTTAGAGTTAGCAAGTATCCTACATATTGCTGAATCTGCCTCTCTAATTTTGTTGTTAAAAGAACTGAGACCCAGAAAGGTTCAGATATGAGCATTAGATATTATGGCTTTCTAGGTAACAAGATCTTTCTGGTTCTCTGCTCTTATTAGGCTTCCTCTCTCCAAGGGGATAGCGTTAGATTTTAGACGACTCTTCTCCCCATGTCCCATCCTATCCTAGGTATAGGCTCTAGCATGCACTCCATCTGTAGGCAGGCAGACAGGACGTTGGAAACACTGGTCTAGCACTGAGTGATTCACCATCACATCATCAGCTAGTCTAGATACGACCTTGGACCTCACTTCTTAAAACTAGACCTCTTTTTTCTGAGACCCAGTCAACCCAACTTCAGGTTACTGGGGAGCCTCAGGAAAACTTTCCAGCCCTGCAAAGAATCTAGTTTTCATAGTAGCCTAATGCCCGCTGCCTACCAAATATTACCTACCAAATATCCTCCAAATATTACCTGATCCTTGATTATTCAGGGTTAGAAAGCAAAAGGTGTAGACTTGAAATCAAAGGACCTCAATCACTGTGTGAGTAACTTTATAACTTTGGGCATGTTGTTTAAACCTGCCAAGTCTCACTTTCCTTGGCCATCAAGTAGACCATATACTCTTCTTATAGAATTAACTGAGGTATCACATAGTAAGGAATTAGTGCCCATACACATATTAGGTGTAGTCTACATGGGGACAATCTAAATCTGCCATACCCCTGCCACCTTTTGTACTATCCTGTTGGACCTTAGTAGTATCAATTATTTGCCCCAAGTCAAACTGAGGGCCCAGCTTCTAATGACATTTGCATAAACCTTTTCCTCTAGTACTTGTCCTCGTTCAGTGGACACAAGTCTTTCCAAATTGTATGTTCACTTAGTAGGACTATTTGGCCCCAGCCAACCCTGTCTGACCTGATCACAAGATAACACTATCAAGAGCCTGAAGGGGAGGGAGCATATGGACACCCACTGATTTGAAGATGAGGATGGGGAGGCTTGGGCTCTGAATGCTAAAGATCTCATAAAGGAGAGTCAGGCATGGTAAGCACAGTGCTACCTGTACGTTTCCACTTCCAGTTGGACCTCAATGTTTGACAAATGTGCTGCCACTCAGGAAGAAAATGGCAAGAAAGCAGCCAGGAGAAGAACCTCCATGATTTTGTTGACACCCTCGCTACTCTGTCCTCCCCTGCACCACACTTTCAAGTACCACCACAAAGCATATTACTTAAAAGCAGTGGTAGCAAACAGGATGACAAGGAGGCTCTGGTAAGAAGAGGACAAGTCACTGCTGAGAGATGAGGCAGGAGAGAGTTAACATAGGGATTAAAATTTAGAGGACAGAGCAGTCCATCGTGTTAAAGGTTAAAATACAAGCAGTGACATGGGCCTGTAATCCCAGTGACTCAGGAGGCAAGAGCATTGCAAATTCAAGGCCAGCCTGAGGAACTCACTGAGACCCTGTCTCAAAATAAAATAAAAAGAATGGGGATGTAGCTCAGTGATGGCACATTCCTGAATCCAGTCCCCAGTACCCCCAAAACACTGCCCCCATACACACACAACCATGCTGACAGAGGGGGTAAATGAAAAGCCTAGGTTGTGATGAGTGAGCTGGACACATTAATAGCTGCAGGATCGGGATCAGTTGCATGAGGAGAAAGGCAGGCTGTGACTGGCTCTCTTGGAATCTGCTGATTAAGAACAAGCCTTGACACAGAATGAGGGCTCCCTGTTAGAGTGAATCCTCAGATGCTAACTGGACACAGGCGTATTTTTTTTTTAACTTGTAGATAGACACAATACATTTATTTTATTTATTTTTATGTGGTGCTGAGGATCGAACCAGTGCCTCCCATGTGCTAGGCAAGTGCTCCACCACTGAGCCACAACCCCAGCCTGGACAGGCATATTTTTACCAGGAAGGAAGTAGAGAAAAGGACACAGAGGAGTCACAACTTTTGTCTGTCTAGTGTGACATTGTTCCTGGGAACCAAGCAATCCTAACATATGGCTCTGACCCTGAATAGGATGAAAGGGAGCTGCCAACAGCAGCTTGATTGGAGGAGTGAGGCAGGGAAGAGATGAGAAGGTGGCACATCCCTGTCTCTCCCTCTCTGTTCCTCAACCTTGCCCAGGACACCTCAGCCATTTGAACATTCTCTTTGACTTGCTCTTTTCCAATGTCTCCGTGCCACCCTTTCTTTCTCAGGTTTGTCAATATTAGAATTGTTTTTGTGCTACCAAGTGAGATCAGATAACAAAGACCTTTCTTGTGGCTTGTGTATAATGACACAGGCTCAGGTATTTTATCCCTTCAACAAATATTTTCTGAGAGTCTTCTGTGAGATAGGGACTGTGCTAGGGAGACAGAGTTGCCCAACAGAAATGGGCTCACTGCCCTGGTGGAAGAGCTTATAGTCTTCATGGCCGGCAGATTGTTAGCTGGTGACCACGCTGACCAGGTGGTTTGTCAGAGGAGTCAGCTTGATTCAAACCAAGGCAAGGGGCTGGGGAGGAAAACTTAGTAGAAGGTCAGAAGGACAGCTAAGGGCAGCAAAACTGAGCTTCCCAATCAACTAATGGAACACGGATGGGGGGCGGGACGGGGCATATGCTGTGGACCACCTATAGTTTGTTCAAATTAGGGGGCCTGACAAAAGGGATCTATGAAATATAGTTTATAACTACCCCCAAAAATCTAATTGTCAGGGTGAAAACTCCATAACTCAAGAAGCCACATTGCATTTTTTTAATCATTAAATTCCTCCCAGCTTTAGAATTCACTACCAAAATGCAGATCTTCTAATACAGAGTTTCCCACATTTACCTCATCAAAGGAATCACTTGAGGCAGTTTTGAAAAATAGTAATTCCCAGGCCCCTCTTCTGGAAAGCCTGATCCAATAGTTTTGGGGTGGGAGTCAGGAATTTGTGTTAAAACAGGTCTCACATGATTCTTACATGTATAAGTTTGAGAAATGCTGTAATGGGCAATATGTGATATCCCATGTAGCTAGTTGTTTGTTTTACAGTAGTAGGGATTGAACCCAGGGGTGCTCTACCATTGAGCTATACCCCAGCCCTTTATTATTATTATTATTTTTTTTTATTATTTATCCTCAAGGCTGGCCTTGAACTTGGCATCCTCCTGCCCCAGTGTACTGAGTGTCTGGGATTACAGGCCTGTACCACCATGCCCAGCCATTTTTCTAATATTTTTTTAACTGATTTTAGAAGAAATTGTGAGATTAATCAAATGGAAGGTAGCAGTTTCTCTTGGAACAAGCAGTAGGAATTAGCTTGCCTGAGTAGCTTCTATCAGAAGCATGGAAAAATGAAGACCAGCACAAGGCGTCTCAGCTAGGATTAAGGGAAGGGAAACTGGTACTTACCGATCAGCCACAGGTCTAGTCATAAATGCTATAAGTTAATGTTACAAATGTAATAAACATCTGGGATTCTTTTTTAATATCATATAACAAATTTATAGTGTAAAACATTTTGTCCACTCCATGCATTTTATGAGAGCTCCCATTGGCATTTCATGAGCTTGAGTTGAGGCTTCAGTTGTTGTAATCACTCTTAACATACAGGCAACTTCCCCAGAGCCACATAACTAGACAGTGACAGAGATGGACTAAGGACCTTGGTCTTTCACTCTCCTAATTAACCAAACTACCAAACTTACATAAAAGTCCCCTTAAAGATAATGCAACTTACATATGGATACAAAAGATTTAATTATTATCTAAGATAGATTAAATGGTGGAGAATTTAAGCAGAGTTCCTTGATTTCTCAAGCAGACTGTTCACAGTGCAATAAATGCTACTGATCATAATTGTATTTCTATTATGTTGTGATTATACCTAGGAGTTTAAATCAGGAGTCTGGTGTTAAATGTGCATGTCCTGCACTTTTTACAAAAATGAAGGAAAAAAAACATATAAAGGAACTGCTTTTAAACAAACGGCTTGAAGTTTATCTACGCATGTAGTCTGTTTGATACTTTGCACAAATAGGTGTTTTTTTAAGATCATACACAAATAAGGCTACTGAATGAGCACCAGTGAAGTGAAGCTTGTAATAAAAAGTTTCATTTAAATAGAAAGTACTGGCTTTATATGTCAGCATTGTCTAAGAGGAACGTCATACTCACCCCCTTGGAATGGATTTAACAATCCCAGCATTGTAATTTTTTTCTAAGTTGGCTCCATATGAAATGGCAGTGGCAATTATAGTCTGAAATAAAATAAAAGAAGATATGAAACAAAAAACCCACAATCCCTCACTTGTCAACATAATTAATGCTGAATTTTCTAGCTATATATTCTACTTACCACAATTACTTCTATAGGAATAGGAACTGGGATTTTGTGTTTAAATCGATCATTTAATTCCTTAACTGCCATACAGATGATAATGGTGAGTAATCCAGCAATGAAATCTGCAAGATTGGTTTCACCAATATTTTGAAAAATCTCAATCAGAGTCTATAAAAGAGAAAATAATTCTATATACTTCCTGCTGCACAGTCACACACATACATAAAGTCAATTCTCCCATGGATTTTCCCACATGAAAAATCAGATCATCAAACTATATATGAAGATTTCATGTGAAATCATAATAATGTGTTGGTTAATACAGGGATGGAAGTACATGCTGTCTCTACAAAGTGTAGATGTATATATGTGCATTTGTACATATACACATGCATATATACATAACACACATAGTTACTGATGATGGTTTACTTGAAGCAGTAAAACTATAGGTGGTTTCTACATTCTTATTTTTTATAATAAGAAAGGAAGAGCTTTTCAAAGAAAATGCCATTATATTCTTGTTCTTGCTGAAAAGCTTCAAAAGTTTATATATTGAACTGGTTTTTATAGGTGCTATTAAGTGGCCTAATCTTCACCAGATGGACAGGGAGTTATTGAGACTAAAAGCTAACAGACAAAAAAGTCCCAATTTCTTTTTTTTGGGGGGGAGTGTCTCAATTTGCCAACAGCTTAAATAATGCTTTTCCCTAAGACCAAATTGTAGAGGTAATAAAAATAAAGAGTCCTAAAAGACTTTCATATGTAGATACAAGTGCACTGATTCATTCTTTCTCTTTCTTTTGTTTTCTAGTACTGGAAACAAACCCCCAGGGGTGCTCTACCACTGAACTACATTCTCAGCCCTTTTTATTTTTTACTTTGAGACAGGATCTCACTAAATTGCCAAGTCTGGCCTTGAACTTGCAATCTGCCTGCCTCAGCCTCCCAAGTTGCTAGGATTACAGGTGTGTACCACCACATCTGACTGATTCATTCTTTATGGAAAAGGCTATTAAACTGATACGTAGGCCAAGAATACATATTTAGAAATTAATTTGGTACATAGTTCAAACTTGAACTAAGGTAGTGACTCAAGATAATTCTTTCCAAGTGAGCAGAGAAGCCAGCTCAAAAAAAACAAGTTTTGTTTTGTAAATAAGCGGTTTCTGGAATTGAGGGTATTCTTCAAGGAAATTAGCAAGGGAGACTACAGGAAAGGACACTAACATCTTTGTTATATTTGTCCTGAGTAAGTCATGACTTACTTAAATCTTCGAGATTTGTAATCTATCAGTGAAGGCTACTTTTCTTCAAATGATCTTGTTTATTTTCGTAGGTAAGTAAAATCCTTAAAATAATTATAATGATAATCTGGTAAACATTATACAAAGAACACGAAGTCATGTAAGAATCATTTTGCCAGTAACCTCAACTCTGGAACACATTCAAGAGTGAGGGAATGAGGGAGTATTTTGCAAACAGAATACATTCCACCAAGTGCTTGGACTGGAGCTCAGGCATTGAGCTTGTAGGAAGACTTTTGGACTTTCACTCAAAGGAGATTTTTGTTCTTTTTTTAAATCCCGTACTTATAGCAAGGACTGGGTTGTCTGCTTTCCAGTATCACTGAAAATTGCTGGAGGCTGACAGCAACAAGATGAAGCCGGCAGCAGTAGGGTGGAAGAGAAAGGGAACTACCACGAGCAGACCTAACAAGGGCTTTGGGCATCACACACAGGAGCCAGCAGTCCTACTACTTACCACAGAGGCTTGAAGGCTGTCATTGCTGTTTGACCTTTAGAAAATCAATTTTCTACTGAGGACCTTCATTAATTCATGAGCTAGGTATAATGTTTTGATTAACTGTCTATACGATAAAGGTTTACTTTTCAACTCAAGATGGGAAAATTCAAACTTAAAAAAATAAAACATTTGAACTAATTATCTTAACCACAGAAACTTTTTTTTTTTTTTTTTTTTTGCAGTACTGGGGATTGAACTCAGGACCTAATGGTTGCAAGGTGAGCACTCTACCAACTGAGGTATATCCCCTGGCCCACCACAGAAACATTTTCACCTTATAAAAATCAGTACAGGAGGGCTGGGGATGTAGCTCAGTGGTAGAGCCCTTACCTGGAATGTACAAGGCCTTGGGTTCAATCCCCAGCACCATCAAAAAGAGAAAAAAAAATCACTACAGGATATTACCATTTAATCTAAGAATCACTTAGACCTTTGAATAAAAAGCACTTCTTGCAGGGTGCAGTGGTACATGCCTATAATCCCAGCTACTCAGGAAGCTGAGGCAGGAGGATCACAAGTTTCAGCCCAACCCAGGTAACTTAGCAAGATCCTGTCTCAAAAAATAAAAATAAAAATAAAAAAAAGTAAAAAGGGATGGGGATGTAGCTCAGTGGTACAGTGTCCCTGGGTTCAATTCCTAGTACCACCACCAAAAACAAAACACCTCGGCTGTATCAAAAATGTAATATGAGCTGCAAAAACCAAAAATAGTTCATATTACACGATTGTATCAAAGCATATATGATTCGGTTTCCTATGCACTTAGTAATCATTCAAGATTTCTTATGAAATGTTCTACAGTAGAAAGTTTTATCTATGTAGAAATAAAATTCAACCATATAAACTGAAACAATTGTAGGAAAGACAGTGAATCTGACATAACTTTCCCATGTACATATATGAATACACCACTATGAATCTCAACATTGTGTACATCCACTGGGATCCTAATTAGAATATGATGTATTCCATCCTTGGATAAATATATCAAAATAGATTCTTGTTATACATAGATTTAGTTATGTATAACTAAAGAGAACAAATAACAATAAAATAAAACAAATAGATTGTAATCAAAGATAGAGAAAATACACTCCAACAGTGCACTGAACAATAATTCTAATTTAGTTTTCTATAAAATACTAAAACATGGATAAACACATGATCCTGTATTTTACTCTAGAATTCTAACATAGTTCAAATCATGTTACTGACTTTTCAGTAATATGCAATATTTAACTACATTTCTTATCACATTTGGAGAATTTTAGGACCATTCATTTAGATAACTATTCTTGCCCAGCATTACCTGGATACAAAAAGTCATAAGGAAAAAAATTATATTTGATATTGTATATGATGAAGTTTACTGGTTAACTTTGAAACTCAATTTATTTTAATTTATCTTATCTGCATGAATATAACAAACCTTCATAATCACCTCTTGCTTTCAGGCACTTTCTGCTATCAGGTATTTTGTGTGCATGTATATTCCCCCTTAAATGTCTCTTTTACTAACAGTGTAAATTTAACATACTGAAGTAAGTGACAACTCTGAACAAGCTAAACTGTGGCTTTCAAAACTCTCAGCTTTGGACAGAACTTCAGTGTGGTCTTCTTCCTCATCTTGAAGCAAGTAGCATCAATTTAGTAAGCAAACAAAGAGACAAATCATTGAAAGTGAGTGGAAGAAGACAATCACCCTTAAGAGGACTGTGGCATTTACTTTAGCTACATGGTAGCATTAGTGTTACTGATTCTAGATTGCTGCCAACACCCTGTCATGCTCCCTTCTACATTCTATACCCAGAATCTCTGGCATTTGTGAATTAAAAGTTTTTCTTTCATTCCTAATAGTTCCTCCTTCAACTCTTTGTTTTCATTACTTCTAGTTGTCAGTACCTCTTTGAAGGACAGGGTGGGACAAACCAAAATGCAGCCTTACAACAAAATTATTTTAAATTGTATTTTAAATGTTGTAATAAGTTAATCATATTCCAGGCAAAGCATTTTACAACAATCCCACAATCTTTCCTAGAGGAATCCACTATTGCTGCATTTATTGAAGGATTCTTTTATAAATGCTTGCAATAGTTATGTCATAAGCAAAACTCTCCATTCAGGGACCAGTGGCTCTTTTCAACCTTTATGCAATAATTTCTAGATCTGTTCTAGATCTGATCTATTTCTTTTCAGAATAGAATGCTTTGTTAGGCATGGTGATACATGCCTGTAATTTCAGTTACTTGGAAGGCTGAAACAGGAAGATCTCAAGTTCAAACACGCCTCGGCAATTTAGGGAGCCCTTGTCTCAAAAATACAATTTTAAAGAAGAGATTGTGATGTAGCTCAGTGGTGGAACACTTCCATAATATGCATGAGGCCCTGATTCAATCCCTAGTATAGCAGACCTTTCAGAATAGAAAGTTTATATATACTGCCAAATAGTGGTAATTTAAATCCTTCATCAAACTTGACTGGCCTATGAGGAATTTCCTGCAAAATTCTACAACAAAAGGCTCATCAGTTATAAGAAATGTCCCACTCCAGTGCAATATAGTGGTTGGGGATGAACAGTGGGTAAATGGGAACTCTATACTGTCTGCTCAATCTTTCTGTGAGCCTAAAGCTTCTCTGAAAATTAAAGTTCATTAAAAAAATCCTATGGCACATGCTAAACTGAAACTTCAGGAATAATATTCAATAGGAAATAAGTCATACAATGATCATGGTTGGTTTTAAAATTATATTTGACTTTGGTCTTACATGTCCTGGTTGCTTTAGTCCCTGTAAAACTGGGATCATTAGCAGCAAGTTTCTTCTTAAACATAGTCCTAGAAGACCAGAGGAATCATTTCTCCAATTCTCCAGATATCCAACAATGGCCAGGTTCCCAGGTCAAGGATGGTCTAGGCCTTCTGTGATCTGGGTGGATGTAGGCCTAGCACTGTTCTCAGAAGGAGGTGAGTATGCTTAGTAAGAGATGTCTTGGTGGGTTCAAGAGTGAGTGGGTTTGTCCTGGGAGTGAACAGTACTGGCACATTTGGTAGCTATTCAATAAGTACTTATTGCATAGGTCAATTGAATGGATGAAAATGACAGAATAGATGAACAGTTGATGGAAAAAGTGTGCAAGCAAGCCAAAGATGTGTCAGGGGCTGCAAAAGTGACAGAGCCTGTCCAAATAAGAAATCTGAAGGTCTCAAAAAGACCTGAGGACTTGGAAAGGGGAAAAAGTAAAAATGATCAAAATAATTCTGAAACAGAAAGGAGGCTGTGCTATTGTATTTACATAGATTTGTTCTCTGGGAAGTCAATAGTAAGCTCCATAAGGTCTATTCTTCCATGATAATTAAAATAATAAAAATAATAAACCAAGTTCTTACTATGTGCTAGATCTTATTTTTTAATGCTTCATATAAATTTTCTTTTAAAATCCTCACGACTCTAAGAGATAGATATTACTGTCACTCCATTTTATATTTAAGGACATGAAAGTTTAGGGAAGTTAATTTTGTTATTGTTCTTTGACTTTTTTGTTTGGTGGTATTTTTATTTGTTTGCTTATTTTGCAATACTGGGGATTGGATCCAGGGTGATCTAACAATGAGATACACCCCTGCTCTTTTAAAATTTTTTATTTTGAGACAAAGCTCATTAAATTGACAAGGCTAGCCTTGAACTTGGGATCCTCCTGCCTCAGCCTCCTGAGTAGCTGAGATTACAGGCATAAGCCACCACACCCAGTTAAGGAAGTTAACAGTAATATGCTCAGTCACATAGGTAGGTGGTAGATATAAGACTTCAACTCAGGTCTGTTGAAGTTAAAAGTCCATGATCTTAATCACTATGTTGTTCTCCTACTCTATGTACTTTCACCACATAGCATGGTGGCAGGCTTGGAGGGAGCATTTGGGAACACTTGTTGAATGGATGGAGTAATGTGGGATTAAGGCACTGTTATGAAATTGAGCAAATTTCTGACGATCTCACTAACTCTTTGATATGTATGCATAGCCTTACGTTGTTTTAGATACTAATAGGTGGGTGATGAAAGGATTCAAACCCCATTGGCCCATTATTTTTGCATGGTATCATTCCCCTTAAGCTAGAGTGACATCATGTTACTATTATCACCATTTTTCAAGCATTAGTAACAGGCTTTATATAGAACATATATTTAGATCCAAGAATTTCTTCAAATCTAATTAGCGTGATCTATATCCTTCTTTTGCATCTCTTTTGCATGTTGAGTCATCTTGAATTTAATGTTCCTTTTCATTTATAATTGCTGAGACATTTGCATTATGCATCTTATGGGCTCTCATAATTAGAAAGGGTTAGAGAAATACATTTCCAATCATTTCACTTTTTAAATAAGACAGAAAAGAAGCTTTGAAATAATAATTTCAAAATAACAACATTTTAGTATTTGCTGTATGCTCGCCCCTGGACCAAGTGCTCCTCATCTATTCCTTTGTATGTGTGCCTGTGTGGTACTGGGTTTGAACCCAGGGCCTCCCATATGCTAGGCAAGCACTCTACCACTGAGCTATATCCCTAGCCTTCTCTTCTATTCCCATTTAACAATGCAACCAGATAGATACCATTAACAGCCCCACTCTACAGAGAAGGAAACTGAAGCATTGTGACTAGTAAGTAGCAGGGTCAGAATTTGAATCCAGGTCCATCCAGTTCTAAACCTGAACTTGCAGCCATTACCTTACAAGATGTATCCAATGCCATTTAGCTTGTCATAGCAAAATGGAGATTAGAGTTCAAGTCTGTTGCACCTCAAAACTATCTTTACTTCAGCATATCACTTTTTTCATTAATGTTTTAAGTGAAGTAACATTTGTGAAACCATTTTGACCAGTAGAGAACAATGATTTGCAAAATCTGCCTTCTTAGATGTTATTTCTGATGCTATTTCTTCTTTCAGAGAAAAATGTTTTCAGTGGTTACAAAAGTATATATGGGAAACAGGTTATACAGGCTCAAGTTAAATAGTGAAAAACAGTGACCCATCCCAAGAGTAAGAAGCGCACTTACATAGATTATGGAGAGAACTCCATTATAGTTTTTGGTTGAAACATTGAGGACAATCTTTAGCTGCGAGACCAGTACTTGGAAGGCAGCAGCTGTTGTAAATCCGCCAACCAAAGGATCTGCCAAATATCTCACTATGAATCCAATTTGCAAACCTCCAAATACCAGCTAGGATAAGAAGGAGAAAGGAAAAAGTTAAATGTTTGCCTGAGAAGCTGGCATGGTGATACACAGCTATAATCCCAGCAACTTGGGAGGCTGAGGCAGGAGGATCATTAAGTTCAGGGCCAGCCTCAGTAACTTAGCAAGGTTCTATGAAACTTTGCAAGACCCTGTCTCAAAATTTAAGGAAAAAAACACACCTGGCTTCAATCCCTGGTATCAAAGACAAAAAAAGTCTCAAAAAAGAACCAGTTATCTGGAAATATCAACAAATTAAGTTTACTACCGATTAAAACTACTTGAAATATAAATCTCAAAGTATTTCTGCATATGTAGTAAGAAAAACAAACATCATGTATCTTTTTTCTGACTTCCAGGCCCCATGGCTCTGCTCACCAGTATATATACTTTCTTTCTTCCATCCTCAACGGAATCAAGCAAATCCATCTGCTTTTTTTTCTTCAATCTCTGCTTTTGATAGTAAGTGAACCTTAATAAGTGATGTCTTGCAAACTATCTTAACATCTGGCTAAGATAATGTATTTAGAAAATAGCTTTGGTGTCTAGGAAATTACCTTGTTTTTCTTTTAGATGAATCTTTAAGTTCACATGCTTTAAAGTTATTTATTTCAAATAAGAATCACACCAATCTATATTTTACATGTATGTCCATTACCTGTATGATTCCAACCAAAAGAGTAAGGGTGCTTGCAATCATTACTCTTGCAGTATCTCTGGCTGTTGTATCTAGCATGGTAGTATTCAAGGTACTTCCATTACTGCTGGACATGAGAAAGTGTTCATCCGGGGCCATACTTAGAACAACAGATCCCACCATTAAACTGACCACAGGGAAAGGTCCTGGGGAAAAAGTCTCTTGTCAATTAATCAATTATTAATCACAAATATTTAGATTCAACATATCTATGTAGGATTATAAAGATGTATGAAAAAATTAGCTGTGTCTAGGAAAATATTGTTTGTTCAGAAAAGAAGTTGAGAAGCAGGCATTCATGACCCAGAAATGGGTGCCAGAGACATGTCAGGAAGTGATCATGATACCCATTCAGGATGCTTTGTGAATACATAGGAAAGGTGCCTATCATATTCTGTGTGTAATCCTCATGTGCCTATCCTATTCTGTGTGTAATCCTCAAGGAGGGGGCTGTCAGTAAAGGTGTCCAGGCATTGGCAGCATATAAATTGAATCCTTACTTGTTCCACCTAATTATCATTTCACAAAATAATATTCATTTCCTCACGTGTCCAGTATCCTGATCTCTGGATTCAAGGGCCTTGATTAATACCACAGGTCCAAATTAGCAAAAGAAGTAGTATGTAGTTTCTCTTTTTGTCTTTGCAAGACAAATTATTTTTTCATGTCAAATGCCAGTCTGTAAGATCCTATGTTTTAAAAAGCTCTGTTTTCTTTCATATGTGGAAGCTAGATAGGAAAAAGGAAAAGAAAGTGGATGGGGATCTCATTAAAATCAAAGGGAGATCAGTAGAATGGAGGAAAGGGGCTAGTGGGAGGAAGAAGGGGAGGACCAGGGGAAATATTGGGGAATGGTATTGGTCAAATTATATTGTTACATTGTGCATGAATATGTAACAAAAATCTCACCATTATGTAAAACTACAATGCATCAATAAAAAATGGGGGGGGGGCTGATTTATTCCAGGAACTACTGATATTTGTACCCAAGACAATCCTATTATTTGACCAATAGAGGGCTTTGCGGGAGAACTCAGTACTCAAACCCAGTAACCTGGAATGTCTAAGTGTGGAGAACACTGAGGAGAAAATCAATTCCTATGTTCCTTGCCGAGTCAAGCATTTGAAACTGATGGATCTCCAAGGTAAGAAAGTTATTTCATTTAATAACCTCTTTCTGATGTCCTCCAGGACAAGGCAATGAGCTAGATTCTGGGAGAGATACAACTAAGCACAGGGACATGGGTTGAGGGGTGGAGTAATAGGTGGTTGTATTTGTTTCAAGAGGATCATCCAGGTAGACATGTCTAGCCAACAGATGGATATAGAAACAAAATTATCTCTAGTGTAAATGTCAATTTCACACAAAATATCATTAAAACATTCATTTACTAGAACATTCTAACAAAAGAGAACTTAAATTTTAGAAATGGCAGGAAAACCTATTATGAGCCTTGCCAAGAAGAAAAATCAAACTTGGTTTCTACATTGGCAAGATTTTTCTAGTCTTCCAATTTTAGTAACTTAAAAATCAGCATGCTCTTTAATTCAATGAATATGTATTTGATGAGCATAATTTAATAAATGCTAAGTTAATCTAGTAAAATACTGGTTCTTGTGAAGACCTTGTGAAGATTTGGTTCTCTATCATTTCATATTTTGGAGAACAATTTCTAAAGATAGAGTCAAATTTATTATATTTTAAAAATCAAAACATGCTAAGATCTGAAGGGAGGTTTTTTTTTAGTCTTTCAATTTTATCCTCTTAATTTTAAAAAGGTATGTATACAGTTAACTAACATCATTGAATAGGAAGAGTAGGCAAAGCACCAAACCCTGGTTTCCTTGGAAAGTATTAATGAAATTACAGAGGTCTGATGCACATAATAAAGTGAAACACTTTGAACATGAATGAAGATAGTTATGAAATGTGCTTATATTTACCAACTGAGATGTGTCTTGATGTTCCAAAGATGAAGTAGGTCAGGATAGGAAAAAAAGCAGAGTAGAGGCCATATCCAACAGGAACTGCAGCTAGCAGAGCATATGCCATCCCTGAAATTACATTTAAAATTATTAAATTCACACACAAAAGTTACAGTATATTTGTACTGCACAAAGAAAAGCCTTTTCATTGATATTCTCACATTTATGAGTTCAACACATCAGACTGTCCTGAGTGGTTTCTTTATCTTGCATATAGACTGTGGCTAGGTTACGATGCAGAATATGATTTAAACCAATTGGGATAATGATTTCATCTACGTGCCTCACCTGCTCAAAAGAACAGACTCGATCAGTAATTCAGTCATTGACTGATCATATCAATGGAGAAACAAGTCAGATACTGACTAGAAACAGTAAATTCAGTCTGAAGGATCAGACCAGTTTTACACGTGGACAATTTTATCTGAGTTCATTGTCCCTCCATGTTCGGTCATTATTACATTTACTCTTCTCCTCTCTCTTTGGTGAGCAGAAGTTAGATACAAAGCAAGAAAAAAAATGACAATTGTACTTAGCAGCAGGCAAGACAACTATATCCTGGTAAGGGAAACCAACTCCAAAAGTAGGCTATGCCAGCAGCCTGTGGGCCCATGAATGTTAAGCTATAGAGAAATCAACATTTCAGCATACATGGGGGTCGGAAGAGGATAATGGCACATATTTTTCTTGGTTAAATGCTTAAGCAGTCGTTGTATCTTATTCCATAGTACTTTCCTTCCCCATACTTCTGTCTCAACAAGAGGAAATCAAATCCTTTGACCCTGAGTCATTAGTAAAGGACTACAACAATTTAAAAAAAAAAAAAAACAATAACAACCCAACCCAAATGACCTGGCCCACAGGCACTCAAAGCTATTTACTTAATGAATATCTCCAAATAGGGAAGTGGCTAGTTAAATTATACTTCATCTATGGTAATTCTATGATTTTTTTTTTTGGCAGGAGGAATTCATGTAATTCCATGAAATGTAACTGATGTGATATATAGAAGGACATGGAAAGCTGTGAAGTTAATTGTTTTATAAAGTGAGAAAAATAAGAATTAAAAACCGATAAAGTGGGCATACTCTTATCAAATTAAACAGGTGTATTGTTTGTTTAAAAATATATTTTAATATGAATTCAGATTTGCAAAAAGATAATGAATCTTTTCGGAGTTAAGCAGCTGCAGCGGGAGGAAGCAAAACCACCTGCCAGCCTACTGCAAGTGTCGAAGCAATTAGATGCAAATGAATAAGACCTGCTAACCCTTACTTCCACCTGATTCACATATTCCTGGGCAGGACCTTTAGCCTATTCCGGCCCTATAAAACCCTGGGCAGTCAAAACCATGTGCGATTTCCTGGGTTCTCCACCCCTACTTCCACCCCAGAGGGTTGGGAAATTCGCCTGGGAGCGCAAACTCCAATAAAGTTTGGTTCAGCTACTTTTGTCTGACTCCAGTTTGGCTACCCGCCTGCGAGCTTATGATAATATATTAAAACACCCACGTATTCATAATCTAGCTTAAGAAATAAATTATTGCCAATACCATAGAAACTCTGTATCCTCTTCCTCACATTCCCTTTCCTTCCTCCACCCTCAAAAGACAAACATTATCCTTAATCTGGTGTTTATTATTCCCAGGCATTTTGTATACTCTTACATAGATATGTATTTCTGTGTTTAGCACAATACTTACTAGCATATGAATGGGTTATCTATATGGTAGGATCATAGAAAACTTTTGGTTTGTAGAGGGAATTCTTTTTCATGTTCTTTATATATCTTTTCTAGTTTTCTACATGAGCATTCACTCATTCACTCAACAACTATTGATTATGCACCTACCAGGCACCAGGTACTGTTAAAGTCCCTGCCCTTAAGGTATTTGCAATCTAGAAATATATGTATTACTGGTGTAATTATTTTAACATGTAAATTACAACAAGGCATTCCAATAACCAAAAGTTCCAGGAACATGGAATAGAATAAAAAGATGACTCCACAAAAGGAGGACAAGAAAAGAAGGAGTAGGGAATGAAAGCACAGCCTTGGACATTTTTCAAGTCCTTCTCAAACTTCCATTTCCCTAAACATTCTTAATATGTCTGGAAAATGGGGACTTTTTCAGTTTTCATATAGAGTATCTATTTAGAAATACCTGCTACTGAAGTATATTGTAATCATCTTTATTACAAAGGAAGTTGGTACAATACTTTTGAAATTATGCAGTTTGTAAAGAAATATAAGTCATTTATTTAAATCTCTGTGTTGGTCCTATGATGTGTAGGATGGTAGCATCACTACTAAAGCAGGTGCTACTAAACATTTGGAAACACCCAGAAGGCAAGGCCTCCCACTACATGAGGACTCAGTGAGAAGGTGGTCCCTCACCAGAAACTGAATCTGCAGGGGCCTTCATGTTAGACTTCCTAGCCTCAAGAACTATGAGAAACAAATTTCTATGTTTGTTAAATAAGTAAATGTCAAAGATAAAAAGTAGATAGCGAAGGAGGACCCAAAAGTGCTAGCAGGCACCTAGCACTTGCCCATTTCACCTGGGTTAAATCCCTAGTAACACACACACACACACACACACACACACACACACCACAATTATATGCAGGGGAAAACTGGACTGAAAGGCATAAAGGAACAGAAGTGCCCCCTTCAGAATTGTGGTTTAGGGAGCCAGCTGCAAGAGTCCAGGGGAATAAGCAGCCATGTGTGATTTCACTTAGGAGCTAAGAGACACTGAGCAGAGTCATGGATAGTGGATTGCAAGGGGCCTGCCCGCCCCTTTCTCCACAGTAGATATTTATGATTTTATAACTTCTTCCTGCATCAAAGTATACAACACAAATAACTCCCTAGAGTATACTCTCCCCTAGGGAGCTCTGAGTTCTGCCCTAGCTCCTTTCCAGGCACAGGGCCACTGAGAGGTATTCTAAATGGCTCTGGTCACAAACCATTCTTGCTGTTCACATGGGAAGCATAACAAAGGAGAGAAGGGAATGAATACCACCAATCTTTGCTCTCTCCAAAGAGTCCACAGCTTAAAAAGACATGAAAAAAATTCTGATAAGCATGGGCTGCAATCTCTTCTTGCCCATATGATCAAGCACCTGGAGGAGAGGAAATTTTCATTTGTATTAATACATTTTGTTATTTTTTCTTCTCTCCTTTTACTTTTACTTTTAATTCTTTTTCTTTTTCTCACTATTTTACCTTTCTCTTGCTTTCCCCCTTTTTCTTTTCTTTTTTTAATTTTTGAATTTTTCTACTTTTTCCATTTTCTTCTTTTCTTCCTTTTTAATTTTAATTTTTAAAATGTATTTTTATTATTTTTTAACTTTTTATTCTATATAATTTTTGCCCCTTACTTTTAGGTTGTTGGTGGTGGTGAGGTTGTTGTTTTTGGTGGGATTGTTGTTTTCATTTGTTGGATTTTATTTTTTTTAACCATTTTGTTGTTGAGGTTCTTATTGCTTATTCTCTCTTTGTGGTGTAAAGGACTGAACCTGAAACTTTGAGCATATGGAGTGAGTGCTCTGCACTGAGCTTTACTCCCAGACCAACTCACAGAAATGGCACCTTACTCCAGTATGACCTAGTCCCACTGAAACCGTGTTACTAGAAGTTCAATTTAAAGAATAGGGGAAGCTGGGTGCTGTGGCACATGCCTATAATCCCAGCAATTCAGGAGGCTGAGACAGGAGGATAGCAAGTTTGAGGCCAGCCAGGGCCTTCCTGTGGCAAAATAAAAAATAAAAGATGCTGGGAATATAGCCCAGTGGTAGAGTTTTCTGGGTTCAATCACCAGTACTGAAGGGGGGAAAGGTAATAGGGAAAATAAAAAACTCCAGTCATCAACCCAGCCCCAATTTAGTCATATTGTGTGTGCGTGTGGAGTGGCCCTGGAAATTCTGTTTCTGGACATTCAGCCCCATAGCAATGGCAAAGAACACAATGGTTGTGAGCACCACATCTACAAGGGATCTCTGCATAGGTCACTCTGCTACCATATCAGGCCACATAGTACTGACAAGACTAAAGGAGTAACCACAGAGGATGCATCCCATATATTCTGCTATATACACTACAGCTGCTTGACCTGATAGACCAGAGGGATCCCACTCGTTTATGACTTACAGAGAGATAGTGCAAGCCCTCAGGTTCTGACACAGTATATATGATGTCAAAACTCTCTAACACAAAGAAGTGAAAGGGAACTGCACTAGAAGTCTAATTGGAACTAAACTCAACAATATATACAACCGATATCTCAGGGCACATTGTCAAGAGAAGACTTGCCTACTAAGAAGGCCATCATATGGAAGTGAAAGAGATAGGCATCCCAACATGTGTATGAATCTCAACATAGAAACACAACAAATATGAAAAAAATTGAGTAACATCAAATCTCCTAAAGTTCATAATTCTCTGCTAACTGATGTCAACAATATTGAAGTGGATGAAATGCTGGACAAAGAATTTTAAAAAATGATTCTTAAAAAGCTTAATGAATTCCAGGAGGATATAAATAAATCATTTAATTAATTAAGGAGGACAATGCAGGATATAGATGAGCAATTCAATAAAGAGAGATGTTGAAAAAGAACTGAACAGAAATCTTAGAAATGAAAAGCTCAATAAGTCCGATTAAAAATTTACTTAAGGCCCCAGTCACTGAGCCACCACAGAGGACTCAGTGGCCTCCCCCTTGCTTCCTGGCACTCCATCGCCACTCCACCCCATCGCCAGCATTCTGCCATAGCCGCCTTCCGCAGGCTGCTTCCGCAGAGGAAAAGGAATCATATAGTATGTCAGTAATCCAGAAACTCCACTCTTTTGACCACTTTGCTGATGTAAATAAGGATGATAACCTGCTTCTCGCTGGCACTGAGGATTACATCCATATAAAAATTCAACAGAGAAATGGCAGGAAGACCCTTACTACTGTCCAGGGATCACTGATGATTACAATGAAAAGAAACTAGTGAAGGCCTTTAAGAAGAAGTTTCCCTGCAATGGTACTGTAATTGAGCATCCAAACTATGGAGAATTCAGCTACAGGGTGACCAGCACAGGAACATATGCCAGTTCCTGCTAGAGATTGGACTGGCTAAGGACAATCAGCTGAAGGTTCATGAGTTTTAATTGATTGTGGCTCACGGAAGCTTAAGTGAGGATTTCCTTACAATGAGTAAAATCTCCTTTTTGTCCCTTGTCACAAGTTAAAAAACCTCACAGCTTGTATAATGTAACCATTTGGGGTCTGCTTTTAACTTGGACTAGTGTTAACTCCTTCGTGCAATAAACTGAGAAGAGCTCCCCCACCCCAATTTTTTTTTTTTCTTTAGTTAAAAGCCTCACCAATAACCTCCTCAAGCAGAAGAAAGATTATTGGGGCCTGAAGACAAGATTGAGGAATTATCATATTTAGACAGTAATAAAGAAAAAAGAAGAAAAAATGAACAAAATATATAAGATCCCAGGAAACCATTAAAAGATCCAATATATGAGAACTGAGGAATAAGAGCTACAGCTGAAGGCACAAAAACCCTACCTAGCAATATAATAATTTTCCAAACTTTGGGAAAGATATGGACATCCAGACATAGGAGGCAGTTGGAACCCCAAATAGACATAACTGGAAAAGAATCTCTCTATAACATATAGCTAAACTGCCCAAAGTATAAAACAAGTAAAGAATATTAAAAGCTGCAAAAGAGAAGCATCAAATAACATTTAAAGGCAAACCCATCAGAATAATAGCAAACTTTTCAGCAGGAAAGCATAGAATAATGTATCTGAAGTCCTGGGGTGGGGGTGGGGGGGTGGAACCCTGCTAACATACATTACTATACCAGAAAAGTTATCATTCAAAGTCAAAGAAAAATAAAGATCTTTTCTGATAAGCATAAATATGAATTATTAAACTATACCAGCATTACAGAAGATAATTAAGGGCACCCTATACCCAGAAGAGGAAGAACTATAAACACAATAATGAGAGCACAGGAAAGAATAAATTTCATTAGAAGAGCAGATATGCAAATTAGAATTAGGAAAGATTTAAACATTATTAACACAAAAAAAATCATCAAACTTCTAAGATGAATAAGAGAGGGGAAGAAAACCTAGAATATCCAGAACGACCAGAACAAAACCAACAAAGTGACAGGAACTAGTACATACTTTTCAATAATAACCTGGAATTTAAATGGTTTTAATTTTCCAACTAGAAGATGCAGATTAGCTGATTATATTAAAAAACAGTACCCAACAATACGTTGCCTTCAAGCACCTCACAAGTAAATATATACACAGACTAAAAGTGAAGAGATGAAAAATGGAATCCAAAAGCAAGCAGGATTAGCTATACTCATATCTGAAAAAAATAGACTTTATACCAACATCAGTTAGAAGAGACAAAGTAAGTCACATTTTGATAAAGGAAACAATTTATCAAGAAGATATAATGATTTTAGGCTGGGGATATAGCTCAGTTGGTAGAGTGCTTGCCTCACATGCACAAGGCCCTGTGTTCAATCCCCAGTACCACATAAAAAAAAGATATAATGATTATAAGTATAAATACATACAGATATATACTGAATATCAGAGCATCTAATTTTATAAAACAAACACTACTGGACATAAGGAGAGAGATAGGCCTCAATGCAATAATATTTGCTAAATTCAAAACTTCACATCACCAATAGAGCATCCAGATTAAAAAAAGAAAAAGAAAAAAATCAACAAAGAAACACTGAGTTATGGATCAAATGGAATTACAAGATACCTATAGAATATCCCATCCAATAACTGTGGGATACACATTATTTTCATAAGCACATGGAACTTTTCTTAGAATAGATTAGATATTAGAACATAAAATAAGTCATAACGAATTTTTTTAAATTGGAATAACTTCTTGCATATTATCAGATGATAATGGAATGAAACTATAAATCAACAGCAAGACAAAACTATAGAAACTATACAAACACATGAAGAATTTATAATACACTTTTGAATGAACAGTGGGTCATTTAAGAAATTGGGAGGGTGGAATTAAAAATTACTAGAATAAAATTACTAAATAAAATTTCTAGTAATAAAATTACTAGAAACTCAACCTATCAGAAACCATGGAATACAGTGAAAGCAGTACTAATAAGGAAGTTTATATTTATGATTGCCTACATTTTTATTTTTTTAATTTTTTTAAAGGTTATTTTTTTTTAGTTGTCAATGGACCTTCATTTTCATTTTGTTTTATTTATATTTGGTGCTAAGAATTAAACCCAGTGCCTCACACATGCTAGGCAAGTGCTCTACCATTGAGCTATGACCCCAGCGCTGATTGCCTACATTTTTAAAGAAACAGATCTCAAATGATGCATCTCAAGGTCTTAGAAAAACCAGAGAAGTGCTCGCTTAGGCAGCACATATACTAAAATTGGAACGATACAGAGAAGATTAGCATGGCCCCTGCACAAGGATGACACGCAAATTCGTGAAGCGTTCCATATTTTTGCTAAGTGAGATTAGCCAATCCCCAAAATCCAAAGGCCGAATGGTCTCTCTGATAAGTGAACGATGATGCATAATGTGGGGTGGAATGATGGCAAGAATGGAGAAAGGATAGAGAGCATAGAGGGAAGGGAGGGGTGGGGTTGAGGTTGGGGGGTAAGAATAATAACAGTATTGTGACAGACATCATTGCCCTGTGTACATGTATGAATGCACAGATAGGGTGACTCTACTTTGTGTACAACCAGAAAAACAATTGCTGTACTTCATTTGTGTTCAATGAATCAAAAAATTAAAAAAAAAAAGAGAGAGAAAACTAAACCGAAACTCAGTAGAAGGAAAAAACAGTAAAGATCAGAAATAAACAAAATAGAGACTAAAAGAACAATACAAAGGATCAATTAAACAAAAGTGGGGTTTTTAAAATTTTTTTCTTGTGGTATTGGGGATTGAACTCAGGGCCTCAAAAATGCTAGGCTAGTGCTCTATCAATAAGCAACATCCCCAGAAGAACTGATGAACAAATTCAGCAAAGAAGCAGAATGCAAAACGAACATAAAAATCAGTAGCTTTTCTATAGACCTACGATGAACCTGAGAAATAGGAACGCAGTCCATTTGCAGTAGCCTCAAAAGAAAAGAAAACAAAACAAAACAAAAAACCCAAACAGTAAGAAACTGAACCAAAGAGGCAAAAGGTCACTACAAGGAAATGGTACTGGAGAAAGTGAATACCACATGTAGAAGATTGAAATTTGACCTCTACCTATCAACCGGTACAATATCAACTCATAATGAACCAAAGAGACCTCAATGTAAGAACTGAAACTTTGAAACAACTAGAAGAAAACATACAGGAAACATTTTAAGATATTGGCACAGGAACGATTTCCTGAATAGGACTCCAACAGCTCAGGAAACAAAAGCAAGAATTGACAAATGGGGATTACATCAAATTTAAAAACTTCTTCATTGCAAAGGAAACAATCCACAGAATAAAAAAACAACCTACAGAATGGGCAAAAATCTTTGCCAACTATTTTTCTGACAGAGGATTAATATCCAAAATTCAAAAAGCTTAACAATAGAAGAACAACTAATCCAACAGAAGAAGCGAAGATGACAGAATGAGGCAGCCTCCGCAGTCTGGCGGAATGGCCTCTGCGGCCTCCGCTGGACCATGCTAGGTAAGCCAAGAAGTGAGATCGCACAGGACAAGGAGGCAGTGCTGCGACGGTGGTGTGGCCAGCCGTCTGGGACTAAGCCCTATGCGGAGCCTGCAGGCAGCCGGCTTGGCCAGGCCAAACTGGAATTGCCATCCTTGGCCGCCCCAGGGCGGTCCACACTGCCTTCCGGAACCCTTATCACACAGGAAGAACATTTTCCTGACATTTAGGAGCTTTTATATTCATCTCAAAACACATCCTGAACTCAGGACCTGGCAGGTGTTCCTATGTTGTCTTCTAGAGTAGGTAGTCTTTGCTTCTTTTTCTGGCCACTTTCCCTATTGAAATATGGATACCTTTCTACATATTATCTCCACGATTTGGAATGGAAAAGACAGATTTTCTTTTATTCCAGCTTTCAGATTCAATACAGAAAGAAACCTTTAGGATGCAGTTATCCTGCTGACTTCACCAGGAAGGAAAAAAAGTATGCAACTGAAAATGGGTCTTCTTCTGAAATTTGCTTAATTATCAAGAAATTATTTTGCAAGCTGAAGGTTGATATTTAATTTGAAACAGGTGCTTAGGTTGTGGTATTTGTGAATATTTTGCCTTTTGCTCCAAACAAGAAGACTAAATAAATAGCAAGTATGGATGACTTCAGGGTTTTAAAAAAATGTCTTCCAGTTTCAGCCACTATTATGATAAGCACATTTGAGACTACAGCGGTAAATGCCAATTATTTGTTGTAATTTGAAAATAAAGAGATGTTAAAAAGTTCCATATATCTCTAAATTCTGGTTCATCTTGTGACATAGATTTACTGGACAGAAACAAAGTTAACCCTTTGATGTGATAAAGAAGCCTAAAGACAAGATATCCAAGACTGATTTCATATCTGAATAAACCTTCAGAGATTCTGTACATATTCATGTTTTTACATGTGTAAATCCACATTTTTGTAGAAAGGATGGACTTTTCTTGTGGAGAAAGAAGCTGTTCTTAACTTTTTCCGAAGTCTTGGGACATTTCCTATTTTTAAATTTTTTCATTCTTTTGTGAAATGACTAGATTGTGCAGTAGCTCACCCTGTGAATGCACATTTACATTTAGGTGAAAGAATGGTAAAAGCAAACAACATAGTTTGAGTCCACTGATGGAACCCTATTCACCTTCCTAAGACAAGAGGCTGCTGTGTTATAGTTTTATTCTTCCTGTTTTGTAGACTTATATAGTACAGAAGACTAATTTTCCATCTGGTCAAGGTTGGAAGACAAATAGTATGACTAGTTTTTTTAGTTAAGAAGATGTGATGAGCTTTTTAGCATTATCTTCCTTCAACTTTGGACATAGAAGAGTAGAAGAAAAAAATGAAAAGTTTCCATATACCTCCTACCTCCTAAGAAAAAGAAACAAAAATGTCTTATGTAGCACCATCTGACTTTTTTGAAATTTTATATTAGTTTTATTTTTTAATAAAATCATTAGTAACTCTTTTCCTTTGACCCAGATGGGTACTTGGATTTATTTTTCTAGTGATAGGTGTAATGTTAAACAGAAAAGGCTGGAATTCAAGTAAATATACCCAGTTGGAACTGAACTTTCTCATCAGCAAATGGGTCTTTCTCAAAAGCAATGTTCCCAATCCTTTGGTTGGGTCATTGTAAATTTAGAAGAAATTCAGGATCTGGAAAAAAACTCAAATAAGAAAAATAGTTCCAATAAGAAGTGTGGATCTTGTGTTTGGTTCATTATAGATTTAGAATAAATTCAGGGTTTGAAAAAAAAAAACAAGAAACACATGTCTTTTTTTTTCTTTTTACAATTATATTATATGATGAACAAACTATAGTGGAAATCTGTCCTTACTTCTAAATAAACAGAGGACCATTGTATGGGGAGGAGGGAGAACAAGAAATGTATTAAAAAATGGGGAAATGATCTGAACAGACACTTCTCAAAATAAGTATAAATGGCCAGTAAATATATGAAAAATTCTCAATATCTTTAGCCATCAGGGAAATACAAATCAAAACTATGCTAAGGGACTGGGGTTGTAGCTCAGTGGTAGAATGCTTGCCTAGCACATGTGAGGCACTGGGTTTGATCCTCAGCACCAAGTAAAAATAAATAAATAAAATAAAAGGTATTATGTTCATTTATAACTATTTAAAAAAAACTATACTATGATTGTGTCTTTTGCCAGTCAGAATGGCTACTATTAAAAAAAAATGCTGCTGAGATATGTAGAGAAAGGAACACTTAAACACTGTTGGTGGAATGTAAATTAGCACACCCACTATGGAAAACAGTTTGGTAGTCCCTCAAAGGGCTAAAAATAGCCAGGTGCCTGTAATCCCAGCTATTGGGGAGGCTGAGGCCCAAGGGTCACAAGTTAAAGGACAGCCTCAACATCTTTGTCATCTGTCTCAAAATAAAATAAAAAATGCAGAGGATGTAGCTCAGTGGTAGAGCACTTGCCCAGCATGCATGCATGAGGTCCTGAGTTCAATCCCTAGTAACACAAAAGAAAAAAAATAGATTATATATGATCCAGTTCTACCACTCCTGAGTATTTATCCAAAGGAAATGAATTCAGAACATAAAAGAAATACCTGCATACCCATGTTTATTGCAGTACTGTTCACAATAGCCATGATATGGAATCAGTCTAGGTGCCTTGTCAACAGATGAATGGATAGAGAAAATATGGTATACATACACAGTGGAGTTTAAGTCATAAAGAAAGAATGAAATCATGTCATTTTCAGGAAAAAGGATGAAACTGGGGATCATCATGTTAAGTGAAATAAGCCAGATACAGAAAGACAAGTATCACATACTTTCTCTCAAATGTGGAAATGAAAAACAGATGGCCCAGATGCAGAAGAGAAACTATTAGGGGAAAGTATGGGGCCAGGGAGCAAGAGCAGATAAAAGGGGGTGGATGTGAACATGCACATTTCCTTCTGTTTACGAGTTGATGAGTTTCACTGTATCATTTACATCTGATACAGTGAAACTCATCAACTTGTACAATTATTAGCTGTTAATATTTATAATAAAAATAAATAAAAGGAAAGTAGATAGCAAACTCCCCAAAGCTGTATGTAAAGATAGCACTAAAAGTGTTATAGATTGCATAGATTTTTTTGCTGCCTAATAGGACTATTTTTTTTTTTTTTTTTTTTTTCTGGGGGGGGAATCCAGAGGTGCTTTACCACTGAGTTACATTCTCAGCCCTTTTTACTTTTCTATTTTGAGATCGGTTTTCAATAAGTTTCTGAGACTGGCCTCAAATTTGTGATCCTCCTGCTTTCGGCTCTGGAGTTGCTGGGATTACAGGCATGCACCACCATGCCTGGTATAGGAATATTTTTTTAAATAACAAAAATTTAAAAGACCCCATTATCATTAGCAACTCCCCCACTTCTCAGGAACCTGATCCTGTGATCTGTCTGATGACTTTCCCATAACTCATGGCCACCCAGTCAGTGCTTAGGTCACAGAGTTCACCATCACTGGAAACTGCCCCATTGCCTGTAGAGTCTCCATCTGGGCTACCCACCTCTCCAGTTGCAGCCTTGAGCCTTTCGGTGCACCCACTCCAAAACCCTTACTGCAGCTTTGTTTTATCCTCATAAGGCTTCCAGTTCTGATTAATCTGCTCTCTCCTGATTGTTGACACCCTCCTGTCCTTACTATTATCCTTGCCCAGCACAGAGTTCATGAATTTCACAAATACTCCCTTGCTTCTGTGTTTCTCTCTCTCCTTCCCTTTACCTGGAAAAAGCTGGAGACAGCAATACAGGAGAATCCAAACACCCACCTTTTCCACGACCACTTTCCAGCAGCTATACAAACTGGTCTGGAGGTGTTACACTTGGACTGAACAGTCCCACATAGGCACTCAATACTACCTGGTGAGCCAATTGTGCTTTCCTCTCAGGCAGCTTCTCAAACCTCCCCTACTTTCCTCAAAATGACATCTCCCTCTTCACCAGAGTAGAAACTAAGAGGCACATCTTACCTTTCCACTGAGAACACGGAATCCAGGAGAAAGCTCCCAGGTTGCTTTTCATCAGAATTTCAAGCCTTGTTGAATCTGCACACTTTGAGTCAAATATCTTCCTTTGAAATAGAGAAAAATCTCCTTTTTGTCCTTAAGCAGTAATATTCCCACTTCTGTCCAGGAACCCATCCACACTTGCCCCTTCTCATGAATTTGCTTCTAGTAGTTTCTCTTCTACTTCTTGAACCACAGATCTCTTTCTTTCTATGAGGTTTTTCCTACCTGTATGAAAAGGAAAGCAGATCTCTCCTTCACTCCACCTTTATCCTTTATCTCCCTCCAATTCACAGCAACAGTCTGGAGTTTCCGTCAGAAACTTTATCCTTTCTTATTTTAATCTTTTCTCTTTAATTCTGGTCCCTCACTCCTTTGATTATATTTTTTTCTCCACCTTTCTGAGTCCAACTTCCTCAGGTTCTTTGTCACCCCCTCCTCATTTTTCTGACCTCTAAGTACAGCAGCCCTCTTCTTTCCTATGTAATTGCAGACAGTTCCACTCCTTTAATTTTCCCCCCTTTTTGGGGTGCCAGGGATTTAACCCAGGGCCTTGTGTGTCCTATTTGAGTGTTTTACCACTGAGCTACATTCCCAGCCTGTCCCTGCCACCTGTTCCTTTAAATATCACCTCTAAAGTGAAATCATACTCTAAAGTGATATCACATCCAGCCCAGGCCTCAACTTGGATCTTTAAACTTGTAATATCTCCAACTTCTATTTGGAATCTCCACTTAGGTGTCTCATGTGCATCTCAAACCTAGAATGTCCAAAAAGAAACCCTTGGTTTGTCATTCCAAACTTGCTTTCCACCCAGTCTCCATACCCAACACCACACTCCTCCACTCCTATATTGGAGATTGTATTCAGCGCCTTGGGCATTCTCGGAAAGTATTCTATCATGGGCTACATTCCCAGCCCTTTTAAAATTTTATTGAATCAGGATTTCCCTAAGTTGCCAAGGCTGGCTTTGAAGTTGTGATTCTCCTTCTGCCTCAGCCTCCTGAGTAGTTGGGATCACAGGTGTCTACCACCACACGTGGCTCAGTCTTCACCATTTTAATAAATGGCATAACCATCCACCCAATTGCACAAGTCAATAACCAAGGAGTTGTCTGCGATTTTTATATGCACTTATCAGTTATACTGATGATTCTTGCTGCAAAAAAATACTTCAGATGTTGCAGATCTCACCATGTCCTGCCTGATCTGGTTCAAGCGGAAGCACCTGTCCCAAGGGCTGGGTTTATGGTGAGGTAAGTGAGAAGCCTAGGGCACAATATTTAAAGAGGCTCCCTGGGAAAAAGTGCCCCTCTTACCTCACCCTAAACCTGGCCTTCCTAACCTTATCTCATCATTACCCACTTCCCTCCACCCAGACCAGAACTCTTCCTGCTCCTCCCAGATCTAGCCCAGGCCCTGTAAAAGAAGCAGCCTTTTTGTCTTCAGGGACTTTGCATCTTTATCTTCCTCCTGCTCAGCACCTGGCTGCCTCCTTCTCCTCCTTTGGTCTCTGTCTAAAATTCCACATTTTCAATACCATTTCTTGACCATTGTATCTAAAATAGACCTTTCCTCCCAAATTAATTCCTATTTTGGCATTTCAACTCCACAGCAATGGCTATCATGACCTATAAAATATTTTTCTATTTACACACTTAATTATTTAATTCTCAGAACTACCACTGGAAATGAGCTTCATGAAGTCAGTATCTGTACATATTAATAAATCACTGAATCCTCATGGCTCAATACCTGGCATACAGAATTAGTCTACAAATATTGATTACACAAATGAATAATAAACAAATATATGAATGAGTCAGATTGCCCTCCCAGAGTTATCTTATAAAGACAACTTTATAGAGATAATGTTTCTGGAAAAACTGCCTATAAAGTAAGGAACAACATACTATGTACAAGTTAGGATCTTAGAAATTAGATTGAGTTCAAATTTGACTCTACCACTTGCAGCTCCCTGACCTTAGGGAAGATTTAATAGATTTCTTGTCTATTGAAAAAGGAGATGGTAATCGTACCTACCTGGCAAGGTTGATGTGAGGATTAAATGAGATAATCAGGTAAAGTCCTTTATATAGTATCTAATACACACTAAAAAAATTAATGCATAGACTAGATACTTGTCTATTAAAACTGGGGAGACCTGGAACTTAAACGATTTTTTTTCATATATAAAGATGATACATTATCAAGAAAACAATTCAGTCCTCTTCACTAAAGATTTATAAGACCAACTATTATGTACCAATTTCTGTGCTAAGCAAACATGAACTACTAACCAATTACCAGGCAAACATGAACTTAGACATGGTTTCTGTTCCCAAGAGTCATCTGATGTTGCTATGTCTCAGTCATTAGAGCCAGCTGTGTAGAGCAATGCCCATCCTGTTCTCCCTCCTATGGCTTTGGGATTGAGAACATGCCCGATTGGGACTACACATTGGGGCCAACAGAACATCCTCATCTGGTGGGAATCTACCTGGCCTGCTCTGAGTAATCTGGAGAACTCCATGGCCACATTTTAGCTCAACACAATATTGTTCAACACTTATTACTAACTTCTCAAGCAGCCTATTTTCAAACCATCTTTCTGCACACAGCCATACCCTAGACCACTTCCCATCACCTGAGACTCAGACTTAACCTTCAAGGAAACAGCTCTGACAATGCAAGTTCCAGGAAGCCATGCCCATCCCCTAATGGGGTTGTGCACTTCTCCATGGCACTCCCTTAGCAGGCAAGGTTGCCCCTACCACAGCTGTTAGCACACTGAGTTGTGAGCAACCACTTCTCCACTGGAATATGAGCCTCTTGAAAACAGGTGGTGCATCCTATTCTTGTCATCTTACCTACTGCCTGCCACATCCTAGGTGAACCATAAAAATCATAATAAATAAACAAGACTTTTTTCCCCCATGACTCAGAGGCTTTGAGAAATTGGACAGGGTGGTGGTATGGCCAGTGCAGCAACAAAATTGTGAGGATGAGGGACAGAGGAGAATACCTATACTGTTACACACCAACTATGCAACAGATTTCTAAAATGTTTATGGAAATATTATGAAATAAATCCAGTTCCAAAACAAAAACAAAACAAAAAAATCTCACCTATGTTGGAACATTTTCCCAGAAGATTAAAATAAGAGGATAAAAGGGGAGTGGGGCAAAAATTATTCATGTGTAGTCCAAGCTAAGACACTTTGTTCAATTTCCTCTATACCAGTTTCACACTACAGGTCAAGATCCATGTGTAAAATGTAAAATAATTGAATGAGCAAAAATAATATTTTTTAAAAAAACAGAATAGAACAGAACTTATTAGGATGTATTACTTATGGTGAGAATAAACATTACTCCACAAAACTTCAACAATGTGTGTATGGATTGTGATATAATGCATATTTCTTATTATAAGTTGCGGTGTATAAATGTGGAAAGCCACTGCTTGGTATATGTCTCTAAGTTGAAGACACACAAATAGAGAGGCTGCAGCATTTTCCAGGAAGAGAACTCCATGAAAGAAGAAAAAAGAGGTGACTCTTCCCACTGAGGGACTCTAGAAGAAAGAGGAAGGTCTCAAAGGAGGAGTTAAGCATTTGGTAAAGACCCATGGTAGAAGAAGTGGGGCAGGGGGTTTGTGGACTACAGCAGGAGACAGTATCTGTCAATCACTTGAGACCCAATCCACCAAAGTCTTACCTTGCAGGGTACCCACAAGTCCAGTACTAACTCCTGAAATGATATCACTAAGCAGCCATTCCTTGATTCGGTATTTGGGGAGCCACTCCAGGATAGGCAAGAGAGTCTTCAGCACACCAAAGGCTCTCTTTCTTGAACAACTGTCAAAAAGCAAGAAAGCTGGGTTTCCAATCTGATTTCAGTCACAACTAATTATAAGTCATAGAATTATATACTGAACTCTGCTGATGTTTATAACCATTTAGAAAAATAATTTTATGGAAAATACTAACACTGAAGAGCTACCATGATTTTGCCAAGAATTATATCTATCCTTTTAAATGCACTGTACTAGGATACACAGGATTAAGTGTCCCCTCCCCTTCTCCACCTTTTTAATCCTGTGACAAAATATCTCTACACAAGAACCCACTTTCTGATCCAGCCAAAGAGGGATCAATGTGGAGTCTCTAAGTGGAGATTAATTTTTAGACTTCTAACCTAGGTACCGCCTTCTTCTTTCCTTTAAACAAAAATAAACACACTGTATATTTTGGCAATACAAGCTTGGATTCAGTTTTTACAAAAACCTTAACATAATAAATGTAATGTAGCTTGTTACTTAGCAACTTTAAATTCAACCTATAAATAAGAGGAAAATTATCAACAATAATAGGTAGATATTATTTGACTTCTGATTCAAAATTGTTTTTTAAAATTGTGACATTTATAAAATAATTGGAAAAGTTTAATGCTGAGTATAAAATGTGGATATATGTATAGAAAATATAGAGAGAAAATATAATTTATACATTATATGTTATACATATATATATTTTATATATAATTTTATAGAATACACACACATGTATGTGTGCATGTGTGTGTGTGTGTGTACTTTTTTTGGTAGTAGAGATTGAACCCAGAGGGCTCTAGCCAAAACCAGACAGGGCCTTGTTAAATTGTTAAAGCTGACCTTGAACTTGTAATCTTCCTACCTCACACTCCCAAATCACTGGGATTACAGGCCTGGGACACCACACCTCACCTGTGGTTATATTTTTGAAGAGTGTTTAGAGGTACATACTAAAAGATATATACTGTGGTCCCTCCTTTTCCATGTGTTCAGAGTCTGTGGATTCAACCAACCACAGATCAAAAATCAGGGGAACCTGTAATCCCAGTCTCTTGGGAGGCTGAGACAGGAGGATCATGAGTTCAAAACCAGCCTCAGCAAGTGGGAGGCACTAAGCAACTCAGGAGACCCTGTCTCTAAATAAAATACAAAATAGGGCTGGGGATGTGGCTCAGTGGTTGAGTACCCCTGAGTTCAATCCCAGGTAGCTCCCCCCAACACCCCCCAAACCCCCAAAAAACAGGGGGGGGGAGTTGTGTCTATATTGAACATATGTAGATTCGTATTACCTAAGTAGCACAGTATAACAACTATTTACACAGCATTTACCTTACATTAGGTATTATAAGTAATTTAGAGGTGATTTAAACTGTACATATGGAGGATCATATAAGTTATATGCATTATACCCATTTCATATAAGGGACTTAAGCATCCTTAGACTCTGGAATCTTTTGGGTTCCTGGAACCAATCTCCCATGGATACACTATGAGGAATTTCTTTTAAAATACTGGAGGGGATAAGGGAGTGGTTGTAGGTAAAACAAGATTAACTGAGTTGATCATTGTTGAAGTTGGGTGATGACTAAAAACTTGGCAGGGGGATTATTATACCTTTCTATATATTTTAAGTGTAACATAATAAAAGGGTAAAAAGAACAAGGAAAAATTGTAATTAGATGACTGTTTTCTAAGTTCTTCGCGTTAGGATTATTTAATTCTGGGTGGCACATTTGGGTTTAGAGACAAGGTCTGGTTCTCTGTAGGGGTCCTCCTGCTTCCTGGTGAAGTGATTGGAGCACACCACTTTCGCCTGTCTTCTTTCATTCGGTCTTTAACTGAATGGTATCATGCCTACATTCTGTTGAGGGTTTCAAGGACTCCTGGCCAGGTGGTGGGTTTACCCACCATCTCCTTTAAACGAGCCGCTTTCTTCCTTTCTTTCCTCAAGCTGTCCTTCACAAGAAGGCAGCACGGAGACCCACAGTACCTCAAGGTGCCCTCCAGGTTTCGTCAAGAAAGGGACTAAAGAGAGCTGGGGCTCCGCGAATCCACTCTCCCCAGAGGTGAGTTTCCCCAGGCAAGAGTTACAGTGATTCCTGGCGGGAGACTGATGGAGCCACCAACGGACCAGGAAGGGTAGCACTGTGGTCGTGAGGTTCAGTCAAGTCAGAGAAGCGCTGGGCAGTGCCGCCGGGCGGTACCCCCAGTGCCACCCCCACCCGCAGCTCCTAGACGCCCTACTCCACTTCTCTCCGCGCCTCTAGCCAACTACCTGCAGCTCTTGGCCAGGCTCTCCCGCAGAGTCTTGCGCTCCTGCAGGCGCCTTTCGTGCTGCTGCTGGAAGGCGAGCTCGTTGTAGACTGGCCGCGACACCACGTAGCGGCAGCTGTACTCTGGTAGCTGCGGCGGATCCGACCTGCTGCCCGGCGCTGCCATGACCTGCGAACCCGAGGACAGCCAAGAGGGAGGCGAAGCGGCAAGGGAGGACAATCGGAATTGAAGAGCAAGAAACAGGATGTTAGCACCTGTTAGCTGCCTCCGGGCGCCACCTGTGGTGGCTGACCCTGGCGAACCTGGTCTGCGTCTTGCCGCCCTCCACTCCAGCGACACGCCACTCCACGGCACACAAGGCACACACTCAGGTGCCGGAGTAGGGCACCTGAGCACCTTCGGGTCCCGTGGCCTGCACCTACTGCCAGGGACTGCCCCACTCTGAAGAGAGTGAGCCCTGTTCTGGGGACTTCCAGAGTTCCAACCCGTCGCCGCCTTGGGCAGCCGAGGCGCTGTCCGCGTCCTGAAATCTCCACAACACCGACTCTCGGACAGGGGCCTAGAGAGCTTGCAAAGGGTCCCTCCCTTCCCGCACCCGACCCAGGGCACAGTTCCAGCCACGTAGTGGGAGAGATGCACCAAACAGGGCGTGGGACCCTCAAGGCATGTTCCTGAGGTCCCGAGGTTGCGTTCGCTGCAGGCAAATTCCAGCAGTGGGTCTCAGCTCTCCTGAGGGTAGAGGAGCAGGTCCCCTCGTCTTGTTCTCTAACCTCGCTCTCAGCTTCTCAGAAAGGCTGTACTGCCCCCTGCCCGCCCGCAGCCCTCAGAGTGCCCCTTGGCTAGGCTCATACCGAGGAAGTTGCGCGAGGGCGGGGCGGAGTGAGGAACATCTTCAGGGTGAACTCACCTGCTCTCCTCCTGCGCTCCGCCCGGAATGCCCCGGGACAGCCGCTCCGCAGCCTTTATAGTGCAGACAGAAGGCAGTGAGACGTTTTATTTATGGAGCAACAGAGACACCTTGGTCAAAAGGAAGGGCACACCGACTGCGGCCTTTCCCCGCGGATTCTACCGGGAAAGAAATCCTTTCCCTGCTTCGTTCTTTCCCTTTCCCGAAAAGGGAAAACCTGGAGGGCTGAGAGTGTTACTGGCTATCACACAGGGGCCACTCAGATCTTCACTCACCCCCCAATTACTAAGGCGGGCGACAAGGTCAGGGGCGGGGCAGCCCCTGTGGAATTCTTTTCCGCAGAGCAGCGCCAACTGGGAGCGCTGACCTTGATTCCTAGGTTGTGAGAATCCATGCTCCAGCAGTCTAGCACAGGTGCTGTCATGCGGTGTGGGGCTGGGGAGGACAGGAGGAGTGGTTGGTTTCGTGTATTAATAAGACTTTGGTTTTCTAGAAAGTCTTTACCAGTGGGTGTTGGCTATAGAGTTTATAATTTACTCATAGATTTTAGGTATATATTCGGTGCACTTCAGTGCATATATTTCACAATCAAAATCAAGTGCTCAGGTAGCCCCTTTTCTTACTTGACTTTTTGGTTCTTTATTTCTTCTCATGCACCTGGACAATCAGGGAGGGAATAAGTTGGACTAGACAGGAATCAAGACTAGAGGGTGAGGGGGAGTCAGATCTACCCTATCTCATCAGTGTGTTGTCTTCTGTGGGTAAGTACATGTTGGGATGAATCTTGTTAAAACTGATGCATGGTTAAGATGAACATGGAAGGAAGGATTGGTAAAACCAGAACATTGTCACCTGAGTTTCAGTATTTTGAGGTAAATGAAGAAGTGTCTCCAAGATATGGACATTCTAGAAACCAACTCTCAATTACCCAAGTTGACAATACAGAACATAATATATCTCCTCTCAGGAGAACCCAGTGTAAATCCCCTAGTCAACACTGTGCAAGCGTATTTGTTTTTCTGAGGTATGAGTCAACAGTTTTCAACAGATTTTCAAAGGCTTACTGGACCCAAGGAAGTTAAGAACCAGCTGGGTGTGGTGGTTCTGGCCCATAGGCCCAGCTACTCAGGAGGCTGAGGTGGAAGGATCACTTGAGCTGGTGAGTTCAACACCAGCTTGGGCAACACAGTGAGACAGTCTCTGAGAGGGAGAAAGAGGAAGAAGAAGGGGTGAGGGGAGACCATTAAAGAAGGAAACTAGATCATGATATGAATTCTTATCTACTTGCAGATAAGAGGGAAAGAATCACTTGTGTATGTAGTGGTTATGTATACCAGTGTTTCTTAACTAAAGGCTATTTTGTCCCCTCCCACCCATGACAATGCCTAGAGACATTTTTGGTTATCACATCTGGAAGAATGTTACTGAGACCTAGTGGGTAGAGGTCAGAGGTGCTTCTAAACATCTTACAGTGAAGTTCATCATCCTGCTAAGGTTTTGTGTATGATTCAAAATGTACATTTATTAATAATTTCTCACATATGTTAAATATATGCATCTTTCTATATATTTGTATGTGTGTATGTACTTCTTACAAGTAGCACATTGAGGTTGAATGTAAAACTTAACTGCACTGAAATAGAGGCAAATGCTTGTTTTAAAGTAAATTGTGAATATACTTACACTACATACCCTCATGCATATTTTCAAGGACCAGTTAAAATGCCATCTCTTCAATGAACACTCCTTGATGTTTTCAGTCAAAATTAATATAGTCCCTTTTCTGGTTTCTATTGGCACTTTATCTGGTTCTCCCTTAAAGTGTCTCTCACAATTACCTTAGTATCATATTTGTATTTACCAGTAAGTCTCATCTTCCTCACTAAATAAGAACTTCTTGAGGCCAAGCAATATATATATTACCTCTTATCATGTTTTCTAAGGAGACTTACCTATAGCCCAAATGTGTTTTTTAAAACTAAAAATTATATTACATCTTGGTCTACATTTTATTGGTCAGTTAAGAATATGATATGGGGCTGGGATATAGCTCAGATGGTAGAGTGCTTGCCTTGTGCTTGCAAGGCAAGCACAAGGCCATGGGTTCAATTCCCAGCACTGCAATAAAAAAAAATGATATAGATATCTTTATAGGTAAATACATGTGGGGTATTTTTTTAACCGGGGCCAATGGCGGTTTAGGATTCCAGAATATCAACTCATATACACAACTTCACAGGAATTCACCTAGATGATTCAAATCTCTCTTTAATTTAGAAGTATTCTGTTAAATATAAATATAACTCATATATTTACTTTAGTCTGGTCCAGTCAGCCCTGTGGACCACTTTACTTCAGGACTTGGCAATGACTTGGTGGTAATAGTGATTTAGAAGATGAGGGAGTGGGATAGAGGTGGCAGAAGGACAGAGGAGAATATAGACTATCAAATAACACCAGGACTCAACAGTGTTAATTCTCCTGGAGAATAAACAGAATTTTTTGAAATGCAAATGTATAAGAATTTGGTTCAATAATCATACTACAATATGTCCTGTGTGTATATGGAAGAAGATATTGCTTTTCTTCTATTAAATACGTTTCCTATAGCAGAAATAAATGGTGCATGAACAGAATAGCATTTCCATTACAAAATTCTATAAGAGGATAAAACTGCTTTTTTCATAGGTAAGAGTGTCTGTGAAGTTGGCTGTATTTTAAAAACACAGAAGAGTAGGAGGTGATAACAGCTTTCTCTCCTCACACAATTTACTTGTTATATTAAACACATCATATTACTCACTTGGGCTTTACAAATCAAGCTTCACCTGTTTTACACAGAGGTGGGTGGTTCTTATTTATTAGAATTTAATCATATCCAGGATTCTTTCCAAAAAGATAGATGTGTCACTTCAAAATAAATGTCAGACAATAATATTGTTACTTTAGATATTTAATTAGCAGTTGAAATTATGCTGATTTGAAATGTATATTCTGATTTGTCATATCATTTGGAGTGTTAGATATACACATTCATTCATTCAAGGATTTATTAAGAATTTATTTGTTGGTCATGGATAGAATGTTGAACAAAATCGTGCACCTGGCTTCGTATCTTAGGTGTAGCAGATACTTATCAAATGGTCACAAAGGGTATAAACTATTTTACTGATTTTAAAATGCACATTTTCTACATTTTTTTCAGGATTCGTATTACGATTGATGATGTGCAATAGTTCAATTGGCAGCACTTTTTTTCTTAGTCAAAAATAATTTTAAGCTTTATAATTAATGTCATCCTTAAACTAATGAAATACATATTTCTATACACTTATGTCTATACTTTTAAGTGACTATTTGGGCTACAAGAATGATTAGAGTCCTTTGTTAATTTAAGAGCAGTCAATCTTATTACATTTTCCTTGTTTAAACAGCAAGTTATGTAGTGTGGATTTTTTCTTTTTTACAATTTAAGATGTTCTCTAATCAAGAATTGCAAAGGAAACATTCAAATTATGTCCCAAATGCTATTTTCAAAAGCAACCCTGATTTTGATTCCTACCATTTTCTACCTTTGAAGTGTGACATATAAAGCCTATATATTATTTTTTGTGATGATGAATCATTTTTGCAAGGAGGCAGTGTTTGGAATCCATGGTTTTAATAATGCTAGAGATCAAACCCAGGGCCTCCTACATGGTAGGCAAACCCTCTACCATTGAGCAATATCCCCAGCACCCATTATCCACATTTAAAACTGAAACACTGATGAAGTTGCAGATTGGCATTCATGGTCAATAGAAAACGTCAAAAATGACTAGGCAAAGAAGTAATGTTCCCCCAGGAAAGTTTAATCCTAATCCTAATTCTGATCTTTTATTTTTATTATGCTTCTTTTTTCTCTCAACTTTTCTGACTTCTGCTCTGAACAACTTACTGAGCTTATTTTCAATAACCATACAGTTTTGTCCTCAATTGTTTTGTTTCCTGCATGTTACTTTTTTTCCCTTCTCCAGTTATGTTATGCTCCTGTTTTTTTTTTTTTTTTAGTTGTTGATGGACCTTTATTTATTTTTATATGTGGTGCTGAGAATCGAATCCAGTACCTCATAATTCTAGGTGTGTGCTCTACCACTGAGCCACAACCCCAGCCCCAGTTATGCTCCTTAAGGACATAAATAATATATATCTTATATGGTATTAAAAAATAAGATGTGTCTATAGTAGAAAATTTGGGAAATACATCAAACTAAAATTAAAAATGGCAATCACTTATCACATTGCTTACAAAATCACAGTTCTGAATGATGCTTGTTTCCTTTTTGTCTTTTTTTCCTCTGTGTGCACAAAGTTAAGCTTGTAATGCTAGCCTTTTTTGTTTTCTGCCTTGGCAAATTATGATAATATAACAGGAACTGGATAAATACTTGCTTGATTGGTTGATGACAGAATCTTAAGTAATCATTCAATAGGAATAAAACTAATTTTATTTTAATGTTTTTAAGAGACAGAGTCTCATTATGTTGTCCCAGCTGCTCCTGAACCTCTGCTCTCAAGTGATCCTCCTTCCTTAGACTCCCAGGTAGCTGGGACTAGAGGTACAAGCCACCATGCCCAGATTCAAATAAAACTAACTTTAAAAGATGAGAATCCACCCTTTGAAAAAAATCTTTGTGAACCTTATGTGGCAATCTATGCAATTTAAAAAAAGTTTAGTGTGACTAAAATTACAATTCAATAAATTTCTCAGGCCATAGGAGAGATCCTACTTTTTGCAGGGAGGGTACTGAGAATTTAACCCAGGGGTACATCTCCAGTCCTTTTATTTTTTATTTTGAGACAGGATCTTGCTAAGTTGCTTAGGGCCTCACTAAGTTGCTGAGGCTGGCTCTGAATTTGTGACCCTCCTGCCTCAGCTTCCCAAGTTGCTGGCATTACATTCTTACATTACATTCTTTAATATGAATCCAAACTTAACATGTAGTTTAGATTTGTCTTTTGCTACCAAAAACAATGGCATAGTTTTTCCTTCTTTTTTTTAATATGGTGCTGGGGATTGAACCGAGAGAGTGCTTTGGCTCAATTCCTGCTCTACTTAAAACTTATTTTCCAAAGTAACCAAAAGAGTTTTTGAAATGCAAATCTGATCATGTGCATCCTCAGTTTAAAACCTTTCAAAATGGCTCTCTATTGTCATTAGTCTCCTCCTTCCATGGACTCATAGTACAAAGCTGTCTTTTATCTCTGAATTCAGTGATCTGCTTTTTTCTTAGTCATCCCTTGGACGATGGCTTTCCTAACATTCAAAGGTAAAGTTAGATGTTCTTCCTATACATGGCCTTAGCACTGTATGTGTGCACTTACCACACGGAATCCAGTATTTTCTGAAACCAGTATTAGGCCTTAAACTCCTTAAGAGTAAAGACTATTTAGAATGTTGTGGAATCAGACTGAGTTTTAGTGTTACCTTAAGGAAATTATTTGGCCTCCCCTGAACTTAATTGCATCAACTTTAAAAATAAGATTATGTGAGAAGGGTCAGTGTCAGAGTGATGTCTCATAATGTTGGAGAATTAAATGCCTAGCACATAGTAAGCACTTGATAAATGTTAGATATTATGCTTGAGTTTTAGAACCCTAGGGAGCTGTTTAAGTTAGATCTTGGTGTATTTTGAGCCTCATTCCAGAAAAAGGTACATGAGTGTATGTATACGTTATTTGATGTTGCCAGGAATAGCTAATTTTATCTGTCAAAAATTTCTTCCTAGCACGCTCTTTTGAGTCATGGATTTTGGCTTTTAAATGAGCTAAAGGTTGTTAATTGGGAGAAGGGCCAGAAGAACTTATCCACAGCTTTGGAATCACATGTTGAACAAATCTGGCATCACAAGCGTCAAGCTGCCTTCTGTTTCTAATCGTTTTTCTTTCTAATTTAGTTTCTCCCACTCAAAGGGATTATAATTTATTTTCATTGCAGAGTCCATGAAGATGTCATAAGATGTAAAGGCAATCATTTCCAAGTACATGAAACCCATATTTGCTGAACATCATAGTTGGCTTTATCCCAAGTAAGCAGTAGCAATACTTCCCCAGATTGAGCTAACATGTTTACTGATCTACAGAGGCTGGCAAGGGTCCTGAGTTGACATCTCATCTGTACCACTGGAAAAAAAAGATATATGTATATATATATATCTTTATATATATATATAAATTTCTTTATATATATAAATTTTATGTATGCGTAGCAAGTGGCAGCATCTAATTTTTTGAAAGTGTCTAAGGGTAGGTCAGCGAGTCTGGGCTCGGAAAGCTTTGAATCTATCATATTTCAAAATCTTCTCCCAGGGAATTTCACTTTCTTTCCTAAATTCCACTTGTCTTCCATTTCATCTCTTCATTTCCCAATAGCTACCATCCCACCCTTTACTCTAACCTTAACAACCTCCTTCTTCATGTCCCATATTCTGCTCTATCACAGATGCAGTCTACACTCCTATAAAAAGAGGTGACTGAAAATGCTTTTTCTTAGTCCCAAAGGTCTTAGGTCACAAATTCTTTTTCCTCCAGGAAGTCCCACCAGCATCTCCTTTGGACTGAACACACTTTCTTTGGAGATCTTACTTTGTTTTATTTCTTCCACGGATTTGACATCATGTTGTAGTTTTGTCAGTTCCTTCTGTATTTGTGGAAAACCCCCAGTAGAAATAAATATATTTCTGGAGGGTTTAAAGCTTAATTCTGTGACCATGGACAAGTTTCCAACCTTGTTCACAAGTATAATGAAGTAATGGTCATTCATTACATTGTCATGGTAATTAAATACAATGATAAACGTTCAGGACCATAGTAAAGTGCTCAATAAAGTTAATCCTCTTCCCTTTCTTCCCTAGTTTTGCATTTCCTTCAAGGTGCCGCTTATTGGCCAGTGGGAGGCAACCCAGAACACTAATTCACCATATGGGCTCTGGGTTTGATTTTTCTGCTTAGCTACTCCCTAAGGAATTAAGGAAACATAATCTCTTTGTACCTAATTGTCCTTGCCTGCAAACTGGGGATAATAGCAGCATTTACTTCAGAGGGTTTGCTGCAATGATTAAATGACAGAGAGAGGTAAAGCAATTAGAGTGTAGCACATGGTGAGTACTCAAGGAATGCCTGCTGACACTACCACAATGCTCAGTGTTAAGTAGGTGCCTAAAAATACAATAAATTGAGAAAAAAAAATCAGAATACATTAACTGAGGTAATCTTGGTTGCTGTTCTCTTCCCAATGGTTGTCTTCTTTTCTATTTAGTTTGCCTCAACATATCTTATACCTGGATCTTACAAAGGATTTACTGGACTGGTTCAAATTGTGTTCAAGTCATAAAAATAATTTTGTAAAAGTAATTTTGTACTGGAGATTGAACCCAGGGATGCTTTACCACTGAGCCACATTCTAGTCCTTTTAATTTTTTATTTTGAGACAGGGTCTTGGTAAGTTGCTGAGGCTGGCCTGGAACTTGTGATCCTCCTTCTTCAGCTTCTGAAGAGTAACTGGGATTACATGCAAATATCACTGAACAATAAAAAATTTTGGAAGACAAAAGCCAGAAGGAATTGTTAAGTGAAATTATAATAAAATGGGAAAGATGTTTAATGAGGGTGAATGAGAAATTTCTAATGTTATACATGTTAATTTAAATTTAGCTGAGATTAATGTTAATATAATTACATTAGGAACATTTGACTGAGAACATCAGAACTCTAAATAAGCTTTCCCCCCTCTTCTAATTAGCTAATAATGTATTATAAACATAACATTAATCTGTAGTGTTTCTAGAAAAGTAAAGGTACTTATTTAGCAATAATGCTTTTTAAAAAGTTAATTTTAAAAAGGTACTAAATAAGTACCTTTACTTTTCTTTTTCTAGAAAAGTAAAGGTACTTATTTAGCAATAATGCTTTTTAAAAAAGTTAATTTTTATCAGTCTTATAATTTAAGGAACCAACCATTTCTACAAAGGCAAACAACAAAAATTATAGGCCTTAGCCTCCTTCTCCTAGTTTCCCTCCCTAAGGCAATGACTTTCAAGTCCTTTACCTGAGTCTTAGATATGCATGTCCCTATCTTTAAATAAAATTCATTTGTTTATATTTTTTTACTGAGTGAGATAAGGATTTAGCTCTCTTTCTTGTATTCTCACCACCACCAAAGCTCTGTGTATTCTTCATTTCTCCATCTTCCCAAGATGGGATCATAAATTTGGTTAGATCAAAAGTTAGTTTTTATATTGTTATACTTATGTTTTCTGTATAGAGTGGAGTTATGTGGAAAACCACTATTAGCTTTGTATTACCTGGACTCTGTGTGTGTGTGTGTGTGTGTGTGTGTGTGTGTGTTTCCTTGCATACTAATCGTCTTGCCTTTTGTTTCTTTTTTGGGTGGTGGTGGGGTACTGGGGATTGAACTCAGGGGCACTCAACCACTGAGCCACATCCCCAGCCCTATTTTGTATTTTATTTAGAGACAGGGTCTCACTGAGTTGTTTAGTGCCTCCCTTTTGCTGAGGCTGACTTTGAACTCCTGCCTCAGCCTCCCAAAGTTGCTGGGATTACAGGCATGGGCCATCGCATCTGGCTTGCCTTTTGTTTCTTCATCTTGTATTACTTGCTTTGTTTTCTATGATCACTAGTACATATTTAACCCTAAACTCTCCTCCAGCTTCTGTCTTAATATGTTTATTCATCAGTTATCTGATCAACTTCATTATCTAGAAAAATTCATTCTCAAGAGTTGTCTGAGCTGCTTTGTAGCTAACCTCTCTTAATCAACATCATGTGGATTTCCTCTGCTTCTCCCCTATATGCATTTCCTTTTTCCTGGTTACAATCTCCCTTTTTCTTGGTTTACTCATCCTTTAGGTGGAGTATATCCTCATTCTAGTAGTTTTTAAGGAAAGATGTGTAGTAGTTTAAAATTTTTGGAGAACTTCCAAACCTGAAAAATGTCCTTGCTCATATTTGATTTTAACTTGATTGACTATAGAATACTAGATTGGGGGCTGGGATTGTGGCTCAGTGGTAGAGCACTTGCCTAGCATGTGTGAGGTACTGGGTTCGAATCTTAGCACCACATGTCAATAAATAAAATAAAGGTCCATTAACAACTAAAAAAAATTTAAAAAAAGGATACTAGGTTGGATATATTTTTTAGTCAGAATTTTGAAAGCATTGCTCTATTTTTTTCTATTTTTCCCAAGTGTCTTTTGAGAAACGTGACCTTATCCAGATCTCATGATCTTTGTGTGTTTTCTGGACACTTATAGAATCTTCTTTTTGAATCCAGTTCACTGGTTTGAATGTCTCCCTTCCAAAATTCAGCTGAAACTTGATGGCCAATGTGGCATTAAGGAGTGAGGTTTTTAAAGAATGATTATGTGATAACCTCCTCCTCTCATGAATGGGTTAGATGCGTTTATATAAGGGCTTAACTGAGGAAGTTCATCCCTTCCTGCTCTTCTGCCTTCTGCCCCGGGGGACACAAACTCTCCTTTGAAGAATACTGCATGAAGGTCCCATCTTAGAAGCAGACAATAACCTTTACCAGACCTGAACCTGCTGCTGCCTTGATCTTGGGCATTTCAGTCTCCAGAACCATGGGAAATAAATTTCGTTTTGTTCTGTTTTCAATTTTTTTTTATTTTTACGGACTGAATTTTGATTCATTGTACACAAATGGGGTACAACTTTTCATTTCTATGATAGGGAAATGAGGAGGGAGGGGAAGGGGGTATGAAAAATGGTGGAATGAGACAGACATCATTACCCTAAATTTTGTTTTTTATATATTAGTCTCAGCTATTTTGCTATGGTAGTTCAAACTGAATAAGACAGTCTATTTTTAGGCATTGTGCTGAGATTTTAAGTGGGCCCTCCTATTTTTCTTCCAAAAGTTCTTTTTTATTTTCTAACAAAATTTTTTAAAGTTTCCAGTTCTGATCTTCTGCATGCATTAAGATAGGAATCCATGGCTTCTCTGAAGACATTGAGAGCTTTGCTGTTATTCTTCTTGTACACTTTTTATTTTCTCCACATTAAAAAAGTTCTTTTCAGACTTTTTCAGACCTCTTCATGATTGATTGCGCTTATACTGAGGGCCTCAAGAGCTGCCTGGAATGAGTGGGTGAGGCTTGTTCATGATGAGATTTCCTGTAGGGTGAGTTACCGATGCCTGTGGTTGGGGAACCCCTGATGTCAACATCCCTGTATCTTTGGGCCCTTCCTCTTGGGTCTGATGAATTCCCAACAATGAAACACACTTTGGTCTCTCCTGGAAATAAAGGACTTGGCTGCCATCATTCTGGTGTGAGGAAGAACTTCTGTACTTAATATGCTTGCATCATTTACCTAACTCTCCTGTTTATTTAAACAAATCTCTGTTTTACCCTCTTCAAAGAGGAAACCTGTCTTCTATTGGAACCAGGGAAGGAAGCCCCGCAGCATTCTGGAGAAAGAGGGGCATCCAGGGATCAGATTGTTCAGACAGCTTCTAACCAACATTCTCCTTTTTTCAGGGAGTAGTGGTGCCATCAATACCTGAGGCTTCATTATTTGGTGGTTTAAATTGACCTGGTTTTTGGCTTTCTTCAAGAAGTAAGATACTCAATTCAAACTTTTCATCAGTATCACTTGTTCATCTGCTTGGTAGCCATTTCTTTTCACGTTCACTTTATCCTTGTAGCTTTTTGCCTTAAAAAAATCCCTTTACTATAGTTCAAGTGCAGTTTAAAAGAAAGTAAAGTGCATTTTCAATCAGCCATCCTTTTGTAATTTTGCTTTCCTTAGGTGAAAAATCCTACATTGGATATTTTCTAGTGTTTGGAGAGTTTTACAATTGCTCTCACTTGAAAAAACCACAGGCAGCAGACTGGGCACACTGAGCTGGGAGGAACTCCTCTTCAATTGCAAAATGTAGGAGTATGTTTTTGCTTCTCTTACCAGTTAAAAATAAAAATTCTCCAAATCAAGAACCAATAAAAAGTTATGGGAATCTGATCGCAGAAAGCATTTTCAAAAGTATTAGCATTCTCTCTAGGTGTCCATTGACAGATGAATGCATAAAGACAATGTGGTATATATACACACACAATGGAGTTTGATTCAGCCATAAAGATGAGAATGATGTCATTTGCAGGAAAATGGATGGAACTAGAGAAAATTATGCTAAGCGAAATAAGCCAGACTCAGAAGGTTGTATAGTTTCTCTCAAATGGGGAAGCTAGAGAGGAAAAAGGAAAAGAAAGGTGGGAAGTGGGCAGGGATCTCATGAAAAGCAAAAGGAGATCAGTAGAGGAAAGGACTAGGGGGTATGAGGTGGGGAGGAAAAGGGGAAGTTATGGGGAGTGATATTGGCCAAATTATAGTTATATTGTGTACACATATGAATATGTAACAACAAATTCCATCATTATATATAACTAAAATGCACCAATAAAAATGTGAAAAGAGAGGAAAAGAAGTCTTTAGCCTTATCAAAAAGCTTGTGGGATTTTAAAAGCTTTTACCATAAAGAAATGTTTGAGTAAATATATTTTACCTAATTTAAAAATTATGCAATATATACATGTATCCATTACATGGTGTCCCATTAGTATATACAATTTTTATGTTTTTATCAGTTAAAAATACTTTTAATTAAAAAGAAATGAAGTCAAAAATTAAAAAATAACCAAATTGACTTTTCAACAAAAGTATTTAGAATTCAAGTAACTTACTCATTGTGGTAGGCAGAATAATGGCCTCCCAAATATTTCCACATCCTAATTCTTGGAAACTGTGTGTTAAATTACATAGCAAAGGGAAATTAAGGTGGCTAATCAGTTAAATTAGATAGATTGTTCTGGATTATCTGCATGGACCTAATGTAATCACAAGGATTCTTAATGTAGAAGAGGGAAGCAAAAGGGTCAGGGTCAGAGTGATACAGTGTTAGAAAGATTTGCCAAAACTATTGCTAGACTAGAAAAGGGAAAGGGGCCATAAACCAAGAAATATGTTCAGCCTCTAGAAGCTGGAAGAGGAAATGAAACAAATTCTCTTCCAGAGCCTTCTGAAGGAGGCTGAAAAAGGAAAGGAAAAAGGGTCTCCTCCAGAGCTTCCTGAAGGAGCTCTGTTGGAAAAGGAAAGGAAACAGATTCTCCTCCAGAGCCTCCTGAAAGAGCTTTGCTGACATTTTGTCTTTAGCCCAATGAGACCAGTTTTGGACTTCTGACCTTTAGAATGGAAAGATAATACATTTGTGTTGTTTTGAACCACCAAGTTTTCTCATAAGTGACAGCACCAGTAGGAAATGAATAATATTCACTATGAGTTTTTTAAAAAGTGTGAGTCATACTTTAGGGTTTTGGCAAGTTAATTCCATTCCTTACCTAGAAGCAGACTCACTTGGAAGTAATAAAGTTTAAACTTCAGGGCTCTGGATATAGAGGTCCCTTTGAATACTGGAGTTAAAGAGTGTCCTAGTAGAAAGGAGAAACCACGTTATAACTAGGAAGCATTCCTGATAAAAATGCCCTAAGAGACCTTAGAAGATGGATCAAAATCTTCAAAGCTACATGATTGTGATTTCTGTTCTTATTCTGAGTAAATTCTCACATTCATACCTAACTTTGTTTTGGTAATTTTGTATCGATTTTATAGAGAACTCCCTGCTCTAGGCCCTCAAAAACAAAACAAAACAAAACAAAACAAAACAAAACAAAACAAAACAAAACAAAACAAACCTAGATCTGCCCACCCTTGCCTTTTAAAAAGACAAAAACATTATATACAATGTATAGACATAATTATATGCAATTATTATTTTTAACCATTGGGAAAGGGGAAAAAATGCAGTTAAGGCTAAAGTGGTAATAAAACCCCCCAGACCCAGGACCTTCCACAGTATCAAATTTGCCAATGAGATTTGAGGGGAAATATATCAGTTCCTGGGATACACAGGAACTTATTAATATTTTAAGATGGTTAGTCAAAATTGTATCTGATCCTGTCATAATCTTAAAATAACAGGACACACTCTAAAGACAGGGAATGGGAAGTCACCTGAAAAGAACTGGACACATTAGAATTGAACTGAATACAAATAAATGTTTATTGCTTGTGGAAGCACATTGGGCACTGTGCTTTGTTTGGGATGGGAGAAGACACCACCAGAGGGCATTTTTATTACATAGAAGTAGGGAGGTCTCCCTTCCACCTTTTTCCCCATTGTTTTTTTATTGTAGTAAAATAAAACAAAATTTACTATCTTAAACTTTTGTAAGTGTACAGTTAATTAGTATTGTCTACATTCACATTGTTGTGCAATCACCACTGTCTATCTCCAGAATATTTTACTATTCAAACCTATTCATATATTGTCAGATTTTTAGAAAATGGGGACAAATTGCCATAGGAACATTAGTTTTTGTATAATAATTTACCACCAGGAATTACTTTATAGGTATTAACTCAATGAATTCTGTTACCAAGTCCATGAAGTAGAGTCCTAACCACTTTAAAGAAGAAGAAAGTGAGACTCAGAATGAGGAATAATGGAAATGGGATTTGAACCTAGTTTATGCATGTAACCATTATGCCCTATGGATTTCAGATCATTTTCTGCCAATAAATATTCTCATTAAAAGTCAACATCTGGAGATAGGTTAAGTACACTATGTCATAGGACAGTGAGTCTCAGCCCCCTTCTTTGCTCCCAGTGGCGATGGCTCAGTTTCATGGCTAACAATGGTCATCTGGGTCAGTAATTGTCAATGGTGGCAGTAGTGAATGGGGCATATGAAAAAATTCTGGCTCCTCAGATGATGTTTATATGACCTACCAGAGATAAGTTGTAGAATCCTTTTGAAGAATATTTTATTACATGCAGGGAAAAAGCAGGTCATGGTGGAATATGTATCAAAAATGATCTCATTTAAAAAATTTATAAACATGGTTTTAGTTGTTGATGGACCTTTATTTTATTCATTTATATATTCATTTATATGGTGCTGAGAATTGAACCCAGTGCTTCCCACATGCTAGGGAAGTGCTCTACCACTGAGCTACAACCCCAGCCCAAAAATGATCTTATTTTTGTAAATACTTATTTGTATGTATACATCAAAGAAAGTTAACCAAACTGCTGGGGTTTTTTTTCTGAAAAATTTACATTTCCTACATATTGATTTGATTTCCAGAGAGAGAGGAAAAAAACCCCTTTCATGAAGCAGACCTCCATGGAAGGTTATGCCAGGAAGCCCTTGGCTAAAAGTGGTATTTTAGGCCTCTCTGACTCCAGGAACTTGGCAGCCCTTAGAAAAGATGGAAATTTATACCACAGGTGGTGCTTCTGGGAGAACAAGGTTTTTGAAGGAGAACTAGACTCTCCAGAGAAACCTGGCATAACCAGGAAGACACCTGGTTTGAGGGTCAAAGCCAAAACTTCAAATATATTCTTTGCTCAGATCTAGGAAGAGGGCTGAGCACCAAGATCACCACCCTGTAAGAAACTTGTTTTTCTAGCTGGGTGCGGTGGTGCATGCCTATAATCCAAGCAACTTGGGAGGCTGAGGCAGGAAGATCGCGAGTTCAAAGCCAGCCTCAGCAACTTAGCGAGGCCCTAAGCAACTCAGTGAGACCCTGTCTCTAAATAAAATACGAAATAGGGCTGGGGATGTGGCTCAGTGGCCAAGTGTCCCTGAGTTCAATCCCTGGTTCCAAAAAAAAAAAAAAAGAAACTTGTTTTTCTTAATTTATTAGGTTTATACATCAAGTTTTTATGTGTTATCTTTTTATATGTGATGTACCTGAATGTTTTGTGCTTGTAGTGCTGGCTTTCTTTATGGTGTACATCATGCTAAAGACAAGGAAGACATGGAAGAAAAGACCATGGCCTACTTCTCTTGTAAATTCTTATGGTGTGAAATGTAGAGACACTGAATGATATTGATGGACTAGTAATAGTTAAGTCAAATATACTTAATATGCAGAGAGTGTAGGGATGTAATTTTTTAAATTAAGACCCCTACATAGAAGGCAGGGCAGAGGCTAATAGCTTTGTGCCATGTTGGAGATATTTATGGCTTTTTATTCATGTTTAGGATGTTAAGAGATACAACAGATCAAAGGTATCTGGTATCATTTATTTATTCAAGAGTTTATTGGGAAGTAATTCAGGATAGGAGTGGTACTGTTGTTATCAGGGACATAGTTTCCTTCTTTCTTGTTCCTCCACTTTGCATGACCTTTCAAACTCATGATCTAAGAGGGCAGTGTTTGCTTCAGGAAGAATGGTGGGGAAGAAAAAAATAAATTGCCACCACATGACATTCCTATTTTCATTTATTAGAAGGACATGGAAAATGTCCATATGTTTGGTAACTATGTGTAATAAAATCTGGGTGTCTGTTACCACAGATAAATGAAATAATTAGGAGATGGCAATCAGTATCCTCTGCCACAAGCACCAATTGTAGGAACTTTGAACGTTGGTGATACGGATGTTTTGGTCAGATTGTAATTCTGTTGTGGGTATCCTGTGCATTATAGAGTGGGGTTAGCAGCATCCCTGGCTGTGACCACCAAAAATATCTCTATGTACTGCCAAATGTTCTTTGAGGAGGTCCTTTCTACTCCTTGCCATGAACCACTGATTTACTCTGTGCAGGAACTGTGTTCGTCACTGGGAAGAAGACAAAAACAAATCAAAAGTGAGATAATTTCAGACAGTGGTGTTAAGATAAAAATAAAATAGGGTAAAAAGCCAGATAAGGGGGGCTGGGGTTGTGGATCAGTGGTAGAGCACTTGCCTCATGTTTGAGGCACTGGGTTTGATTCTCAGCACCACATATAAATGAATAAAATAAAGGTCCATCAACAACTTAAAAAAAAATTAAAAAAAAGTCAGAAAAGGGGGCTGGGGTTGTGGCTCAGTGGGAGAGCGCTCACCTAGCATGTGTGAGGCCCTGGATTTTATCCTCAGCACTATTTACATAAAAATAAAGGTATTGTGTGTACTTGCAACTAATATATATACACATATATACACACACACACACATACAATACATACACATATATACCTATTAAAAATATTTTTAAAAAGTCAGACCAGGTCCTGGCATGGTGGTGCATGCTTGTAATTTAAGCAATTCAAGAGGTAGAGGCAGGAGGATCCCAATTCGAGCCAGTCTCTGCAAGTTAGTGAGACCCTGTCTCACAATAAAAAATTAAAAGGGTTGGGAATATATCTCAGAGAGCCCCTGGATTCAATGCCCAGTATTGGGGTGGGGGGGAAGCCAGATAGGGTGAGATGTAGGGAAGGTGGATTGACAGGATACTGGACATTAGGTGGGAGCCTGATGAGATCTTGGGGGTTTGATTTCAGGCGCAATTGAAAATAACTGGAAAATTTATAAGCAGGGAAAGACATAATGACATGATCTTTGATCTTTTTAAAAATTTTTAAAAATCAGGTAGTTGCTGAGAATATATATGAAAGGGTTAGGACAAAGATCCAGGGAGACCATTAAAAGGTTATCATAAAATGAGAGATGATGGTGACTTGCAGTTTTGGAGTGCAAGTGGAATGGAGAAATGAAATTAAAGGAGAAAAAAGAACAAAAATAGGAAATGGCTAGGGCAATCTTTGATTTATCCAAGTGGCTAATGGGTAAGTCCAAGTAGTGGTCTTCCACACACCTTGAAATTCAGTTCAGGCTTATACAGATTTGTCTTGTCTATTCCTGTATTAGCTTCCCACAGCAGCTGTAACAAGTCACCACAAACTTGGTAGCTTGAATCATCACATTTATCCTCATAGTCCTCGAGTCTAGAAGTTCACTCTCAGTTTCACAGAAAGGTGTGCAGGGCTATGCTCCTGCAGAGACTCTAAGAGAGAATGTGTTCCTTGCCTCTTCCAGTTTCTGGTGGCTGCTGGCATTCTTTCAACTTGTTGGTATCACTCTAATCACTGCCTCTGTGGTCATACTGCCACCTCCTCTAATGCATGGTGGCACCTTCCTTTATTGCTCTCTTAATAAGGATAATCGTGATTATAGTTAGGACCTGGCCAGTTCTCAGGATACTCTTGCCATCTCAAGATCCTTCATTTAATCATATCTTTCCATCTTCTGCCATAGAAGGAAATCCTTCCAGTATCCAGGGATTAAGACATGAATGTCTTCTGGGAGGCTAGAAGTTAACCTACCACACACAGTTCCTTAAGCCTTTGAAATCATTTTTGGCTAGAGAAGGAGGGAATAAAAGTAATGTTTCTTTAGAGATCAAGATTTTCCATCTTGATCCCAAGCAACACTATGGGACAATAATAAAATATTCCTTAGTAAACAAAACAAAAATAAATTTTGGGGGGCAGGCACTGGGGATTGAACACAGGGGTGCTTAACCACTGAGCCATATTCCCAGCCCTTTTTTTTTAAAAAAATATTTTTAGTTGTAGAAGGACACAATACCTTTATTTTTACATGGTGCTGAGGAACAAACCCAGTGTCTCAAATGTGATAGGCAAGAACTAAGTCACAACCCCAGCCAAAAAGAAATCTTAAAAAAAGAAAAACAATTTTCATAAATGGATTTTCAAGATTACTAGAAAACACAGGCTAAGAGATTAAAAAAATATAGGAGGGCTCCAAAGGCTTCAGACAGTCATTCTAGACACTGAAGTCAATGCTTGAAAGGACTGTTGTATTTATACATTGGGTAATGAATGGACACTCAAATGCATGGTTCATCACATGTCAGGAGGGCTTGGCATGGGCCATTCAGCTGTGGTGATACACGGATAGGAGAGACACTGAGGAGGCCAAAAAGAGAATGAGAATGCAGAACTAGGCTAATCTAGAGGTAGAGCAAGACAACATGCACAAATAGCTTGGCAGCTACGGTTGGGAGCTCTAGACTGAGGTTCATAGAAAGGATTCTGTCACTGGAAAGGGATCCTCATTTCCAAAATAGTGTAATAAATAATAAGGAGAGGAACTTAGGCCTTAAGGAACAAGTCCTGGGGCTAGGAACTTAGTTCAGTGGCAGGGAACTTGCCAAATGTGTGAGGTCCTGGGTTTGATCCCTGGCACTGGAAAAAGGAAGGAGGAGGAAAAAAGAAAAAAAACAAAAAAAAACAAAAAAAAAAAAAAACAAGGAAATTACAAGTACTGGGATTCAACACTGAGCTGTATAAGCCACAAAGCTGATTCCTGCGGAACTCAAGAGTGCTCAGCTAGAACTTAAGTGCTATTTCCTAGAGATCGCAGACTCAGGCAGATGTATAAACAGGGAGAGTCAGACAAACCTATGTAATTCTGATGGGAAAAGGAAAAGATAACAGTCCTGTGTGTGAATTTATAATATAGTTCAAAACATAAATGTCATTACAGATAATGAGGAAAACAATTTAATATAGAGCCTAGCTAAATCCATGTAATACATATTTCCTCATATAGTAGGAATTGCTAAGCACCTAAGGAGAGTTAGGGAGAATGAACAAACAGGGCCTATAGGAAAATTTGGTACAGTGTAAAGCATACAGAGTCTGTAACCAGACTCCCTGGTTCAAACACTGGCAAAACATGGCAATGTTTTCAGTTTAGCAAATTATAGTCAGTTGTGAATGAAGATTGGAGTTTAATATCTAGGGAACCTGGATACCTGAATTCTAGACTCAAATCCCCGTGGGAAGAAGGCTCAAACTTTCAAGGTCTCTAGTTAAAGATCTGTAAAATTAGAGTGTCGAGGTTTAAAATCCCCTAAATGGTAAATATTGAAGTGTTCTGTGAATCTTTCAAATCCTCATGCTCTGCAAAAAGTACCCAGATTCTCTTTATTATACAGTTTAAACAACTTTGAGAATCACTGTGTAATCTTAGTTTGCATAGCAATCCTTTTCCAAATTTTATCATTCCCATTTTGGAGATGAAAATGGAGGTCTAGCAAATTTAAAAAATTTAAGATCACATGGTTACATAAATGATGAAATTGGGGTTTGGATTCTGTCAGTTTCAAAGATGTGTATTTTCTCCTTTTTCTGTATGTTATTCTGACTTTAGACTTGATCTCTGTAGTATAGGTCAAGATCACAAACACTCAATATCTACGTATTTAGGCATATAGTTCTCACTTTGGTATTTCTATGTCTTTGCTTTGAGCTGTTATTTGTTCAGTTCTTTCCTATTTCAGCACTCCCTTTCCTTGTTATTTATGGTGTTGTCAGGCCATATGGGCTAACTCCCATTTCTTACTCCTGTTAAATGTCTCCTTCATGTCTGTTTTCTAGCAGTAACTCTTGACTTTTACTTGAAATGATATTATGTACTTGCTCATTTCATCCACTTTACAATAAAAATTAAATACACATGAAATTAGGATTAAAATTACAATAAACAACAGCTGGGTGCTGTGGTGTACATCTGTAATCTCAGCAACTTGTGAGGCTGAGGCAGGAGGATTGCTAATTTGATGCCAGCCTGGACAACTCAGTGAGACCCTGTCTAAAATTAAAATTAAAAAGAGTGGGCTAGGGATGTAGCTCAGTGGTATAGTACCTGCTTAGCATGCAAGGTACTATACTCAGCATGCCCTGAGTTCAATCCCCTGTACTGTAAAAACAAACAAACAAAAAAGGGGATGAAATAGATTAGAGAAGTAAAAACTCCAGTTATTTTCCATTTTCTTTTATATTTAGGTCTTTATGAGATAAAGAGATGGATTTTCATGTCTAAACACTGAAACAACCTAAATCCTTACTATTACAATCACTATCTCTAAATGACTATTTGAAGGAAAACAGCATTTAATATTTGGGTTCTAGAAAGCAGAAACGTCTCAGAGAAATTGTGGACACCAGTGTATGAATATTTGAGGTAATATTTGATTAATCAGTAATTCTCACAAACATAAAAACCACTGCTTTTTGGATATGTTATTAGTTTAAAAATTCCACATTGTAAAATAAGTTCAGTCCATTGCTATGATAGTTATGAAAACAGGTGTAATTGCCATTGCTAGATGAGCTTCAAAAGGTAGAATGCTTTTTTCTTTTTTGGTACTGGGGATTGAACCCAGGGATGCTTAACCAGTGAGCCACATCCCCAGTCCTTTTTTATATTTTATTTAGAGGCAGGGTTTCATTGTATTGGTTAGGGCCTCAATAAGTTCCTGAGGCTGACCTTGAACTCACAATCCTCCAGCCTCAGTCTCCCAAGCTGCTAGAATTACAGGTGTGTACCACTACACCCAGCAAAAGGCAGAATTCTTAACAATTTGTGTGTTACTAATACAAAAGTCAATAAAAGTCAGTATAACAGGTGCAGAAACACAGTAACAAAAATATATCAATATTGTCTTATTTTGGTAAACCATATTGTCATCAAGCTTAAAAAACAACTGTCATTGTTTTCACTATTGTTTGTGACTCTTCTCTATAAATACAGTGTTTAATATTTACCATTTATCCTTATTTAAATTTCTTATGAATAAATCTGCCAATACTGAATACTATTTTCAAACATAGGAACAGCAGCAGCTGATTAAGTAGATTATTACTGAAAACTCATTAAAACTTTCAAGGCTATGAATGGTTTCATGCAACTTTTTAAAAGTCTAAATTTGGAAGTAACTGCCTAATGAATGAACCTTTTATTGGTAAACAGCCACCACTACAATGTCATTATCAAAATGTTAAATATGATATTTAACATGCTTATATATTTTTTAAAGAGCTGGAATACACTCTTTATAATATATTTGAAACATTATCAAATATTTTGAAAATTTCACTACTACATAGTCTATGTGTGGCATTACAAAACACTATTAGCCAGTCACAGTGCATTTTTCTGAATTGAATTTTCTAGTGGCTACCATGATAACAAATTTATTATCTTGACACGGTGTATCAGAATCTTCTTCCATGAAGTTCACAGGCCTTTCTTATTGTCTTTTGCTAAACGATTCTGTAAGAAGAAAATGCCATATAATACAGAAAAGAGAAACAGATCCATAGATTAAAAAAAAATAAACCTCTTCTGTGTATAACTATTAATTATGTAACTATTCATATACAAAAATATTGATTAGGAAAGTCTCAAATTTTAAAAACTGTAAAATTTTTAGTTTCACTTGAAAAAATTTTACAGAGGAAAACAATGCTTTCGGATAAGTTCATTTTTTCCATGTCTTAATCTATTTTGCTTTTGTTCCACAGGTTACCCTAGGAAAACAAAATTTTTAAAATTCCCCTACTGTAAACCCAATTAAGATTTTTGGCAAGGAAAGAATGAAGAGAAGCAAAAACCCAGTTGGAGTGGCTTTATTTTTTGTGTTCCCAAATTAGAACTGGCTTTGCAAATTATGCTTTCCTGATTATGTTATAAAGCTGACTATAATACATCACTTAAAACTGAAGGAAAATGGCAGATAAATTAACCTTAAGAGATCACGTGAACTAAGAAAGCTCTTGAGAGGAACTGCAGAATATTACTTATATACAGAATGTGCATCAAACTCTTGTTCAAGTTGAGCATTAATGCTTTCAGAGCAACTTAAATAACATTAACTTTAAGCTATCAAATAAGACAACAGGATTAGAGGAGGTATCTGGAATGATAACATACCACATTTACATGTTTATTTATACCTGACTACTTTAAATAAAAATCATAGCTTTAATGGAACTACCAAAGACAAGTCCTTTAAGCAAATGGTGATTTTTCCAAAATGAAATTTAAAAACTGGCAAGTGCTAATAGGTTTGTGCTGCCAAAAACCCCTAGTCAGTTCTTTTTCTTTTCTAAGAAGAGAGTAAGGGCAACTAAGGAAAGTAAAAATAATGTTTCGAAGGGACTATATTCTAATATTTATTTAGTGTCCATATAAGGGATGGGAACCAGATGGGAAAATCCAAATGGATTTAAAGATGCAAAATGAGATTTTATTATGGAAAAGAAACCAGGTTTCCCTTATCTTTACTTTTGTTTTTTTAATGTTTTAATTATCCTTTATGCTTATTTCTTTTAAACACCTCAATTATGTAAAATTAAGAAAGCTATTAAGTTTTCCAGAGAATATTAGGATATAATTCAATTACTATGGTTGGTTTAACAACAGAAAATAAAATTCATGAGGATAAACTCATAAGGTATAGCTCTAATTTAAATAATGGAGTTAGTTGAGGTACATGAATATCTGATGATTCACCTGAGGTTTACAGGAGCTGAGATTTTTTTTCAACCCTTCGAACAAAGCTATTTATTATAGGGAGCTGCTTTCATAGGTGATGGGAGTAGATGTACCAAACAGTGTGGTAAGGCACCTCAACGATTAGCAACAGCAAAAACCCACCACTACTTGGGGGTTACTGTCTCTCATTGGGCTGAAGAGACAAAGGAGGATATGATTAAGGGGCTCAAGAATGGGGCCAGCAGGTGGAACTGGAACTACTGCCTAGTGGGAACTGGAACCATTGAGGGAGGGAATTACAGTCACAATGGAGATGATACCCAAAGCGGGGGAGGCTGGGAGAAGGGGTACTTGGTTTTCTTTTTTCTCCTGCTTTTAGCCTGGGAAATTTGTCTCTTTGAGACATGGAGTAGAGCAGCAGTGGGAAGAGAATGGATTCAAGAAAACACAGTCCAATCAATGACCAGCAAAGGCTAAAGAACCTGGTTAATGATGAAGGTTCTAAAGAAAGATTTTCTGATTTTGAATCTCAACATTAAATGCTATCACCTTTAGTTTAGTAACTTTGGGTGAATTATGTAACACTTCTTGTTTGTCCACAAAAATGTGGATATTAATATATTTTAACTCACTGAGTTGTCATGGGGAGTATGCATACATGAAGCCAAATGTTATGTTCAGAGAACACTCAGTAAATGTCATTTATTAAGCATTCAAAACACTGGAATATATCCAGCACTTGGGAGGCTGAGGCAGGAGGATCGCAAGTTCAAAGCCAGCCTCAGCAACTGAGCGAGGCTCTAAGCAACTCAGTGAGACCCTGTCTCTAAATAAAATACAAAATAGGGCAAGGGATGTGGCTCAGTGGTGGAGTGCCCCTGGGTTCAATCCCCAGTACCCACCCCCCCCCCAAAAAAAAACTGGGATATAATATGCAAATTGTATGATTCTACTTTGTGTACAACCAGAAAAATGATAGTTGTACTCCATTTGTGTACAATGAACTAAAATAAAAAATTTAAAAAAAAGAAATATAAAAAACAAACAAAAAAACTGGGATACAAGAAGAAATCAGATTGAGGCCTAAATATGCTAACAAAAAAGGCCCAATTCCACAATGGTACTTGGTATATCTGGGATGGGGTCCTTTTCCAAAGAAACAGGTATTAACAATTTTGGGGGGAAGAATTACTCAGAAAGCTTTCTACATCTTTTGCCAAGAATATAGAAGTTCCAAGCTGAAGGTAATTTTTTTTTTTTTTGGCAGGGGGTGAAGGTGGACAGGTTGGGGAAATCTTACTGTTACATATTCTTTAGGGATTAAGAGTTATCCCTAGCTATTGTTGTCACTAAGATGGAAACATTGAGCAATGTATGCTGTTCATAAGAAATTGAAGGTATGCTCCTGATTTTCTTTTCTCCATTCAAGGGTCCAAGCATTTTTCACCCCCTGATAAAGTCCATGGATATGGAAATATCTTGGTTGAGGACACCTTTTTGAGTTCACAGGAGGAGAAAAAATATGTAGGTACAAGGCCTCTGAAATGACTTCTCTACTTCCCATGGTGGATCTTGATGTCATGGAGTAATCCTTACCATGCCCCAGGAGGTAAGGAATTTTAGGAACTGTACTTTACAGAGGGGAAGGGGCAGTCTTGATGGAAATCTGTCTACTCCAAACCTATTTGAATTGAGCCCTCAGTGTCTTGGAACTGGGCACACAGAGTGTATCTACCCTTTTCCAGGCTGCCCTGTTGTCTTCTAGTTATTGTCAAAGTAGGCTAGTTTAATCAAACGTGTAAACCAACTTGGAATGCCAGATTACAAATATGCTTTGGAATGCTTCTTAATCCACTAACCCAAGACCAAAGTGAATGATTGAGAATAAGATATTCTTTCAGCTAAAGAAAGTGAATCTCAGAGAGATAATATAATCTCTAAAAATTGAAAAAGCTAGTATGAGACCAAGTATAGGTATTCCAGGTCTCTCTGACTCTGAAATCTATAAGTATAGTGTCTCTGGAATGGTCTCTCCCACATATGATCTAAGTATGGCTGGGAAATCAATTCAGGTTATTGCATAGCAACTAAAGACAGAGACAAAGACAAGCCCAATATGGTTGAATGTTTGAAACTAACTCTATAAAGGGACATAATGTCTGGAAGAAGGGTAGAGAAGGAAAACCTCTGGCCCAGATCTGACCATGATTTTAACAATAGAAAGGTGTTTTTTTCCCTCCCATTTCCATTGTTCATATCAACTGTGCAGGTAAATCATGTTATATATTTTGAATGCCATAGTCTTTCATCCTAAGATATCTTAGAACAACTGGGACATTTGGCCTCACTTTGGCACAAATACTGCAAACATTCCAACAGTGAAACTCTAGATTTTCCAGAGCAAGTATGTTTTTCAATGCTGTCACTTTTTTGGCTCAATTCTTTTGCCTAAAATTTTACCTATACTGAGATGTTGTTAAGTTGCATGTGAACTTTTTTTTTATGACTACCTTGTATTTTGCTGCAATGTCCCAATCTTCACATTGAAGGTAATTCTGGCATCTTCAATCATTTAACAAAGCTAGGATTAAGTACCTCATCTTGAATTTGGAAGGGCAAGTAGCCCTAATATTGATTACTATTTCAAAAAAATTTAGGTGAAGTGTATGTCACCCACCTGAAGTTCAGAGTGCTCTTTCAGGAGTCGATCATATTCTTTTGAAAGTCTCTCTGACTGTATCTTCATTGTCATCATATCACTTTGTGCCTTATAAAGGGCTAGAAAATAACAAATGGAATTTTATTTTGAAAGAATTTGAAATTTGTAGAAAAGTTGCACAACATATAGAAAATTTGTGTAGTCTTTACTCAAATTTACCAATTGTTAATGTTGTACTACATAGGTTATAATTCTCTCTCTCTCTCTCTCTTTTTTTTTTTTTTGGTGGCAGAGGGAATTGAATCCAGGGTGCTCTACCACTAAGCCACATACCAAATATTTTTTTAATTTTTTTGAGCTAGGGTCTTGCTAATATGCTGAAGCTGGCCTCAAACTTGAGATCCTTCTGCCTCAGCCTCCTGAGTCTCTGGGATTACAGGTGTGCACCACCATACTATGCTATCACACAAAATTATTTTCTTCAGTCATTTGAGAGTAAGTTGCAGACACCATGCCCCTTTACTCTTTAAAACTTCATTGTATATTTCCTAAGAACAGACTATTTTCTAACAAAACCACAGTACAGTTAATGAATTTGGGAAATTTAACATCAATGCAATACCTTTAATTTATATCCACATTCTGATTTTGGCAACTGTCCCAATTATCTCAATTATGCCCTTTTTAGCGCCCCCCTCCCATTTCTAGTCCAGGATATAGTCCTAGATAACACATTGCAGTTAGTTATGTCTTTCTAGTTTCCTTTAAATCTAGAATAGTTCCCCAATCTTCCTCCAGCCCTTCTATCTTTTGTGACACTGGCATTTTTAATAATATGACCCACTTTTGGGGCTAGGGATATGGCTCATTGGTAGTGTTTGCCTGGCATGCATGAGGCCCTTGGATCAATCCCAGCACTATTTAAAAAAAAAAAAAAAAGAGAACAAGCAAAAAAATAATACAACCCACATTTAAAATAGAATGTTCATTTTGGTTTTGACTGACTTTTCTCATGATTAAATTCAGGTCATGCATCCCATTAACTTATGAGTAGATTCGTGATGTTTAATGCTTACTAGGGTATCAAGAAGCTTATCACATCTAAAGATCCTTTGCCCCTCACTGTTTTTTCCATTTTAAAGTTGGTACTTTCCCCCTTGTAACTAAAGCAGCAATGTATGGGAAGATAATTTCAATGATGTAAGCATCCTGCTCCCTCTCAAAATATCTCCTTCGTATGTCACTAATGATTCTTGCCTAAATCAATCCTCATGATGTCAGTTGCAAAATGGTCATTTTTCCTACTTCACCATCCCACACACATTAATGTCAGCATTCTACTGTAAGGAAGAGTCTTCTTTTCCTCTCCATCTATTTATCTGTCAATTCAATCTATCCATATGAACTTGTAGGTTTCTAGTTTTTAGTGACTTACAATTCATTATTATATTTAATTATTTTGATGATCAAATTTCCCTAGATTTTGTCAGTGAGAACTTCTTCACGCTGGCTCCTAGCTCCATTGACATGTCCCTATCTTATTTATTTATTTAGATTATTTGGTTACTTTCTGGTGCAACATGTCCAAGTCTCATCCTAAACCTTCCCTGGCTTGGCTGGGATTCAGGTATCATAGAAGTAATATCAGAAGTGTCTGTTTCAGAAAACACTGAGAGAAAAAGAATTTTATCATTCTTGTTAAGGGATGGACAAGTATATCCCACAAAGTTAAAAATACGGGATATATAATTAACACTTAAAGGTTTTAACTGAAGATAATGACACACAAAAATGGCTATATATTGGCTTCTGCCAACCCAGGAACTACAATTTTAAGTCAGCAGATTAATGTTCTTAGAAAAACAAAACACCAAATATGGTAACACAGCGTGGAGAAGACAATGAGCAAAACATACAGAAGGGAAAAGTTGCCTAAATAGGAAACTGACAAATTAAAATTGCCATACTTGAGAAATTTTCTCTTAATGTTTTTAGAAATTAGTTTTCCAAAATCTGGGAATCCTGTACAAGTTTCCTATTTAACACTGCATAAGTAGTCTTTGAAAATTCTGTATTTATTAATCTTTTGGGGTAAGGGCTTTAGGGAAGAAAGTGGGATTTATAAATTAAAAAATTTTGTTGTTACAATAAAATGAAATTGTCTTATTATAAGCAATCTAAATGCCTTTCTTCTTGAGAAGCCATCATATGGACATTTTTATATAAACATATAAGCCATTATCAACTAAAATGCTTTATGTCTTGGCAGTTGGTTGACAGCTATCAATATGGGAGTAACTACCTACGTGCAGCTAGTGTGTACTTTAAATGCAGTCAGTACAACTGACTAACTAAATTTCCAATTTTATTTATTTTTCATTAAATTTCAATTTAAATAGTCAAATATCTAGTGGTTAGCCATATTAGATAGCACAACTTCATAATTTTTTAATTCTTCTATAAAATCATAATTTCAAATTAGGTATTAAAACTGATTTTGACAAATTTAATGTGATATTACTTGGTAAAGGTATGAATCAGGTACATAGGCAGATTTTTTTTGGTGGTAGTCAGATTTCATTAGGATTACAGCTACACTATAGGGTTATACAAATATATATATATATTTTTTTGTTTTTGGAACCGGGGATAGAACTCAGGGGCACTCAGCCACTGAGCCACATCCCCAGCCTTATTTTGTATTTTATTTAGAGACAGGGTCTCACTGAGTTGCTTAGGGCCTTGCTAAATTGCTGAGGCTGGCTTTGAACTTGCGATCCTCCTGACTCAGCCTCCCAAGTCACTTGGATTACAGGCGTGCGCCACCACGCACGGCTTATAGGGTTATATATTAGTTTTCAATTTGGATTCTATCAGAAAGGCATTTCCAGAGGCTACTTGAAAATAAGAAACATGGTTAGTAGTATCTTCAGTACTTAATACAAATGCTTAAGAGCTCATATTTCTGATATTTAAAAAGCAAAGTAGCCTGAGTAGCCTACAATGATGGTTTAAAGGATGTTGATGTCAGTTATAATGTTTCTTTGCCTCTAAAAGCCATACACTGAAACTTAATCACAATATCATGGTATGAAGAGGTGGGGCTGGGAAATGATTAGGTCATGAAAGTGGAGCCCTCATGAATGAGATTAGTGCCCTAATAGTAGAGGCCCCAGAGAGCAGTCCTCCCTCTTCCATCCTGTGAGGACAGGTGAGAAGGCTCCATTTATAAACCAAGAAATAGGCACTCACCAGACATTGAATCTGCTATTGCCTTGATCTTGAACTTCCCAGACCCCAACACTTTAAGAAATTTAAGTTGTTTGTAAGCTATAATGGGTCTTTGTTATAGCAGCCCAAACAGACTAAGACAGTTGATCAGGAGCTTGCATTGAATAGGGGGGTTTGGTCTTAATGTTAAAAATAATTTAAATTTCTGACAAGAATTATTTAGGACATTTAAGACCTTTAAGAAGGTACAGTATATTCAGGAGTTTCTTCAGGTTATTACTGGTATAAAGCTATAATAAAACAACAACAGATAAATGTTGTTTCTCTGCCACTTATCAAGCCAAGGTATGAATTGTGCTTTTATTTGTCATATTTCAGTGGATATCAATAAGTCTAATGATTACTATCCTACTGAATTCACTCCAATTAGGGAGAATTGTTATTGTCTAGAAGCCTCTTGGACTGTTTCCTAGTTCTTTCTCTACCTCTAGTTTTATAAAAATTACAATATTGTGTTTTGGATGCTTTCCACCTCCTTCTGGAACTGCATCTGTAACTAAGGGATTATGTAAACTTGTCATCTGACATGTGAGTATGCTTGTTTTATTTTAAGCCATATTATTTTGGAAACAGCATATATAGGAAAAACATAATTGGACAAGGAGGTTTGAGGTGACAAATCTAAATTGCTATTTCATTTTTCTTATCTGGAAAAATGGATTGCTATCACTTGCCAGTAGCTTTACAGAAATGCTGGGGTATTTCATGAGAATCTGGTGGAATCAACAAGAGACTAGGTTTGTAGTCACTAGGAACTTAAGGTGCAAGCATAATTTATTAAAATAGAAAATAATCACAATATTATTACAGTGACATATATTAAGCTAAATTGTTTGGGAAAATGACATATAAGCAGGTAAAAAATATGTGTGGTCTTTCCAAGTGCCAAACTTACTACATTTATGAAGCTATTTGCAGAGAGAGAGGAGCTAGTGATACGAATGTACTGTGTAAATGTATTATATTAGTATGATTTCTACCAGAGATAACAGAAACAGTTAAACCTTGCCAGGAAATGAAAGAGAACAATTTTTAGAGGCATTGGAATGGCAGATAAAGTTGGACTATTGTACAATAGTTTTAAGGACTGAACCAGAGGAAAACATTTTATTTGAAAATTTTCCATATGTCTAGTGTTGGTTTCTTTTCATTTAATTTGGTTGTTTTTGAGAACTCAAGAGTGTAATACACTGGAGTTATCCAGTATTATCAGTATTATTTAATCCTTATATGTACTATTCCTTTGCCCTTGATCAATTACTGCAAGGCAAAACCACAATAATGCTTCCAAGATGCTTAGAAAGTAGACACACATACTTCTGTAAGGAACATCAACTGTAACTTTAATTATATTAATTTTTATATATGCCTATAGTGTCAGATCCATGTGTGTAAGGTCTATGTTTTATTCATCATTTCATTGATTACCTACTCTGGTTTCAGTCCTCAGTACCAAAAGAGACAGAGTAGGTAATTAATAAAAAAAATAAAACATAGACTTCACATACAAGTTACAGTTGATGTTACAGGTGTGCGCCACCAGTGCCTGGTTCAGATCTCTTAACTTCACATTTATCTGCTAATGAGGTTTGTTGACTGTATTTTATTTATACCTCTCTGATCTATCCACTCCACTCCAACTCTGTACACACTCTTCTCATCTCTAACTTACTCAGTGTTAGATTCCTCACCTAGTTGTTCAGTTACGCTAATTGACTGTCACAATACTGACAAAGTCACTGCTCTCATGCTTAACAACCACTCTCCAACAGTGCCTCCAAAATGTTAACATATAAACATGACATATGAGGTGGTTCAAGATAATTCCTACCTGGGCATGGTGGCGCATGCCTGTAATCCCAGCGACTCAGGAGGCTTGATGCAGGAGGATCACGAATTCAAAGCCAGCCTCAGCAACTTAGTGAGGCCTTAAACAACTCAGTGAGACCCTGTCTCTAAATAAAATACTAAAAATAGGGCTGGGGATGTGGCTCAGTGGCTGAGTACCCCTGAGTTCAATCCCCAGTTCAAAAAAAAAAAAAAAAAAAAAGAAGATAATTCCTATACTGGCTACTCAACTGGCTACTCCAATGTTTTATTTTATGCTGCAGTTGCAATGGCCTCTTTGTAGTACCTTCAAAATGCCATACTCATTCAGTTATGTGCTGCTCATTTTGTTAAAACATCCTGTCTATTCCCCTTTACCTCCCTGCTTCACTCATTCTCTCCCATTTCATTTGGCTTATTAAACATCATCCTTCAAAACAATGAGGAATTGTCCTTGCTCTGTAGTGTTGGCTTCAAATGCATCTCAAGTTTACCATCATTATAGCACTTGCCACGCTGAAGGACAACTATGTCTTCTCTAGATGAAGAACTATTACTCAAGAAACAGAGCTGTGACTTGTCTCTCTGAGCATACAGCACACTGCCTACCACATGGTAGGCATAAATTTATGTTCCTTGAAGGAAAGAAACAAGTGAAATGTAAAGTGTAAGCTTTAAGCATTTGAAAAATTCACTTCTATGAAATCAGTTCATTTCTTACATATTAGTCATCTGATGGGAATCTTAGTTGTAACAAGATAAAAACTATATCTTCAATCAAAAAAATATTCAGCAGAGCTGGAGAGCTTCAAAATAAACAGACCATTCTTGAGAAATATTTCTATGAATACTCATGTTACAAATATTTTAGGCTATTCCAGAATTAAAAACAAAGTACAAATAAATGGTATTTCAGAATTACAATTTTTCAGTTAAAAAAAAAAGTTAAAACACTAATTCTAATGAATGGGGCAGGAAATAAGCAAGATAAGCCTGGAGTATCTTGTGTTGTCAGAAAGGTAGAAAATGCCCAAAAAACAAAATTTAAGAAAATCCAGAATAATGGGAATATACCTCCAAGGGACACAGAAGCCAACTAAGAGACCCCAGTGGCTAAAGCTGGGAAACCTGAGCAAAAAATATAGTACTAAAGCATAACTCAAAGTTTAAGAATAGATACTTATAATTTCATAATGATATAAAATAAACAAATGGGGGAGAATAAAGAAATTTGTGCAGAATAATTCCAAATAATATACATAGATACTCTGTTCTAAGGAGGTAGAACATGACTCCCCATTTCTTTTTTTTTTTGTTGTGGGGGTACTGGGGATTGAACTCAGGGGCACTTGACCACCAGGACACATCCCAACCCCTGTTTTGTATTTTACTTAGAGGCAGGGTCTTACAGAGTTGCTTAGCACTTAGGTTGCTGAGGTTGGCTTTGAACTTGAGATCTTCCTGTCTCAGCCTCCCAAGCTGCTGGGATTAGAGCATGCACCACTGCACCCAGTTTTCCCATTTCTTAAGAGTGGGTTATGGACATGACTTCCTTTCAAAGATAGAGGGGAAAAAGTAACTTTACAGTACAGAAACCTGACAAACATAATCTCTTTTGGATGATCAAGGTTATCATCAATAGTGATAAATCATGTTAATAGTATGTACTAGCAATAATGTGATGAAAATGTCACTTTATCCCTATATTTAATCTGTAGTTATATAGTCCAATCATGAGAAAAACTAAGATAAATCCAATAGAGGCTCATTTTATAAAATAAATGATCAGTGTTTTTCAAAAATGTCAAAGTCAACAACAAGAAAGATATGAAAAACTATTATGGCCAAAAGGAGCCTAGGGGTGATAGGGCTACTAAATGTAATATGATATTCTCAATGACAGCCTAGGATAGAAGAAAGACATTAAGTGAAATCTAGAGAAATCAGAATAAATCATGGACTTCAGTCAATAATACTATATCAATATGGGTTTATTAACTGTATGAATGTACCAGATTAATGTAAGACCTTAATAATGAGAAAACTGGGTGTGGGAAATATGGGAATTCCCTGTAATATCTTTAACTAACTAAATGTTAGTTCAAAAAACCTAAACAGTTTTAACATAAAAAGTTTATCTAAAAAGCACAATGGGAAACAGAACAAAATACTATGTAAATAAGAACAGATGCAATAAAATTCACTAAGTCTATCCAAATTTCTAAGAGTCTATCAAAATGACCTTCAAGGAGAAGGTGTTATTCAAGGGTAAAAACAAGGAAAGATACCTAAGTCAGAGGACTCATTAAATTTTTGAGTACACATTAAAATGACAAAAATATGCATGCAACAATATTAACCAGTTTTATGTTTATATAGCTCTTATAGTCATTTTAACATTATTCATTTTCTGTTTGTGCATTTCTGAACCTACATTTTCCAGTCACCTGTTGAAGGAGAACTTCCACAAGCAGAACCAAAACTGAACTAAAAACTAAGTATCTTTTGGGTTAAACATCAAGGTTTTGTTCCAGCAAATTATATTCTATAACTTATAGGCTATGGATATTTTTAATTATGTTAAAAGCAACATGCAGAAACATATTCTTTGGAATATAATTTATAGTAGTGAAACCTCAGAAATTTTAAGTTTAGAAAGTAAATGTGCATAAAATTAATGTCTTATTACTCATATTGAAAACTGTAGTTGAAAAATGACATAAAAAGTTTTAATATTAACTATAATAATTTTAAAAACTAAAAAACCCCAAAATGGCCTTCTAAATTCATTTAAATAGATAAAATGTTAATTAAAAATTGTACAAAAATTTCTGGTGTTTTAAAATTATGTGGTATAGTGTCACAGTATACATTTTTAAAAAACAAGAGTCAAAATGCTAATATTAAGAAAGATCAGTGAGTGGGCAGTAACAAGATGGATGTGAGAAAAGCAGATTGAATGTATTTCAAAAATGCCAAAGTATAGGGAACAACTTCTAGGTACACATCTTAGATAAGAGAAGGGTTGAGAGATAACATGATTATGAATATCTTCAAATATATTTAAAAAAAGAATTCATCAAGTTTTAATGAAATAATACATGATGGTAAAAAAAATACAACATATGTAGAAGGGCTGTGAAAATGAAGATCCTTAACAACAACAATGACAAACCTTTACTGTTTTAAGAATATGAGAAGGATAATTTTTCTCCTGGACTTTAAGAGCTATAACTCCATGAGCATATACCAAAATATTCCTATTTTTCATTAACACAAAAGATGAAGTTGAGAGTGAAGTGAAAACTACCTTTAAGACAAGGGAGTTTCCCTTTCATCTATCTGTTCAACAACTTTTAAAATGCCTACTATTCATCAGGTACTTTTCTAAGTGCTGAGGATACAGTGAAAAGATAGCTAGGGTCTTTGCTCTCATTTTCTACTAGGGGAAAAAGAAATATACAAACAAAGAGACCAACCAACAGTGATGTGGCAATGTGAAGAGGTCAAACTAATGGCAGAGATTAAACTGGGATATACATTAGCAGACAGCTTGCTCAGCAAGAGGAGTCAGACATTTTTGGAGTGGAAACAAAGCTGCATAATTACATTACAGAATAAACATTAATGAATAAAACCAAATATAGTTCTCTCTTTTTTTTATATGAAAAGAACAAAGGGAACAAAGAACAAAATTCCTTTTATTTTTTCTCTTTGTTTTTGTCAATCTTCCTACTTTCTGGAGTTGAGAAAATAAATAAGGCCCAAGGGCAAATTACTTCTGGGTTTTAGAAAAGAAATGAGTTAAGGCATACTGACACTTAAACTGATGACTGGTACTCTGGGCCAGGGCACTGATAAACAGGCTTTCTAATTTAATATTCACTTTTGGTAAAAGAAACATCAACAAACACATGATGAACACGTTAATCTTAGGTTAAAGCAATGTATTTAAGAAAAGAATTTTGTGTCTGTTCCTAGGCAAAAAATATTACAAACTGTATTAATATGCTGGACCTTAAAAATGAGGATGTACTTTATAGACAAAGCACTGTGTAATTACAGATTATAGGAGATACGTTGAAAAGAGAACACTTTATACAGCAATTTCATGTGTTTATAGAATTGATGTGAAATCTAGAATTACCAACCCAACATATATGAAAACTAAAGAAGTTAATCTGCTTTGACTATAAACAAAGAACTAGTTTTATTACATATAAGCACATATAATTCTAAAATTATGTGATCAATATTCATTCAGCAAGCACTTAAGTGCATGGTAGATTTTATAACAATATTAATGGCAGAAATCAATCTTCTCAGCATATTCTTATTTATAGTGAAAAGGTACTTTCTTTATCTGAATACCCTAATGGCAAATATTTCTGCAAAGAGCCAGAAAGTAGATATTTTTAGTTTTCCAGGTCATACAGTCTCTCCAATTACTAAACTCTGCAGCCATGGAAATCATGTAAACAAATGGGCACAGCTTTGTTCCAACATTCACAGTAAGCGGGGGTCGGTGCTAGGAAAGAATAGAGTTACTTTAAATTAGGTAGAGGGGAGAGGTGGGAGGGGAGGGTATATGGGGATAGGAAGGATAATAGAGTGAAACAGTCCTTATTACCTTATGTACATATATGACTGCATGACCAATGTGATCCTATAATATGTACAATCAGAAAAAGGAGAAATTGTACCCCATTTATGTATATCAAAGTATATAAATGCATTCTACTGTCATGTACAACTAATTAGAACAAATAAAAAACAAAACAAAAAAAAAAAAACAAGGCAGCAGGCTGGATTTAGTCCATGGGAAGTAATTTACTAACCCCTGTCCTAAAACAACACTTGCAAGTTTCATCATTTTGTCGGTTTATAAGTTTACTCAAAAGACCCATAAAATAATGTCAGAATGGTTCAAATGAGGGAAAAATCAAATGAGAGACCCATAAAATAATGTCAGAATGGTTCAAATAAACATGAGAGAATGGTTCAAATCATAGTGCAAAATATTAAGAAACCTACTATAAAGTTTTTTAATCACAATTTTCCTTATAGAAAAAATAAAGGCTACACAGCGGATGTTGCAATGAGATTCAGTTTTAGAGAGTTTTTTTACTCCTTTAACTTTTTCAGCTTATTTTCCTAGCTGATTGCTTCTTATCAATTTCAAAAGTGATTGAATCAGGACCCAAAAGTGAGGACAATTTAAAGTGAAGGAAAACATGCTAAGTTAATATTAGATAAGTTGATATGAAACTGCCTAGATTTTCACATGGAAATGCTCCTACCAGGCAACTCTAATGCCAAAACTCACTAACTTCTAAAACAATAACAAACTCATTTCATTGGTGTTCATCACTTTTAAATACTGGGAAATTAACACACTGTGGGCCTAACTAATCTATTGCTAAGACCCTAACTATACAAAACAGTACTATTTTTCTTTGGTTTTATAAACCAACCCCAGATTTAATTAGCAAATGAACAATTCAAACATCTAACACTGACTGTTTTACTACTGATCAGGCTTTGAAAGGTCTTCTTATCTCTTTCAATTTAGAAAGCCTGTAAAATATTTCACCTTAAATCCCAACTACATTCTCATTATGCTACAGAAGAAAGGCAACATTAAATGGATCTGCAAAACAAGATAGTATCATAGAAGAATTAACCCTGAACTGAGAAAAATGTTTTGGTTATGATAAATTTTTTTCTAAGTTGACAGTTAAAATCTTTTTATTTCAGTCATTTCCTATTAACTTGGGAAGTTCTATAATATAAATAATATTTAACAGTTAGTCTTACTACTGAACTATGCGCTCTGTATGCATGACAACACCATGAAGAACTACTAACTTCCCCAAGTCCAAAATTCTGTTGCTGTTTCTGTACTTTTTTTTTTTTTTTGCGGTGCTCAGGATTGAACCCAGGGCCTTGTGCTTACGCGGTAAGCACTCTACCAACTGAGCTATATCCCCAGCCCTCTGTACTTTCTTGAGAATACATTTTGGACTCTAAACATGGTACTCAAGCACTCCCACATCTTGTCTGTTTTCTTGCCAGCCTTATCTTTCCCACTGTACTCTGCCATCAACCACGAGCTTCACCACAATGGCTTTTCATCCTTTCTTTGTGTGTATTCTCGAGACAAGGAATACACACTGCTCATCTTTGCTTCTGAAATACTGAATACCGATGCCTAAGTTGAAATGATACCTCTTCTGCTAATTTCCCAACTGTTTCACTAACAATCAATCAGGTGCTCCTCTGTACTACCATTGTCCTTTGTATTATACCTTGACTTTGGCTTTTCTCAATCCTCACCTAACATTTTTATATCAGTGAATCTGTCTACCTTCCTTACCGTATATACTTGAAGATTGGGATGGCCGTGTATTTATGCATCTTAGGTGTCCTTCACAGAATTCAACACAATAAGTTGTAACATGTGCAGATACAAGTTCAAAAACAGAACTAAGCAAAGATTACATATTATTTAAGTTCTTTTACTGTGCCATCCTCTGACCATATGCAGTATTTTAAATCCCAGGAGCTGATCCTACAAAAACTGTTGGGGAGTACTTGGTTCAAAAAGGTTGTAGTAGCATTCTATGAAGCAGAAGAATATGCTATTGATTCAGTGTAGAAGTCAAAGAAAATTAATTTATGAGAAGGCTTACTAAAATGAAATACAAATTTTCACATATGTTGGGTCCATAAATTTTATCCTTGACAGCAGTCTCTTGTTAACAACTAGAAAGATAGCAAAATAAGATGGAAAGAGCCTGAGGAAATGAAGGAAAATGCTGTCAAGTGTCTGAAGAAAATATCAAGTCGTGGAAGTAGTCCAAAGGGGAGGAGGGAGCGTTCAAAGAGCAATGGCATTGTCTTCCCCGTTTCAGTTTCTTATATGACCTAACCTCCCCCAACTTCTATTAGCCATGCACTTCACATATACTCTGTTCCTTTTGGCAATTTCAAAGTATCTTTTACAGAGCAAAATCTCAAAAGAGAATTTTACTTGCGTTTATTACACATAGTATTTTGTGCTATAAGTATCTTCTAGATCATCAGTAAAGTTTAATATTATTTATACACACTGAAAATAGGTATCCCCCTGCAATCCAGGAAATCTTTACTAGTAATTAAATAACCATAGGTGGAATAGTCAGTAGGTAAAAATCTCTTAGACTAATCCTCAAATGTTATAGTCAGAAAAAAAGTCTGTGTTCAGACTTTTCCCTTCTCAATCATCTTACTTGGCAAGACTATCAAATCCCTGATTTAACTATTGGCTCTAGGATGTATGATGGTTTAGATTCTATGCTGAGACTACCTTTCTACTGAGTTTTCAAATTTTTATTTTCAACTATTCTTTATGCATTTTCACCAGAATATCCAAACTCAGTATATTTATAACCAAACTCATTATTTCTGCCTCTGCCCCTGAATAAAATAAAGCACCCCAATACTCCTCTGGTTCTTATCTCTGTTAAAAGCATTATCTAGTCAACCAAACTAGAAAACTGGAGTCTAAGTCTTAAACTTTTATTCTCCCTCATACAACAAATCCTGTTGATTCTGCCTCCTTTAGATTCTACAAGTATCCTGAAGACAAAATAAGGCAAACCAGGGGCTGGGATGTAGCTCAGTGGTATAGTGTGTGCCTACTATGCAGCGCCCTGGATTTGGTCCTTAGCACCACAAAACAAAAGACAACAACAAATAGACCCCATACAGAGTCAGGAAGTGAAATGACTCTGACCAAGTTCAGCAGAAACAATGGATGCCAGAGATAATGGAGTATCATCTTCAAATTTCTGAGATTAAACAGTTTTTAACCAAGGGTAAGACAAAAGTAATAATTTCATACATTCAAGGCTTTAAATTGTTTACTGCTCATCCCTTTTTTGCTCAGGGAGCTACTGGATGATATGCTTTACCAAAAATGAGAGTAAACAAAAAGTAGAAAACATGGAATCTTAAGAAAGGCAAAGGGAACTAGTTAATAACACAATATAATAAAAATTATGACATGCTTATATTGAAAGGATGGAGGGGGATAGATAATGAAAGTGTATAAGGAGTTGGGTGAAATATGAGACTAAGCCCTTTCTCCTACCTAAAGTCAAAGATAATATTCCACACTGTAAGGCAAGTATCAGAATAGTCCAATGAACTGAATGTATTTGTTTCTGGGGAGTGGAGCCTTGACAGAACTCTTCAGGAAGAGCATCAGGAGACTGTTCTTTATAAGACTCATATTACTATTTGTCCTTTCAAGTTATGTATGTGTAAAATTTTGATAAAATAAAAAATTATTAAGGTACTTTACTCTCTTTTACATAGCACTACAGTGACTACTTAGAGTTATATTTCTATAAGTAAAGGCTCTCAGAGCTGGAAAGATCTCTAGAGATCTAGTCGTATTTTTAATAATGGAAAGAACATGCTCATTTCTTTTCTCAAATCACTTCTCCTTTCCTGTGAAGGTTTACTATTCCATATCAACAGATCCAACAGATGTTCTAAACAACCAACCATACTCTTAACACTAATGAGAAATTGTTATGTTGGCACATGCCCTCTTTTTCTTCCCAATGCCCCACCCAAGAGAGTTAAACATTCAAGATTGTAAGCTGACAGATGGATAAAACATGCCAGGTCCTGTCTTAATGACTGCACAAGACATTTTTCTGAAGTGAAGAATATGATTTAATTAACCACCTGCTGAACTTAAGTTTGGGGGAAAGGGAAGTTACTGTGTAAAGTTCTCTCTTATGAAAAATAAACATAATTTAAGGGTCAAAGAGCCAACAGTGAAAATAGTTCTTGATGCACATTTCTGCTTGATTATGTCATTTGGAGTGATATAAAAAATTAAAATTAACTAATTCCCTTATTTTATAGAAAACTGTTGCCTAGAAAGGGTTAATGACTTGACCAAAATTATCCAGTGCATTCTCAGACTTTGAAAAGTAAAATTCATATGATAGCATAAAGTTAAAAAACTTCTCATATTTAGTGTCCACCCTCAAATACAGTTGGGAATAGTCCATTAATTAGATAATTCAAGCCAAAAAACTACTGCCTGAGAATACCAGGATATTTGTGAAAGGTTAAAAAAAAAAAAACAAAAATCTTTTCATTGTATAAATCCATGTATTATAGAAAATAATTTAAAATCCAGAAAAAGTCATTTATTGTACATTCCAAAGATAACCATTGTGTATTAGTTTGGTGTTATGTTTTTCCTAATTTAAAGTGTTTTTATATAGATTTGCCCAGTTTAATTTCTGTACCTCACTTGGTAATAAATGTAAATCTGCTAAAAGCTCATATATTCATTATGAAAGTATTTACCATGAAGTTTGAGTGAACATGCACATCTAGATAGAATAAGGCAGGATGAAAGAATATCAACAAATTTAAATTAATCATCCTCTCTTAGGAGACCCATTTACTGACTCCTCAACTTTACAGCATTGTCATTCATTGCTTCCTATAGTGACTATCAACTTCTGACGAGTCTGCTATACACTTTGCTCCTCTCACTCAGAAGAGTAATGACATTTCACTTATTTTTCTGCCACTCTAAGTCCATCAGTACATTTAGAGAACTGTGATTTTATCCTTATTCTCTGGAGCATTCCTTTATTCTGTATGTATTTAGCACTCTCATATTTGTGTGATACACTAATCTATGCATCCCTACAGAAGAGGAAATGGAGTCCCATTTTATGTATGTATGCATGATCCACACATCTGGACTATAAACTCATCTGGAAGCAATCTACTTGCTCTTGCTTTAATGTCCCCTCTGCAAAGATTATAATAGCTTCTCCTCAGGACAGATTATCAGTTCTGCTTGCTGGGATTGTCAGTAACACATAGATGGTATCCTTGAATTTCTGTCTTAATATCTTCCCCATAGCTATTCCTCCTGGTCATTGGAAGACACTTAAATAGTTTCAGGCATTGGGAATAGATAAAAAAGCTCATTAAAAAAAAATATCACAACTAAGTGGGAATGTAACAAGGAACCACACAGGATAAAATATCATCATTGCGTACTCATTCCAGGAAAGTAATCCTATACAGCAAGATTCCTTTTGTGGTTTAACAATAACATCAACTACAAGATGAGATAATACAGATGAAGTAATAAAACCCAATATATCCTTTATTTACCTAACTAAAAGGGTTGGTCACAGATTTTGCTTTAAAAATCAATATAATACAAATTACATATTGCCTATTGCTATATCCATCCAATAAATATACTACTCTTTTGAACCCAAGGCCTCACACATGCTAGGCAAGTACTCTACCACTGAGCTATACCTTCAGACCTATTGTATTCCTTTTTTTAAATAATTATTTTTATAAAATATATTTTGTAGTTGGAGATGGACAGCATGCCTTTATTTCATTTGTTTATTTTTTTATGTGGTGCTGAGGATTGAACCCAATGTCTCACATGTGCTAGGTAAGTGCTCTGCCACTGAGCTACAGTCCCAGCCCTGGTATTCCTTTTAATATGATCATCTTTTAGTTAATAAAAGAAGGAAAGAAGATGTCAAAGAAGCAGAAACTTCCAGAGTTATAAATGAGGAGAAAAAAAAATGTCTTGTTATTCAAAATCACAAAGTTCATTAAAAGGAAAAAAAAATGGCCCAAATCAACTAATTTTTTAAGCATTAACACTTTAAAAATTAGATGGTGACTTTGATACAACTGCTGGTTATAGATAACAAAGATTAGGTCTACAAGAATTTATAACTGTGAAATATCCTTAGGTTAGATTATGAGAGTTTTTAGATAGATACAGGGTTCATTTGTACGTACTAGAAACTCTACAGATTTAAACTTATACAGAAAGCTTATATTTTATTCTTAAGACTCAAAACTGGAACTTAGGGATTTAGAGTAGCAATTCTCTTGTAATCTTCCATCTTTCTTGATTTTCAATTTCTCTTCAAAAGCACTATTTTTACTTCCTAGTCCCTATATTAGTATAATTTATTTATTATTGACAATAAAGGATGATTATTGTTATTTTTGGGTACTGGGGATTGAACTCAGGGGCACTTGACGACTGAGCCATATCCCACTCTATTTTGTATTTTATTTAGAGGCAGGGTCTCACCGAGTTGCTCAGTGCCTCACTAAGTTCCTGAGGCTGGCTTTGAACTCGAGATCCTCCTGCCTCAGCCTCCCAAGTTGCTGGCATTATGGGCACATGCCACTGGACCCAGCAAAGGATGATTATTTTTAACTCCAACATATTCAAGGATAGCAAAGGTGGTCTGTAAAAGGAAATTTTATTTCTTTTCAAGGTAGATCAGGGTGATATGGAAGTATTTAGGAAGACAGTTGAATTAACAGTATTTTAAATAAGGGACTAGAATGTTTTGTTTCCTGGTTCAAATTATAAGGTCTCTGTTATATTCTGTCAATACTTAGGTACACTAAGCCTTTACATTCACCTCAAATTCTATTTGCATGTTTTTTAGAAAACTGCTTTAAAATTTGCTTTTTCCTCAACAGGTATACTCTTTAAATGTTAGCTATGCTTCATGTCAAATGATTTTATAATGAATGAATTATTAAATATTTATTTAAAAAACTGCTGATAAAAGAAAGGCAGGCAAGTGGTGTCAAGGAATTTGCCTCAATCACTTTTCTTTTGTAGGAGACATAGTACTACACACCCTATACATCCTTAGCTCTGAGATTGGCAGCCCTAAGAATTCCTTTTTTTTTGTTTCCCTCTTCTACAAGTGAGGATGCAGTGAGAAGACACTGTATATGAGCCAATGGTACAGACAAAGAACCTAACTTGACCTTGGGCTTCCAGCCTCTAGAACCATAAGAAGTAAATTTATATTGTTTATAAGATGCCCCCTCTAAGGTATTTGTTATAGCAACCCAAATGAACTAAGACAAGTTCTTATGTATATACATTCACTGGTTCATTATTCAAAGAATTCCTTTTTTAATACAGCATGTGATAGATGTATTCCTGTTCCTAAAGGAATGAGGGGCAGACATGTCTATACACAGCTAAATCACTATTTAAGTCATACTTACTTTTACTCTTTCCTGGATCTTTGCAATGATTGAATATGACATGTTTCCTTTAGCTTTAAGAATAAATATTGGGAAAGTATTTATTTATAAGAACAAGTACCAGCAGTTTTTCTGGAAGTGTCCTTTGAAGTCGATTTCCTTGGACAGTAGGTTCTCTACAACATAAAGTTCTATTTCTATTATGAAAGCTTATGAGAAGCTCTGCAAATTCGTTAAAGCCGAGAATCTCATTTTTCAAGGCAGTGCGCTCTTTCCTAATTACTCCACACACTGGGGTATCAGAGTATTGTTAAATGGATTATTAAAATGACAGATCAGATCCTTACACCTGACTAATAAGTCCTGAGTGTAAATTAGGTGCTCTGGGATATGCATACTTTCTTTTAGATCTCTAGGGTGGAACAGTATACTAACTGGTCAAATCTGAGCTGGTGGTTATCAGATTTTAAATACAAGGCCTATATTATCATAGAGTTCATTTTCTCCAAACATCCAATTTGTCTTTTAAAGAAATACTCTTATAATATTGAGTTTATTTTTATATCAGACTTAGAAAGCTAAATATTGAGCAGGATTAAGAGAGGCACAGTAAAGCCAACAGCCTATTCTTGTCTTATATTTTTGTATCACCTGCTTATAAGAAAGCAGATCCATACCTTTTCTATGTTCATATATGAATACATGACCAGTGTAACTCCACAGCATGTACAACCACAAAAATGGGAAGTTATACTCCATGTTCATTTGATAGGTCAAAATACATTCCACTGGCATGTATAACTATCAAGAACAACAACAACAAAAAAGATATTCTCAGTTGATAAAAACAAAAGTAAGATTTTGAAACAATTTCCTTCATTCTTTGCCTTCTTTCTTTTTCTTTTCTTTCTTTCTTTTCTTTTCTTTTCTTTCACTTTTTTAACTCATTTAAGGTGGTTTGGAAATAGCTTCTTGAGTTCTCTAAAAGGATTAGCAGCAATATTTCATGCTGAGTAAAAAATGAACACTACTTGCTTTTCTGAAATGGCTACTGCAGAGGGTAAGTGACTACTAAAATTTCATGTAAATGTTAACATTTTTTATCATGCCAAATTTTTTGTAATTGTAGAATATGTATCACTACTAACTATAAGATTCCTCAATTTTGAGCTAAACTATACCAACCAAATAATATGCCACTTTGTCTGAAAGGTATTTATTTTTAATTTTTAAAAAAACTTTTTTTATGTGGTGCTGAGGATTGAACCCAGTGCCTCACACGTGCTAGGCAAGAGATCTACCACTGAGTCACAACCCCAGCCCAGGTAATTTATTTCTTAACTTATTGACTGTAAACTGTCTTTTTTTTTTTTTAAACTTTAAATAAGAAATAGAAAAAAGTGATTAAAGAATTTTGCATCACTTAAAATATCCTGTGAATTTTCATTTTGTTTGCTTTTATCTTTGGGCTTTCAATTTAAAATTCAAATATATCTTGATGCAGTAAACCCTGCCAAAGAATGCAAACAGATGTTTAATAAAAGCACGTTATATTTCAAAGAACTTTTATTGTACTGAGACCTACTAAAAGGAAACCTAAAATTACAAATGGCAGAAAGTAGGTAGATTCAGTCACAAATATTCTCCAGCTTATCTTCAATTTAAAGTAGAAGCGATTTGAAATTGGACATGGTCCATGCACTGATATTACCCTAGCCCTGACTGGATAATAAGTTCCCCAGAATCTAGCCAACAGATAAGGAACAATTGTTCCTGTATGCAGAAATGTACCAGAGGTCAAGTCACACACTTATAACCAGAGTTTTCTTAATGACATTGGATTTGGGATGTCTATGCTATGCAGCTGCAGGCAATAATATTTTGTTCTTTGATTAGGAAGAAAATACTACTATAGAATGTTTTTTTTTTCTTTTAATGTAGAAGAAACAGATACCTTCATGAAAATGGAGTTGGGGATATTCTACTTCAAGCCTACAATGCAATTTGGAATGAGGCACCTGGATTCTCAGCTACCACCCCAGATTGTTACTTACTCTGTGTCTATCCATCTCTTTCAAGGAATGCTTTCCTTTTATCTAGTGGGAAGGAAATATTAGAACTTGGGATAAGCAATATATCTTCTTGTAATCAAAACTGTCCTCTTGTGACTTGTTTCTATGAAAGTAGTAATATATGATGATGAAAAAATGTGACTCATTTTACAAAAATGTATTTACAAGCAACTTTTCAGGAACATAACTCTTCTACTAAGGCATGAACATTTGTATTTACAACACAGATCTGAAACACCTACATGTTTCTCTGCATAACAGAACGTGTTTCTCTTGGCTGAACCAATGTTTTATCTTCATATTTGAGCAGGAATTTATAATAGGTCATTCTTGGTATTTTGGCCAGAAGGACATTTGGGCATTAGTTTTGTTTTAGGGAAAACAGTGAAGTGAAACAGCATAAAATATGCTAGTCTTTTCACTTTTTCACATGCACACAAAGTTACCATCTAAAGTCTTCTTTAATTCAGTTTTCAGTTTTTCCTGGTCTTCTACTAGTTTCTTATTTTCTGTTTCAAAACTGTGTTCTTCATCCGTGGTTTTCAAGATCTATCACAAAAGAGAGTTACAGGAAGAAGTAAGCTTAGATTGAGATAGCCAGATATTCTCATAGGAAGTGGGATGACTAATCTATCTACAATTATTAGTTTTTATTTTATTCTTTGTCCTTTTCAGTATTTTATAATTTTCTATAAAGTGACACTTTTCTTTTTTACAATTTTCTTTTGCTAACAGAAACTTGATAATTGACAAACACAAAAAAGATTTCTTTTTATTAGGGATTAAATCTTTGAAATGAAAATAAGAATTCCTAGATGAGTTACAATTAGAATTGTTTTCAAAATTATTAAATAAACTGAATCTCTTTTCCTCAATTAAGTGCATGACATAAATATAAGGAACTAAGTTGAATTCAGAAGTTGACAGTAATTGGAAAACCATTATGTTCTGCTTGCAGAGCTGTCTACTCAAAACTATTTTTTTTGGACTGGGGATTGAACCCAGGGGTGCTCTACTACTGAGCAACATCCCCAGATCGATTTTCTATTTTTTATTAGAGATACGGTCTTACTGAGTTGCTTAGTGCCTCACTAAGTTGCTGAGGCTGGCTTTGAACTCTAGGTCCTCTTTCCTCAGCCTCGAGAGTTGCTGGGATTATAGGAGTACATGACCATGCCTGGAAGACTATTTTTTATACAGACAAATTTGAAATATAAAGTTGTCAGGGTGGAGATGGATAGTGGAAAATGACATGGCCATCTCTATGGATGGAAAATTCTATGTAATTTTCATTGAGCAGTCCCCAGATTATTTTTATTCAGCAGTTAATTCTTTACACTGTTCTTTATATTTTGAAATCTATTCTAGCTTTACAAAAAATTGTAGCTTATCTTTTCTAGGCAGAAAAAATTAAGATCTCAATAGTAAAACAACTGATTAACATAAAACCCCCCCACCTCATGGAGGGGCTGGGGTTGTAGCTCAGTGGTAAAGTGCCGGCCTTGCATGTGTGAGGCATTGGGTTCAATCCTCAGAACCACATAAAAAAAATAAAAATAAAAAAGTAAACATACTGTGTCCATGTACAACTAAAAATACATGGAGTAAAAATTTCATAATTTCCAGAAACTATCACTTATTAGAACTAGGAAGGTGACTGAAAGAAATAGTAAGGAATTTATGTTACCAAGATAAATAAATGAATATTTAAAAACTAAAATATGTAACCACTAGCATGGGTTGGTGAACTAAATAAAGTGGCAACAACTTGACAGCTTCCACAGTCTGGTAAGAGAGCAACTTACAAAAATCTTACACTGACTGAGTTAAAAATTTCAAGGGCAGGGTGATTCATTTTTTAATGTAAGTTGATACAGTCAACAAACAAAACTTAGAAATTTACACTGAGCAATGACTACAGGCAAATATTTCATAATGCAAAGTGCTGTGAGAGAAACGTGATTTTTACTCTTACGTAACTTTAATCTAGTAGAAATGAAAAGATGAGCATAAAAACTGTAGCACAAGACCAAATACAGTACTACTGTACTATAACAGAAATTAGGTAGGTCAGAGGAGGAATTAAAGCTCTAATGAATATATTATATAATCTTAAAATCATGTTTGGGAAATAGAAGGATTAAAATACAGTCTGGAACTGAAGGAGCCTCAAATCTGTTGAAATTAAAAAATAATTATTTAAAAGAACAAGACAAGAAAAAAATTTCTCTAAAACCCTTTAATTTGTTGTTTAGTTCAAGTTCAAAACAATTATAGCTGTTACTTCACTGAATTCAGTTCATACAATCTCCAGTGATTACTCAAATTGGAAAAGAACCACTGAGTTGCAGGAATGTTTATAGTGACTGCTCAAATTATTATGACAATGACTTGGAAAAGTTGGATTTGTGTCAGTCTAATAAATAAGCTTTCATTATTGTATCTGTAAAATCATCCAAATTTATTATGTGTAACTATACCTTAGAGAAAGACCAAGGGCCCTAGAATCTGAAATTCAATAGCTACCAACTATAAGAACATAAGTGTTACCCAGTCCCACTCACCCTATCCAACACCTTGGTTAAGTGGCTAGAACAAAAAGTCTGTGTGAAATAAAGCTCCATACTATTATTTTAAAGTACTTACATTAAAAGTTAGTTTTTTGTAATTCCTTTAATTGAGAGGCAGAACAGAAAAGGGTCTTAGGCACCAACTACAAGTCATTATAATAACAGCACAGGAGTTGAGGGCAGAGAATGATGTGGTTTTAAAGTATTGATTCTAGTGTCAGGGTGCTTAGGTTCAAATTTTTTGTTATTCAGAAAACTGGCTGTGATTTTGTGCAACTTACTCAGCCTTTCTGTGTCTGTTTTCTCACCTGTAAAATGTAGATAATGAAATATAAACCTCATGGGATTGTTGTGAGAATTAAGAGTTAATACCTTACTATCAAATATTTGAAGCAATACTTGGTCATAGTGTTAACTATTATTTATAGGTAAGGAAACCTGGAGCCCAGAACATACAATGTAACTTATCCCAGGTCACACTGCTAATTACTTAATTGCTAGTAGAGCTGGGACTGGCACCCAAGTCTTTTGGATCTGAAGATAATGAGCTTTCTACTACATAATATACTTCTGATAGAGAAACAAAGAGACAATTTCATTCTTCCTTAGCTAATATTTCAAAAGACCATAAGAAGTACTTGAAATCAAATTCATCTTTTATGAATTAAAGCCACCTATGGCTTTAATTGTTCACTTTATTGGTCAGTGAGTTATATTCTGAGCACTGACAGTATTTTTGTCCAGTTCACGGACTTTCTTCCCCCTGTATACTGGCTTTAGTCCCCAATTATCTGTGCCTTACCTGATGATCCAGTACCACTGATTAGGTCCCAGCTATGTAGGAAGCAGGGAATCAAGACAACATGGAACCAAAGGAAAGGAAAATAAAAAAGAAGACACTGTGGGAGGTCAAGGAATTAGTGACCATAAAATAGATCTCCTCTTGTAAGGGCAACAGGTTCTGAAAACAATTCCAAAAGCAAAGCTCCAAAAATGTTTTGAGGAAAGTGATTTTTTGAAGGACAAGGGAAATTTAAGTGTACTAATTATGGTGTACATGGGAAAAATAATAGTATTAAAACTTTAAATACTTTACATTTTTGTAGAGCTGAAGAATAAGAGGAAGACAACTGAAGAGGAAAAAAGTAGGTGTCCTAACAGTAGTTATAATTCATTACTGTGAGATAATGTATGTAATTTACAATCAATATAAGTACACGATGTCTTTCCATAAAAATGAGTCTATGTACTTTTGAATTTAGCCATCATATGTTAATCAAAGCTTTGAGGATTGTGATTTTGTTTTTATCATTGTGAAGGGAGATCAAAGAATAATAATGATGCAAGTAACATTAAAGCACAAAGTTTACTGTGCTGTTGAAACATTCCAAAAAGAGCAAAAATGACTTTTGCTTGCTTCTGAATAAAGAAAATACCAAAGCAAATTTACAAGACTTTGATATATCAATGACTTTTTGAAACAGAACAAATCAAAAATAAAAACTGGTTCTTGTACTCTAAAAGTTTCCTTAAAACATGCTAACAATCTACTTTTGAATTGTTTCTATGAACAGAGATTTCTTCACATTTTTTATTACATTATAAATGATGCAAATATAAAAAATAAAATATGGGCATCATCCACAACTTTTTGCAATAAGTTTTGCCTCATTTAATAGGTTTTAGAAAGTTTTATACTGCATCATGTTCAGGTAACATTTAGAATTGATGAATAGTGGTGCCAATTGTTCTTTCCGTAAGAAAGAGACTGGACATTAAGATTCAGGCAAGGATTTTAATTTTCTACTGTTTGACTCAAAATACTTTTTACATAATTATAACTTGGTGTAATGATAATGACTACATTTCTTTAATTCATAAAGGAAAAATAATCATTGCATTATCTTAGAATGCTTTCTTCAATAAAATGTGTTTCTCTTCTGTATAGTTCTATTGATTCTTTTTTCTAAGAAGAAACTGATGAGACAAACTGATGAGACTTAACATGAGCCGACAACACTGAAGCTTTGAGATCTGATTCCTAAATTTTAAATTTAAGAAAAAAAGATACCCAAAGTAATTTTGTGTCTTTCATTTTTCCATTTGTTCTTTTTAGTCAATGGAAAAAAACACCAGTACCTAATCCACACTGAATTAGGTACTGGTACAGGGGAAGGATAATACAGGATCCTCAAAGCAGGACTATCAGTAGCATCACCAAAATAAAGACTTAACTATTATGTACAATCATCAATCTGGACTGAATGACCTCCCTCTGCTTTTTATACAACCAATCACACTTTAACTGAGAAAGAAATGGAAATGGAATCACAAAGATTTAGTTTGGGTTATGAAGTAAAATTAATGGTAATGAAGAAATTAAAATTCATATTCTCTGAATGTCTTCTCTTTGAATCATAGAAAACAGGTTCAAAGATATTAATTTACTATGGAGAGAGACAGAGAAAAAAGAATGAGAACAAGCAAACTAAGAGAATAGTAAAAGTACTTTAGATACACTCATTCCATAGAACAATATCATTATTGTTCAACAATATCAACATTCATACAAACTATTATAAAGATTAAATACCTTTTTGAGTTTTTCATTCTCTTCCATGAATATTTTCGCAGCCTTATTAGTATTTTCTGCTTGACTTTTAAGTGTTCCTTTGTTTGATAGTTCTTTTGCCAGCTGAGTAATAAGTGTAACCAGACGTCTCAACACTCTAAGGGAAAAAAATTAGAATAATGCATAACTAGACCATTCAGTAACTGTGACTTTAACCCAAGAGCCATTATCAAATGATTCCCTATTAGGAACAGAGGTGGTGGTAGAGAAAGTGATGTTTAAATGGAACACACATTTTTTTTTTTTTTAAATTCAAGTCTCTCAGTTAAAACAATCCAGTCTCACTCCTTTGAAATCTTTGTTAGAAGACTAGCATTTGGAATAGAGGTTCAGTGGTACTTTTATCTCTCATTTTGTAGTACTAGAGACAGAACCCAGAGCCTTGTGCATACAGTGGTACTTTTAAAATAATTTTTCTTGTACAGCTCTTCAGCCTGAATATCAGACAGTATGGTAAAGCCAGAATGACAAACTTTTTTTTTTCCTGACCAGTTCAAAATATGGTATTTAAAGAGCATTGTATACATTTGACCAAGCCTAAAAACTACTCATTCACATCTGTTCATAGGTAACTTACATTGTTAGAAATTATAATTAATTTCTTCAATTATTCATTCAATGATATTTACTGAGGAACTGTTAAGTATTAAACACTGTGCTAGGTACTGGGGACACAGCAGAAAACGAATTACGTTCCTGTCTTCAAAGAGTTTAGGTTCCAGTTGGAGGACCAAAATATTTAATTACAATTTTAAATGATACTAGGAATGAAAGTATATATATGTAAGAGAGACTATGACAGAAGACCTACCTACTTTTGATGGGAGTGATGGCCACAGAAGGATTCCCTGAGAAAGTCTAAAGAATGAGCAAGGGAAAGGAAAAGTCAAGAGGGAAAGGGGAAGGGTGTTCTGGTAGAAGAAGTAGCTTGTGTGGAGACCATGAAGTGAGAAGGGGCTAGCTATATCACAACTCAATTTGTTTCAAGAATGAATGAGTGAATAGTGAAGGTGAGTGTGGTTGGAATGTACAGTAAGCATTAGAGAGTAGTACAAAAGAAGGCTAGGGAGAGAGGCAGGGGCCAGATGATGCAAGGTCCTATGAACTGTAACAATTACTTGCCTTTTGGTTATTTCACCTGAGTTCCTTTATGAAGACGTTAGTAAAAACGTCTTCAAATACATGGAAAAAATGAGAGAAATAAGTCTAAACAATGTTTCAAAATTGTGATTCAAGTGGAGTGTGGTGGCACATGCCTGTAATCCCAGCAGCTCAGGAGGCTGAGGCAGGATTGAGTTCAAAGCCAGCCTCAGCAAAAGTGAGGCACTAAGCAACTCAGTGAGACCTCGACTCTAAAATATGAAATAGGGCTGGGGATGTGGCTCAGTGGTCAAGTACCCTCAAATTGAATCCCCAGTACCCACCCCTCTCCAAAATATGCAATTCAACTTTTTTTTTTTTTACTTACAGCCAAAAAAATAACGAAAATCCAGAAATGTAAAGATTTCTTTGAGACCTAAAAAGTTTCATCTGTGTATGTTCATAGGCACCAAGTTTGCTGGTTGAGCTCTTGTCAACGGCATGAATAGACGCATATTTCCTTACTTCTCTCACAGCATCTATTACAGTAAAAGAAAAAAACAATACTTTGCTTTTAAAAATATAAAATCATTAAAAAAAGAGAAGCAGTTTTAGAGTAACTGATCAAACTTTTAATAACTGATGCTATGAAGGGGTTCTCTTTCCCTCTTTAGTACCAGGGAGGGAGGGTATCAACCTCAAAGCAGGTACTTTGTAAATGGGTAGATTAGACATTATAGAAATGTCTATTCAATTCCTTCTCCATTTTTAAACTGCGTTATCTGTTTTTTCATTTGTCCTCAAGATGTCTTTTGTAGATTTTTTTTTTTTTTTTTTTGGTACTGGGGATTGAACCCAGGGGCACTCGACCACTGAGCCACATCCCCAGCCCTATTTTGTATTTTATTTAGAGACAGGGTCTCACTGAGTTGCTTAGGGCCTCACTAAGTTGCTGAGGCTGGCTTTGAACTCGCAATCCTCCTGCCTCAGCCTCCCAAGTGCTGGGATTACAGGTGTGCGCCGCCGCGCCCGGCTTTCGTAGATTTTTTTTCAAGCTGAGAATTACATAATGGACATTCTTCACATGGTTATATCTATGTAGTTTTTGGATAGATAATACTTAAGTTGGATATACTCTTGACTGGATCAGCTTAATAATTTTGCCAAGTTCATATAGCATTAAAAAAATCCATCATGGACTTACCATCATTGTATTGTTTTTCTTGCTGTACTACAAATTTTTATCTTTTACTCTATCCTTAAGAATGCCTAAAATTTCACCTATTGACAGTAATTTAATGCAATATCCCATTACCATCAATTCCAAGAGATGATCCTATTTTTCTTACAGTACTAGCATTTTTTTTTATAGCTATTATTACTTTAAATAACTGCAATTTTAGAAACATTTGGCTACACTTAAATTTCCAAGGGCAGTTTGTTAAAATGGGATTTGATCTATGGTGGCATACACTTCCCTAACAAGTGGATGGCACCTACTACTGGAAATACTCAAATAGATGTTCCTTTGATTCTTTCAGTTTTGACAGCTCTCAGATCCAGGTGAACTACTTTCTTTCCAGAGCAAAACAGATACCAGTGTATATGTCTAGTGAATTTTAAAATTAGAGTTTTGTAGTTATTTAGTATATTCTTAATCACTGGATTCTTGCACATTCTAGAGAAGGCATCCACCTTAGATGTCTTAAAAGTCAGAAGAGGTACAAGTTTGAATGTTCCTTTTATGTGACCATCAACATTCCTGGGCAAGTCTTTGCCACACAAGGAGATTTCAGTTAGAAAATTGACGGCATTTTGACAATCATTTGAATTTATTTTTTATAACAGCTTGAGATGAAATTCACAGTCTGTTTGAACTCAGTTACTTCTTAAAAAAAAATGGTGATTATGAAGACTCCCAGAATGTTTAGATAAAAACTTTAAAACTCTTTTAACATCTAAAATATTGTTACCATGAAAATTTCAAACTTGCTGAAAAACTATCACCAGTTAGAGTATCCTTAATCTGAAATGCTTACATTCAGAAGTTTGGGATTTATTTTTTTGAATATTTGCATGTATATGCTAAGATATTTTAGAGATGGGACTCAAGTCTAAACATGAAATTCATTTATTTTTTATACAAACCTATGCGCATAGCTTGAAGTCAATTACATACAATTTGCTTGTGTTTTAAAATTATTTCTTACAGGCACATTATAATTATACATAATAGTGGGATTTGTTATGTCTATTTGTATATGCATATAATTTGATCAACTTCAATCTGTACTACCTTGCCTTTCCCTCCCATTCTCCCTCCCCCAATGTGCATGCTATACTGATCTATTTCTATTATTATAATGAGCATTTTATGATCAAATATATAAAAGTGGGATTCATTGTAGTATATTCATACATGACCATAGCATAATTTGATAGATTTTATTCCCTTCCCTCCCTCTTGATCCCCTTCTTCTACTCTAATGGTCTTCTTCCTATTTTTGTTTTTCTTTTGTGTGTTACGACTGATATCCAACAAATGATGTCAGGTGTTGAATTTTCCACTTGTGTCTCTAGTTGGTGCTCAAAGTTCGATTCTGGAACATTTTGGATTTCAAATTTTCAGATTAGGGATGGGCAATCTGTTCAAAAAACATTTATAATCCCATCACCTAGATTCAACAATTATTACAATCTGCCATATTTGTCTTTTTTAAAAAACGTTTCCAGTGGTAGATAGACACAATACCTTTATTTATTTTTATGTGGTGCTCAGGATTGTACCTAGTGCCTCACACGTGTGAGGCAAGCGCTCCACCACTGAGCCATAATCCCAGCCCCAAATCTGTCTTTTAAAAGCATTTGAAAGTCAAGTTGTAATAACCATGACCCTTTACTCCTAAATATTTCAGCATGCATTTCCTCAGATTAAGAACACATTCCTCTTACATAAATTTGTAAATTTTTTTGTATAGAGTGATGTTTTAGACGTTGTGGATACAACTATCCAACTCTGTAGTTATCTGTGGAAACAGGCATAGACAATATGTAAACAAATAGGCATGTGATGTTTCAATAAAACTTTATTAACAAAAATAGGCTTCTGGCCCATAGGCTGTAAACTGCAATACAAAATTGCTGCTATCATAATTGCAGTTAAAAAAAAAAATTCCCTAAACACCTAACAATTACTCTATGTTCAAATTTTTGCAGTAGCCTCCAAATCTGTGGTGGTGTCATTTTTTGGCAAGGAATCAATCAAGATGCACAGCTCACATTTAAGATTCCTTTTGAGAGTCTAGAGATCCCATTTCTTTGTTCCATAGCAGGAAAGCCTGTGGGTGCTTAGGATGCCACTGTAACAGAGGACTGCATAACTGGTTGCCATAAGAAACAATATCTGGTAACTCTGAAAAGTGGGCTATGCATAATTGCATTTTAACCTTCAAATAACTTAAAAAGGTTACCAAGAATCCCTGTACTTCCCTAAAATTAATGCCTCTACATACAGAATATCAAATGTGTACCAAAATATCAATATCTACTGATCTCCTTTTGATTTTTAAGAAATGCACCTCCACCTTTTTTTTCCTCTCTTAGCTTCCAAATATGAGGGAAAACATAAGACTTTGACCTTCTGAGTTTGAGTTATTTTGCTTATCAACAGGATGGTCTCTGGTTCCATCCATTTTCCAGCAAATGACATAATTTCATTTTTCTTTTTGGTTGAATAAAATTCCATTGTGCATAGATGCCACATTTTCTTTATCCACTCATCAGTTGACAGACACCTAGGCTGGTTCCAGTTTGGCTACTGTGAATTGTGCTGCTATAAACATGGGTATCAAAGGGAGATCAGTAGACGAAAGGGACCAAGGGGTGGGAGAAAGTGCTGAAGAGTGACACTGGCTAAATTATATTGTTATATGTATGAACATGTAATAAAAATCCCATCATTATGTACAACTATAATGCACCAAATAAAAAATGTGGCAAAAAATCAATATCAACTCAATATAATATCAATATATTACATAAATTCAACTACATACCAATGGCAACATCAACTTAAGTAAAAATCAAGAAATTCATTAAAAAAGAACTAGAGTTATGCTTATTCAAAGGAGGGATCTACTAGTAGTACTTACCTAGAAACAGAACAATCAATAGGATTATGATGGTAAGAAAAGCCTTGTTCCAAAAAGTTGCAATTTTACCCCATACACTAAATGAAAAAATCTTCTGCCATCTGCAAAGCAATATAATTATATTAGGTATATTACAAAACAAGGAGATTTTGAAATACTTTCTAAATAAGTAACATTTTGGTGGTAGAGTAACAAGTAAAAAGAAACAAATTTAACTTTTAAATTTACTAATTCTCTGATAGAACAGAATATTTCATGAAATAGAGAACAGTACTTTCAAATTTAATAATAATCTGACATTTGATTATCTTTTGTCTGTCAGCTGAAAAAAAAAAAAAGGGTTTGTTGTTTTGGACACAGTAATGCCATACTGCACAGGCTGTCCCTGAAATTGAGATCCTCTTGCCTCAGGTTTCAGAATTGCTGGGATTACAGGTAATGTACCACCACACCCAGTTAAAAAAAAAAAAAAAGAATTCTTAAGAGTAAAATGTTGTATTGTTGAGCAAAGCTACTTATATCATTTTCCCTAGTCAGAGTGATGACTCAGAAATGACAAAGTCTTTTGGTCCAAAAATTAGCACCACTTCAGAAAAGGTCTCTCTGAATATTTATTTTTATATAGTACACTTTTAACACCTACTCCAAATAAAAGTTTCTCTATTTTAATGGTGAGATTTTTTTTTAAAAAAATTGAGGTACTACATATACAAAACAGTGAAAAAAATCTTTATAGCTTGATAAATTTTTACATATGTATATATCCATGTAATATTTACATATGTATGCACCTATGTAATTTACCCACTATCCAGGATCAAGATCTGAACACACAGGAAATGAGATGGGGGAAATGGTGTAGGTGGAATAGGCAGTAGAAGCCAACACAAGAGTTAAGAAGGAATGAATAATAAATGGTAAAGAATCACAAAGTAATCCATATAATTTGCAAGACAACAAACTTTGTATATGAAAATTTTAAATGAAAATCACATTAACTGAGTCCAAAGGAGACAAATAAAGGTAAGAAGCACTTAAATATACTTAAAGCAACTTATAACTTTTAAAAAGAATTTTACTTTAAGATTATGACAAATCATTAACTGATAACATTTGAAAACAACTCTAAATAATGACTTGAAGTTGATGGGAAAAGGAACTGATAACAGTTCTAAGCATTTTTATATAGGTGCTTTTCAAATTCTATATTATAAAACTTTTCTATTTTAAAAAGAGAACATAAATGATAATATCTTGATCTAGGTCCAAATGTAAATTGCTTAACCTTTTTTCAAAGGTCAATACAGGAGGGAACGTAAGTGACCCTCTACTGGGAACAACCAGCAGTTAATATGAAGACTCAATTCAAGAGCAGCTAAACATTGAGTTTTTGCTATATTATTCGTTCTAAGCACTTTTACAGTTATCCTATTTAATTAATACAATTGCCATATGAGGCAGATACAGAAGTATTTCTATTTTACAAAAGGGGAAACAAGCTAGAGAGAGTCAATACCTTGCCCATATGAGGCAGACACAGAAGTATTTCTATTTTATAAAAGGGGAAACTAGTTAGAGTCAATAACTTGTCCAGCATCACAATTAGTAATAACTGGAGAAAAAGGATACATACCCAGGTAGTGATTTTGAGCCTGTGCTTTTCCCCTGGGTTATGTGAGAGAAGATTAAAGACTAAATGAGGACTAAAACCTTTTTGTTGAAGATTATAGTAATACATATATGAAAGGTCAAAAGATGTGGATATACAAAGAGAAGGGATATATCATAAACAATGTGTATATATCATATTTTTCACCTGTATTTGTACATGAGAGTATTTATATATTAATGTGCCCATATACCCACATCAATCTAACAACTACTTGATCCTGATGGATAAAAAATCATATTTGGAAGAAAGAAAAAGGCTGACCTCCAATTATGAATTACTTTGATGGAAAAAGATCAACTGAAGAAGCACTGTTTTTTTTCCTCTGCAAATCTTCAAATTTTTTTTTTCTAATTTATTTATTTTTTTTATTGAACACAAATGGAGTACAGCTATTGTTTCACTGGTTGTACACAAAGTAGAGTCACACCATCTGTGCGCTCATGCATTTACACAGGGCAATGGTATCTGTCACACACTCTGTTATTAATTTTACCCCCCACCCACCCCCACCCCTCCCTTCCCTCTATGCTAGCTATCTTTCCTCCATTCTTGCCATCTTTCCCCCACACATTATGCATCATCATTCATTTATCAGAGAGACCATTCGGCTTTTGGATTTATGTGATTGGCTGATCTCACTTAGCATAACAGTTTCCAACATCATCCATTTACCTACAAATGTCATAATTTTATTCTTCCTTATAGCTGAGTAATATTCCATTGTGTATATATACCACAGTTTCTTTATCCATTCATCCACTGAAGGGCATCTAGGTTGATTCCATAATCTAGCTATTGTGAATTGAGCAGCTATGAACATTGATGTGGCTGCATCACTGAGGCAATCTGATTTTAAGTCCTTTGGGTATAAGCCAAGGAGTGGGAGATGTTCGCAAACAAGATCTTTCTCTTGAATATATATACAAATGAAGTTTTGAATATATAGGCTGTGTCTATTGCTGCAAATATTACCAAAATGCAGAAGTGGCATCATGTAGGGTTTAAAATGAGAGGCAGTAGGAAAGCCAGATTCTTGTTTGGAATTTGCCACTGACCAGGCAGATGACCTTAGGCCATTTGCCTATGTGATCTAAGGAATGAGTTGGCTTGGGTGAAATAACTGAAGATTCCCTCCCCACTTACAGTATGATTTTTTTTCCTTTAGTAAGGAAAAGAACAAAACAACAATAACAAAACAAAAAAACCACAATGGTACAGCTGATAGACAAGGACAGAAGCGAGTTCAAATCCAGGCAGATAGCAACTTAGTTGTCAAGAACTCCTTGGACCCTGAGTCACAGTAAAACTTTCTTAAGTTTCATAGTCCCATTATTTTATTATATTGTGCTTTAGGAAGATATTTCTAGGTTATCACTTGTAAATATTTCTTTTAAGTCGTGAGTATAAACACATGTCTCACAATATTTTTATTACAAATCTGTTTCACCATCCATACCATCAAGTTCCTGGATCTAAAACTAAACCTGAGTCGATTAAATTCTTGGGTTGAAATACTTGTTCTTAAAGACCTTAAAAGGTCCTTTACTAAAAAGGTAATGTAAATACGTTGTCTGATACTTTTCACATTCAGCCGCATTAATATACTGAGTGGAATAAAAAGTAGTAAAGTGCCATCATTTTACATAGTTTATGTAAGGCCAAAACTAAGAATTCAGGGTTGGGGATATAGATCAGTTGGTAGAGTGATTGCCTTGCGAGCACAAGGCCATGGGTTCAATACCCAGCACCACACACATAAAATAAATAAAAAACTAAGAATTTATTGCCTTTTGTCTCTCAATAGCCATTCCACTGCCTCAATTTAACATTTTTTTCATATATGCTGTATTGTAAATATAATTTATCAATTTACATGTATTTATTCCACTGCTTCAATACAGGGCAATAAAACAAAGGTAAAACTTGATGACAAGACAGGGCAGGTATCAAAAGTATGTTATCAACAGAATCAGAAGGATTCGGACTCGGCTTGTTTCCTGAGAAGGCAGGAAAAAAAGAATCATTTGTACACATAATAAAATTTTAAATAGTGACACTGTCATGAGGCAGTACCTAATCTGTTAGGTAAGTTTTTAAAACAATATCCTTTACATAATGGGCTCTGAAAACTTTTTTTTTGTTTTGCGGTGCTGGGGATTGAACCCACGGCCTTGTGCTTGCGATGAAAATTTTTTAATCTTAAGAAAACCTTTCCGTATCACACTGCAGCCTGAAGGAGCCAACCCAACATTTAGTATTTTTAAAGATCTGAAGGTTTCCTACCTCTGAGGAGGAATAAAAGGTACACAGAAGATTAAAATGAGTCCTATTTCAGCATAAAGAAAGGTTGCAACTGCCACCCACTGGATTGTCATTTTTTCTCTTCACACCTGAACAGAGAAACATTTATTTTACTTTACTTCATTTGAAAGAAAACTAGGTTGAAAGCCCCGGGGCACCCGCTGTGTTCCAAGGTGGGTACGGAGGCCCTGCACCCACCCCGGACAGGATGGGTCAGGACCGGACCGGACGGGACCAGAAGGCCGGAAGTCTCCACCTCCTCGGCGAGGCGCGCGGAGCCCGAGAGGCGGCGACAGGGCGCCAATGACTTCCTCTCCGGCCAGTCGCCGCGCCAGCAGCCCAACGCCGCCCTCCTTTAACGCCTGCACTTCGCGGCCTTCCCGCCCCCTGAAAGCCGCGGGCCAGCCGGCTCCGCTGGGTTTTCCAGCCGACGGCCACACGGCCCGCGGGTCTTGCCCGGCCTTACCGCGCTGCAGCCTGCCTGGCTCTCCGCGTAGCTCCGCCGCCGGAACGCGCGGGACGTCAGACGCCGCAGCGGGGAGGGGGAGGGGAAGCAGGGAGGGGCGGGCGAGCCCAGCACTCCCTGCCCGCTAGCTCTCCCCGACCCGCAGGCCCAGGCTGCGGTCCTGCTGAGGTCACAGGCGGCGAGACCACAGTTATTGGTAATAATTGTACCTAATTGGCGGCGGAGTCGGAGATGACTCGGGCTTTTCGACCCAGGCTCGGAGCTCCCAAGTGCAACTTATTCAGAGGGAGGTTGGGGGCCGGCCGGAAGGCCCACGGTTTCTGAAGGGGCGGCGGGGGTCCAGGAAGGCCCAGAACAGGACCTCTAAAGGGGGCTGCACAAACCCAGGGGACGTGTTTGCCACGAACTCCTTTACAGTTGGGCCTCTCTCGGAGGTCGAAACTTTCAAGTGTCCAGAATTAACTACACAAGTTAAGGGCTGGGACTGGGTGGTCTTGCAGCAGTTTGTCCTTTAAAACACAGGAGAATCCAGCATTACAGCATGTTCTCTTCTTTTTCCCGTTCTTGTCCATGGGCTGGGAAGAGGCAATACGCTGAGATGCTCTTTGGGGAAACAGAAAAGGTGGCTGTATTTATTCAATTTGTTTCCCAGATTTTCAAGTTGTCTGAAAACACTCGAGTTATATGAGGTTTTATTTCTATATTGACTGAAAGACCCCAGCTCTATGTCTTAAACCCATGACATAGGTCACTCCACCCAACCCCAACCCCCCTAGGGAGGTTTCGGGATCTGGTCTCCAGAACTGGTTTTAGGAACTAGTTTCGAGAGCCGCCCGGAGGTTGATAAACTTAAACTGATAAACAGGTTAACAAACCACAGGACAATTGAAAAAGTATAGGTCACCTTGTCCTAGCACAAATCATGGTTGTTCCGGGAGTTAAAATGTAAACCTATGTGCTGTATTCAAAATATCCAATAAGAAACCTGTCGCTTACCGTGAGCGGGAAACCTGCCCCTTTACCCTATAAAAACCCTGTACCCCAAAGCCCGGTGTGCCAGTTCACCGAAGCTCCGGCTGAGGTTTTTCTGAGCATCCGCAGGCGCCTGTGTACTAATAAACAGCCTTGTGTTTTTGCAGCCAGCAGTGTCTTTGCGTGATCTTCCTTGGACAGGGGGACTGAGGGTCTTTCACTGACAACATATTAGGGATGTAAATAAAGGATCATCTTCTCGGAGACAATTTTGGGAACATTAAACAAATGCTGAAAATACAGAATGTACAAACACATTTAAGTCGGCACTTCTTAATTACATACAGTCTTGACCACATATAAACAGGAAGAAGGGGGGGGGGGGAAGGACTTTGAACACAAGGAAGTTATTTTTAACCAAATGCCTTGGAATTCCTGACTCTTGGACGCTGGTTCCTTCCTTGTGCTGTGATCTTACTTTTGTGATGGTGCCATGCTCACACTAGTGTAATTCACTTCAAAGTTAATTTACAAACATCAAAATGACAAAGATCTTACCTCATCTCCCTGTTTGCTTATATATTTCTATTATTTATTAAAATTTCATTAACTGAGAAGTGAAAGCACAGAAGGAAAAATGTGGTAGTTTAGCGTTTATGCTCAAATCAATTCATTTAATATTCCCCAAACTGGAATTAATGAATTAAGATTTAGATAATTCCTTAATTATTTTTGTGTTGGTCATAAAGAATATTTTAGTTGTAAATTATTTTCACCTGAGATACTTCTGCAGCTCACATTAACCAATAATAAAATCTATTAGTAACACTCCCAAACCATGGGAATTTAAATTATAATTATTACAGAAAGGCACAAAATAATACCACCAATAACATGAAAAATTGTTTTTAAATTAAAATCTGGCTACTATTCTCTAGGAAAGAGTAGAGAAATATACTATTTCTCTGTATAAATACTATTTCTTTGGAGATAAGTAATCATTACTTAATTTTTTTATAGCTAGGATGTGAGGGGACACAATTCTAATCTTTTTAGGTACAGGCATGTTTATCGAATTTGCAATCTTCTAAGGATCTAGAAGACTTAAAATGTACTAAGTTTGATGTTAAAGAATTCCATGTCATCTTGGAACTGAACAGGCACTTCACAGAATAAGAAAGTCGACAAATAAATGAAATAATGTTCAACATATCTAGTGATTAGAGAAATGCAAATTAAAACTACACTGAGATTTTACCTCACTCCAATCAGAATGGCAATTATCAAAATTATGAAGAATACAAGTAACAATAAATATTGGTGAGGATGTGGGGAAAAAGGTACACTCATTCATTACTGGTGGGACTGAAAATTGGTGCAACCACTCTGGAAAGCAGTATGGAGATTCCTCAGAAAACTTTGAATTTGACCCAGTTATCCCACTCCTTGATTTATATCCAAAGGACTTAAAATCAGCATACTATAGTGATGCTGCAACATTAACGTTTATAGCAGCTCAATTCATAATAGCTAAGCTATGGAATCAGCCTAGGTGCCCTTTAGGACATGACTGGATAAAGAAAATGTGGTATATCTACACAATGGACTATTACTCAGCCAAAAAGAGAAATGAAATTATGACATTTGCTGGTCAATGGATGGAACTGGAGACTGTCATCATGCCAATACCAAAAAAACAAAGGCCGAAATGTGGATGCTAACTCACAATAAGGCATGGGGTGGAGGATTGAGTAAGAATAAAAATACTTTGGATTAGATAGAGGGGAATGAAGGGAAGGGAGGGGGAATGGGAAAAGGAGATAGTAGAATGAATCAGACATTACTTTTCTATGTTCACATATGAATACACGACCAATGTAATTCCATATCACATATAACCAGAAAAATGGGAAGTTGTAAGCTGTATGTATGATACATCAAAATACATTCTACTGTCATGTATAATTAAAAACAATAAAAATGAAATAAAAAAGAATTCCATGCAATCTTGTTTTAAATCCAGATAACATATCTAATTCTTGTTATGTACGATTTAAAACAAATACCTTGAGGTGTATAATTCAATTAGGAAGTATACCAGTTTGACATTCCAATTTGATTTTTTTAATGTTAACCCCTGAGTATAATTCTATTAGTTTCTTATTCATTTTATATGATGTTAGCATTTATTCTACCATGTCTCTGCACTTACTTTTATTAAAAATGTACTTCTTGTTAAGGTACAGATATCATATGTCACACTTTCTTAGTATTAAAATAAAAAGTTTTTATTTAAAAATGTTAAAAATATTTCCTTTAGGGGAACCTCCTCCCCCAATTCATAACAAGATTCAGAACAGTTTATCAGTGTTTGGACCTAGAATGACCAGGATTTTTGAACCACCTCTGCTCTTCTTTAAAACTATATTTCTAGGTCCATTCAATATCTACTGAATCAGAATATCTGAGAATGGGGTCTAGATCTGATCTTTTAAAATGTTTCCAGGGATTGTTTTTATAATAAAGTTTAAGAGCCACTGATTTAAAGTAAAAACAAAGATGCAACTTTGTATCATAAGTATAAAACAGTATATATTAAAATAATTAAGGAAGTCCCATCAAGAGCCATAATGGTCTGTAAGGTAATCTAAGACTGCTGATGTGCTTGACAGTGCATTAAATACTCTTCTTTCTTGCTTTGAAGTTATCTTTTCCATCATGTACATCAAGTGTTGATGGAAACACATGTAAGGAGTTCCAAGTTCAAGAGCGATGTCAACCCAGTCCCAGATGCATTTCAGTGGAGTTTCTTCATATCCAGCAAACATGGCTGGGTTTGCTAAGAGTCCTCTTGCAACCATCACACCTACAAATCAAAGATCATATTTGTCCATACCTTAAGCACCCATGATTATTAGTTCAAACTCAATGAAACAAACATAGAATATTTAAAAAAATAAGGTATGATTAAAGATTTTCACAGTGCTCTAATTATATTAGTCTTTAATTCCATGATAAAAACATTTTGGTACCTTTTGTAAATGAATGAAGTTAAGTATACTTAAATTCTTTATTTTTAAAACTTCTGTGTTACAAAATTAGTCTTTAGATTTTCTTTAGGGTAAATTCACATTGTCATAAATCGGATGGCTTACATTTAAGTTTATGTGCATCCTCCCCTATAGCAAATTATTACAGGGCTTGGCTTGGTATACCAATAATGTAAAGGGATAATGAAACCACACAGCAGTTCTAGGGTTCCTATGGTGCCTATGATCACTTCTGAGTTCATTAACTCTATTTTATTTTAGATGCTTTATTTTACTAACAGGTTATTTGGAAAATTCCTAACTGGTCACTAGATATGATGGTGGAAGAAAAGTAATTTATCTCCATTAAAATAATGTTTCTAAGTAGGGGAGTAAATAGCATTTTAATAGATTGCTTAGCTTAAATCAGTATGATGGGAAAATATAGCTCAGTGTTAAAGAAAAATAATGAAAATCAAATTAACATTACTCCCTATCCTTTTCCTTTATCCCCCCTAATTAAAAGATAAACCAAGCACTTCTTTCTTACCATCTGTCCCTGTAACCTGCCACACATTTTCAGCCTCTTTTAAATTTCTGATATCTCCGTTAGCAATTACAGGTATAGACATGTTTTCCTTTATTATTTTAATGGCATCATAGTGGACTGGCTGATGTCTTTCTTCAACAGTTCTTCCATGAACTGTAATCCAGGACACTCCAGTTGCTTCAGCCTTTCGACAAAGATCTACAGTTCGAGTAAGGTCATCATGGATCCTATAATTTCAAAATTACATCTATCTGTTCACATCACACAAATCTTAATACTAAAATTCACTAAAACATTTTACATACTGCATTGTTTAGTTAGGTTATTGTGTCATGCCACTATCAAGAGGGATCTTTTCAGGGATTATTCCCAGCCACAACCTCAATTCATTTACTTTTCCATTGGCAAGGACAGGATAGCAAATGAGTTTTATCTTACTGCTTCTCCCTTTTGGCTTTGATAATAGAAGAGTCATTCAAGTACTACCACAGATGATTTGAAAGATGCTATGTTACTCATGAAGTCCCAAGTTTTCAATTATATATAGGACTATGGGACATAATGGATCAATATTTGATATGAAAGCACCAATCCCCTAGTGGAAGAATGTAATACTTTATCTGGAAATGTTTTTCATTTTTCACCAAAAATATATTCTTAGTTTTTAATTGCAGTATTTTAGTGCAAATATCTTTCCATTTTTACTCTTGGTGTCAGGAATGTTTCCTAGTGTTAATTAAAAAGAACTTGGAAAAAGTTAAGGGAATGATGAAATCTTTTAATAAAGGGATTTTTTTTTGTTTAAAAAAAGTTGTCCAGGATTATAAATAGAAGGGTATATATTTGTTTACTAAATGTATTGTTTCAACAATTCCATAAACCAGCTACCAATTTATGTAGGACACTCACTCCCAAATCAGCAAAGGAAATTCTTTTAATTCTTAAGTATTAGATTATTTTATCAACAGACTAAAATACTGACTTTACCTTATTTTAATAGAAACTGAAAATCTGGGGTTTTCCACTTGATTTCTTACTTGTTTTACCATATCTTGAACAAGTTCTGGCTTATTTATTAAGCAAGCTCCATAACCTTCTGCCATTGCCCACCTTTGTAAAGCAAACACAATAAGAAATGAATTATAAACAGGTGGAAGAGAAAAAAATTTAAAAGCACTGAAATGTAAATATATTTGTGTATTTATTTAGTGATCTGAAATGAAGCAGATTTTAAAAACGGATAGATCAACATTTCTAAGTGGATCAATACGATTAGGAAAACATGTTCCCAGATCAAAACAAAACAGAACAAAACAAAACCACTCCAGGGAAATAGTTTCCATTGGCAAGTCAGAGTACTAAATTAGAATTTGTTCAACCAAAACAGATTAAAGTATTTGTAATTAACTGCAATTACTTCAGATATTTTAAATTCCAAATTTGATGCTTATTGTACATAACAAGAGGTATTATTAGTCTCAATAGTAGAAAGATATTTCTGGCTTACAGCATTCCAACACTATTAAATACCTTATTTAACTCTTCTAATGAGTATACAAATACGTCTAATCTGGTTTGGATTATGCTGTACTTAAAAACTTGATTTAATTCTTTGGACACATTTTGAATTATTGACAGATAACCTAGTACAATAGGGATATTGTTGTCAAATTAAGTATAGCCTACTCAAATCCAGTTACTTAGACCCAACCAAATAACTGTGGTATGGGGGAAAATGATTATAATAAGGTATTTTTTAAGGAAAATTAATTAGAAGGAAATAAGCAATTTCTCTCAAATCATAGAATCAGTTTTTAGAGCAAATATATATATTACATGGCATTAAAATACATTTTAGGGATTGTTGTAGTCACTACCTTTCTCATATAACTATTTATGGATAAAGTTCAAGCAGATCCACACAAAAATGCTGGGTGGTAAGAGGAGAAAAAACACTTTTTCAAGGGACTATACATCATTTCAGCCATCAGATCTTTGAAGTTATGTTCCTAAATAATTTTTCTTTGTATATTATTTCCTTCCTTCTTTTTTAGAATCCTGGTAGTTTAACTCTATATTCTTAGTTTTTAATTTTTGGAAAACTAGAAAGAAATTTTACCATGTTCACAAAGTTTTTTCTAATCTTTTTGAAAACTCTTCCAACTTCTTTGAGCTTTACCTCTGAGGGCAACCACAGTTAATGTCTATTCCATTCGCATAAGGACAGACCACACGAGCAGCATCAGATAAAAGTCTTGCATCATTGGCAGCAAATTGAACAATCAATGGGCAATCACCTGATAAAATGAATAGCTCAACATTAAAATCCATAGGAAAAACCCCCACACAGACACACACAGACACGTGAAACCAAACTTTAATGTTTGTACAGGATAAAATAGCAGTAAATCTTTTTAGCCCAAAGAGCATCTGTTCAAATAAGGCAATATTAAAACAGGACAATTATTTAAAAGTAAAATCAATTTACACAAAGTAAATTTTCAAACAGCACAAAAATACATAAAAGTGTTCTAGTACTGTTTGAAAAAAACACCCCATTCCTAAATGTGGGAATTAGTTTATTGTATCCCATAGCAATTTTATATATATACCTATTACATGTAAACAATGTGACAATTCCACATATACTGCTATGCCTACTATTCTACTTTTCCTGACTTGGGATATGCACTCAGATGTAATTTCTCTAATATTCCACTGTACAGATGAACCATACATAATTTTATATTGCTTATTTGTGGCTCTTGTAAATACAGCTGCAATAAGGATAGTTTTACATATATGCTCCTGTGAGTATATTCATAGTTATGGGTAAGTTATTAGAGGTATAACTGTTGAATATGCATTTAACACCGACAGATATTATAAAATTATCTTCTAAGGGTTCACCAATACAGATACTTAGCAATATGGTTCTTCTTTCCTCACAACTTATCCTAAAGTGTATATCTAAAATTTGTATATTTTTGTGAATTCTCTTCATGTTTTCCATGTTTTTCTGCATAATTCCATTAGTTGTTCTTTTTTACTATCATTTGTAATTTAAAAATAAAACAAAGGAATTAGTTTTACTATTATTCAGTGTTCTTATTTTTCTAGTTCTTTTATCTCTATTTGTATACTCACATACAAAAATTTAAATTTTAATGTAGCCAAAAATATCAAAGCTTTCCTAGGTTTTAAAGAACATGTTTTTGTCTTCTTTGGGTAATGTTGTAAACTCTGAATAGATCTAAGTTTTTCTGAGGTCTACCAACATGAGATTTACAGGGTGTTTATAAAAATGCAGATTTCTGGACATCACCATAGTTGGGTTGATTCAAGACCTCTGTAGCAATCCATGGACTTAGGATTATGATGGGGTAGAATTTGCTTTTTTTTTCCCCATGGGGACAGAGGGTAGTATTCCCTTTTCTACTTCAAGTTATAGAATTTCAATTTAACAACCATTTATTGGGCTAATATATTGCACATTGTGTTAGTTCCTTAGGATAAATATCAAGCGATTTCTATAGCTAGAGCCCTCAAAGAACCCATCATTTAGTGGGAAAGACAGGCATAAGGATTTTACAATAAAGTAGGATTAAGTACAATAAAAGAGCCTGTACTTAGGAGACAGGACACAAGTAGAGAGTGATCAGGAAAGTCTCCTTGGCTACAAACTTTGACAACTGAATTAAGAATCATGAACTGTAATTTTCCATAGAGATCTGGGAGGGGAGGGATATTGTAGGTAGAGAAGTGTGAGAGAACAAGGCATATTCAGACACTTAATGTATTTTTTTTAAAAAAAATTTTTAGTTGTAGATGGACACAATAACTTTATTTTTAATTTTTTTTAATGTGGTGCTGAGGATTGAACCCAGTGCCTCACACAAGCGCTCTACCACTGAGTCACACCCCTAGCCCTAACATAGTATTTTTTTTTTGGTACTAGGGATTGAACCCAGGGGCACTCCACCGCTGAGCCACATCCCCAGCCCTATTTTGTATTTTACTTAGAGACAGGGTCTCACTGTTGCTTAGAGCCTCGCTAAGTTGCTGAAGCTGGCTTTGAACTCGTGATCCTCCTGCCGCAGCCTCCCAAGTGTTGGGATTACAGGCGTGCGCCACCGCGCCCGGCTAAAGTATTTTTGAAGAATAAAATTGTGGGCTATGGGAAGAAACTAACAAGGTAAGGCTGAAGAAAATTTATTCACAGGCTAGGTCATGAACTTGGCATATTATTCTCAGGTGCTTGAATCTAAATTTAGTCTTTAAGTCAGTGGTTCTCAAACTTTTACAAGTTCAGAATTAGTTGTGTACTTTTCAGAACAGATTGCAGGACCACACACCTACAGGTTTTGATTCAGTAGGTCTGTGGTGAAGCCTGAAAATTTTCATTGCTTTTTTTTTTTCTTTTTGGGACAGGATCTTCCAGGGATCTATTCTGATAGTCTAGGGGAGAGGCTGGAGGCCTTAACAAAGGCTGATCATATAGTTTGACAGATCACCAATAATCTATAAAGTACTCCATCTTACATGTAAAATACAAAAGACGTTTAAAAATGAAAGGATTTTATCATATAAACTGAGTTATGTTGTATCTAATTAGATAAAGTAGTTGTTTATAAGCAAAAAAATTTTTGTAAGTTTTACAAAGTAAGCAAACTATGAGTTTCACATACCTTGGTTTGTGGTAAATTCACTGTCTCTGGCTTTTATAGATCTGACAAAGTCAGCGGCAACTATCATTGGTGTATAACACAGATCACAACAGTATTTTCTTACTAGTGTTCTAAAAGCCAACCTGTGAGCATATAAAACAAATTATGCATTTTGTAAACACCACAATCATATATATTTACAAGTTTAATTTACTTGATTATTACATATTCATTAGGGAGATTTCTGTTTATAGGAAGACAGAGTAGAAGTACTTTTTTCTATTCTGCTAAATATAACTAAAAACTATATTATATGTAAAATAAACACAGGGAATTCTGAAAAGTTGAGAGAAGAGGCTGACGGGCTAAAATAAGAGGATGGTAAGTTCCTTCAGTTTTGTCACCTCAAATATCCCAGCACTGGGACTGAAGAAGCTGATTTGGAATCACCAGTGGGTACAGACAAGAATAGCCTACAGAAGTCTTCTCTCTGGTCAAAAGATCAGGAAAGGGGAAGCCTAGCACGACACAAAACTTTTACGTAGTAATGGTTCTAATTCAGTCAAACACTGTGAGGAGGAGGCCTCACCTCTTCCAGAAAAGGTTGAGTAGGGAGCCTAGACTTCTATCCCCACAAGGCTGTAACAAGGTGTTCCAACATCATGTAGTGGTGGTGTCCCAGAGGGCCTGATAGGGATCTGAAACTTTCATCCCTGTTAACTAGTGAGGCCCCACTTTAATTGTTATCAGTGTAGACCACATGAGGAACACAGACTCCTATGTTTACTCAGCAGTAATAAGGCACTTTATTCCTTGTGTGCACTATCAGAGACCATGTGGAGAGCCACGACTTTTAGTTATGAGGCCACCTCCACGAAAGGGAATTGGAACTTTCGTGCCTGCCCACAGTAACAAGGAGGTCAAGTGCAGAACCTAGACTTACTCCTGATGGCAAAGAGGTGGTGCCCTTCTCACCAACTTTCTCTGTTGGAAAAGGTTCAATATTCAAAATCTATCAGTGTGAACTACCATATTAACATGCTAAAGAAAAAACACATAATTGAGTTTATGCAGAAAAAGTTTTGACAAAATACAGTCATGACAAAAAAATTTCTCAGGAAAACAAATAGAAGGGAACTTCTCAACTTGATAAAGAATACTCACAAAAATTTGATAGAACACTTTCTTCCTAGACAGGAAGAAAGAATGGATGTCTGCTCTCATCACTCTCATTCAACACAATGACTGAACTTTTAGATCAGTGCAATAAGGCATGGGAAAGAAATGAAAGGCACTGACCAAAAGGAAGAAATGAAAGTAAATCTGCTTGTAGATGGCATGGTTGTTTAGACAATCCCAAGGAATTTACAAATAGCAAACAAAACAAACTCCCAGAAATAGGAAGAGAGCTCAAGAACTTTGGAGGCTGTAAGATCAACATATAAAAATTGATTGTATTTCTATATATTAATAATGGCCACATGTACATCAAAATTAAAAATATAACACCAATTACTCCAAAAAAATTGGGTGCTAAGTTTTCCAAAACATGTATAGAACTTGCATGCTGAAAATCACACAATGTTGATGAAAGAAATAAAAGAAAATCTGTGTAATGGAGAGAAATATTGTGTTTATGGATTGTGAGATTCAAAATAGTTAGGATGTCAGTTCTCCCCAAATTGATATGTAGGTTTCATTAAATTCTTATGGAAATTTCAGCAAGATTGTTTGTAGATATACATAAGATCATTCTAAAGTTAAGTAGAAAGCAAAGGAGCTAGAATCAAACTTTTTAAAAGGAAAAATGGGGGCTTGCAGCAGGGGTCAGGTTTCTTTGTGCCTTCTCCACTGCCGTGACCCCGGCCACTCCAAGATCTTGCCTGCATACAACAGAAAGAACATCCCAAAGTGAAAGATAGCCAAGAAGAAAGGCATTACCTCCTGGGACAGAGAAAATGGCTGTTGACAAGGACTGGCCTAGTGTTTACCCTGTTGCAGCACCATTTAAACCCTCCACAGTACCTCTACCTGTTTGAATGGGTTATTCAGTAAAAAAGGGTGTGCCTATGGCAAAGGAGGGAAATTTGGAACTTTTAAAGATACCCAATTTTCTGCATTTGACTCCTGTAGCAATTAAAAAACACTCTGACGCTCTTAAAGATTTCTGTACTGAATGGTCAGCTGCACTAGACAGTGATGAGAAGTGTGAGAAGCATTTTCCAACTGAAATTGACACAGCTGATTTTGTTTCATCAAGACCATCTATTCAAAACCCCAAAGCTCAAGTAGTAATCTTATGGGTGAAATTTTCCAGGTTGAATTTAGATGATCATGCAAAGAAGAAACTTATTAAACTTGTAGTAGAATGATATAGCAAGACCGCAGATAGACTTGCCGTCAAAACAGATAGGTACCCTTTAAAGAGACAAAATTGTAATTATGTGATGTCTCTATTAACAGTTTTATATCATGAGTCTTGGAAAACTGAAGAATGAGAAAAAATAAATCTGAAGCAGACATGGAAGAATATATATGGAAAAACAGTGCCTGAGAAAAAAATATCCTGGAAATGCTTTTTCAAACTAAAGTTGCTGAAAAGAATACAGAAGTAAATAAAGAAGAGCTCCTTGGTATCTAAAGAAATTGAAGATTACCAAAAATCTGTTGTTACTCTTAAGAATGAGGGGGAAAATGAAACTGCCCTTTCTCAATACAAAGAATCAATGAAGAGAATATTAAATTTGGCATGAATTATGAAGTATAAAAACCTGCTTTGATTTATTAATTTTATGGTATATGTAACTAATATCTAATTTGATATAAAAGTGAAAATGTTTAAAAACCATGGTTTTACATCAGAGTTAAAATTATCCCTTTCATTCTAATGTGTGATGGCAATGATTATTTCCAAGATTTTTAGTTTATATACTGGGTTAATTGATCAGACAATCTCTGTGATTTCTTTGGTTCTAATTTTGACTTTATTTCTGAATAACAACTTTAATATTCATATATTTACATGTATTTAAGTATTATTTTATCACCTGTCACATTTCTTTCCCCTCAGATTGTCATTTAGTGATTGCTTTTGAAAAATGCTTTGGTTATTTGGAAAACAAGGCCCTGAACCCAGTCCCTTCACTTGCAGCTCAGTGCTGTTCCCATGCCTTAGTCTCACAATCCAGCTTCCACTATCACCAATAGTGAAACAGATCCTCAAGAGTATTATCTAATCTTAAAAGTTTGTTCCATCTCTCTCTTTTAAGGTTCTTTATGCTGTTTCAATTCTGTTTAGCATTCTACTTTCTATATTCCAGAGGTCATTTTGCCAAACCCAAGCTAGCAGAAAAATCCAAGTGGAAATTAACTGGTATTCATCTCTCTGATGGCCCAGTTAGGGATGCCACAGCTTGAGAAAGATGAGGAATAGGGCCTTGAATTTCACTGGAGTAAGTGGCAAAATGAAAACTGCTCTAAAAAAAAGTCCATTCAATTTGGCTATCAAGTCAGCGTTTTGTTTGGTTTTGGTGCTGGGGTTTTTAACTCAGGTCCTCCTGCATGCTAAGCTCTATGCCAACAGCCCCAACTCAGTACTTTTAAGTATACCTGCAAGTAATCTTTTATCAATTCCAAAGTTGTTGAGAGCTGATTAATTAAAAAATCACAGTGAAGGAAAAAATAAATAAATAAAAGGAAAAATGGGAGGTATCAGTCCCTTGATTTCAAAACTCATTATATAGCTACAATTATCCACATACTGTGGCAATGGTGGAGAGAAAGACACATAAATCATTGGAGCAAAATACAAAACATTGATTTTTTTTTTTAGTGAAGTAGCAACAGAAAAAAAAGAGTCTTTTCAACAAATGGGCTAGAGTAACTAGACCTTTCTAGGCAAAAAAATGAACTTCTACTGAACTCTCACGCTTGTACTAAATACAACTGAATCATGACCTTAAATGTAAAGCACACAATTATAAAACTTTGAGGAAAAAACTTTTGAGAAAATCATCAGAATCTGGAGCTACACAAAGATACTTTATACTCAACACCAAAAGCACAATTTATACAAGGAAACACTGATGAAATGGACTTCGTCACAATGAAAAACTTTTGCTTTGCAAAATATCCTGTTAAGAGGATAAGCTATATAAATTGAGAAAATATTTGCAAGTCACATAGCTGACAAAGTCATATCTATAAGGACATCTCAACATTTAATAGTGAACAAAAATATAAACCCTATTCAAAAAATGGGTAAAATGTTGAATAGACATTTCTACAAGGAAGCTATATAATTGGCCAATAAGAAAAGAAGCTCAACATTACTAACCATTAGGGAAAAGAAAATTAAAACCACAATGAGATCCACTTCACACCCAGTAGGACTGGCAGGGTAAGTTTTGAAAACTCCAGAAAATGATGAGTTGGCAAGGATGTGGAGAAATTAGAACCCTTATGTACTGCTGATGAAAAGGTAAAATGGTGGATTCTCTGTGGAAAACAGTATGAAGTTTCCTCAAAAAGTGTAACACAATTACCATGTGATCCAGCAATTCCATTTCTGACTATATAGCCAAAAAGAATTGAAAGAGATATTTGTGCACCCATGGTCATAACAGCATTATTTGCAATAGCCAAAAGATAGAAGCAATCCAACTGTACATCAACTGATGAATGGATAAACAAAATGTAGTATTCATATACAATAGACTATTTAGCTTTACAAAGGAGCTGGGCAAAGTGGCTCAGGCCTGTAATCCCACAGGTATGGGAGGCTGGAACAGGAGGATTATAAGTTCAAAGCCAGTCTCAGCAACTTAGTGAGGTGCTAAGCAGTTCAGTGAGACTCTGTCTCTAAATAATATACAAAACAGAGCTGGAGATGTGGTTCATTGGTGGAGTACCCCTGGGTTCAATCCCTGGTGTTCCCGCAAGCCCACAAAAAAAAAAAAAAAAAAAGGAAGGAAAATCTGGTATACGCTACAATATGAATGAACATTGAAAATGTGCTAGCTGGAGAGAGCTCCCGTCTGCGGCAGCCTGGGTCTCCAGCCCCATTGGGGATCTTGGGCCCTTCAGTGCCATTCTACAGCATCTCCCTGGGAAAGAGAGACCACCTACAGCTGCCTGAATCCCCAGAGCAGCAGAGCTCCAGTTTTCTGGAGCCATTTTACCTTGTCTCCTGGAGAGAGCTCCCCCCTGTGGCGACCTGAATTCCCAGCCCCAGCAGGGATCTTAGGCCCTTCCGTGCCATTTTACAGCGTCCCCGGGGAGAGAGCAACCGCCTGTGACTGCCTGAGCCCCCAGCGCGGAGTTCAGGCCTGCCTAGGTTCTCAAGCCCAGTGTCTCCATCACTGAGCACAGTTCTGCGCCCCCACCCCAACTTGGTCTAGTGCCCAGGGCCACACCCTGGCCCAGTGTCTAGCACCTGTGTTGCATTTGATCATCTACCAATACCAGGCTGCCTCCGCCCAGAAGCATTGATCATTCCCAACCTGGAGGTAGTGGGACAGCACCCATCTTGGGTCACCGCTTGATCAGGCACCTCTCAAACATCAGGCCATTGAAAAATAAGAGGTTTGAACTGTACTGTATATTTTTATTGCAGAACGTTTTTAAAATAATTGTAATACTACAATTATTCCTAATATACCCACTATATTCTTACCTTTTCCTTTTATTAATATGCTTATCACTCTATCTCCCTCTTACATATCTGTTTCCTTGGAGAATCTTTTTTCTCACGTTAACAACCTGTTTCTTTTAATTCCACTTCCTCTATTCATATGACATAGTATATCAATAGAATCACTTCTTATCTCATTATCTCGTTTTGTCCTGTACCCCTCCTCATTCTCCCTGTCCAACATGAGGAATTACAATCCTTCCTGCAAACTTACTGGTTATGCTATAGATAATAATTTGAACTCATCTCTGTTTATTAAGACAACACTGTTAATATCTTAATAGGGACTATTTAGATTAAGGACACATATTCTTTATATGGTGTGCTGCCAATATTGATCTCTCAATTCAAGGGGAGTTATTGAAAATAGGCAGGAACCCTGTAAGTCTTTAAGGGGAAACTGCAATACCTAGGGTTCGCACTACTAGAGGGGAAGATATACTAGCAACATGAGAAAACATGGGAAGAAAATGTCCCAAACAAACCCAGATACTATACCAAAAGAACCCAATGACAACATGGCAGAAGCATTGTCAGAAAGGGGGTTGTACATAATTAAAATGATCTGAGATGTGAACGAGGAGTCAAGAGAGCAAATGCAGGCAATGCTAAAAGAGCAACTGCAGGAAGCAAAATATCATTTCAATAAAGAGATAGAGATTCTGAAAAAAAAAAAACAAAAAAAAAACAAACAGAAATCCTCGAAATGAAGGTTACAATAAACCAAACTCAACCAGACAGAGAAGATGGTAAGGAATCATGAACAGAACCTCCAAGAGTTATGGGACATCATGAAAAGACCAAATTTAAGAGTTATTGGGATTGAGGAAGGCACAGAGATACAAACCAAAGGAATGAATAATCTGTTCTAGGAAATAATATCAGAAAATTTCCCAAATCTGATGAATGAAATGGAAAATCAAATTCAAGAGGCTTATAGAACACCAAATGCACAAAATCACAACAGATCCACCCCCAGGCACATTATCATGAAAATACCTAACATACAAAACAAAGATAGAATTTTAAAGGCTGCAAGAGAAAAACATAAGATTACATACAGGGGGAAACCAATACGAATATCAGCAGATTTCTCAGCCCAAACCCTAAAAACAAGAAGGGCCTGGAACAACATATTCCAAGCACTGAAAGAAAATGGATGCCAACCAAGAATCTTATACCCAGCAAAACTTACCATCAGATTTAAAGATGAAATAAAATCATTCCACGATAAACACAAGCTAAAAGAATTCATAAATAGAAAGACTGCCCTACAGAAAATCCTCAGCAAAATATTCCAAGAGGAAGAAATGAGAAACAACAATGTAAGTCAGCAAAGGGAGGAATTACCCTAAAGGAACAACCAATTAAAGGGAAAACCAAGGAAGATTAAAATCCAAAAATAAGTCAAAATGACCAGGAATACAAGTCATATCTCAATAGTAACCTAAATGTAAATGGCCTAAACTCAACAATCAAAAGACATAGACTGGCAGATTGGATTAAAAAGAAAGACCCAACAATATGCTGCCTTCAAGAGACTCATCTCATAGAAAAACATGCCCACAGACTAAAGATGAAAGGTTGGGAAAAAACATACTGTGCACATGGATTTAGTAAAAAAGCAGGAGTTTCCATCCTCATTTCAGATAAAGCAGACTTCAAGCCAAAGTTAGTAAGAAGGGATAAAGAATGACATTTCATTCATTTGGAGGAATAAGAGACCCAGAATTGCTAAAGCAATCCTTAGCAAGAAGAGCGAAGCAGGGGGTTTCACAATACCAGACCTCCAACTATACTACAGAGCAATAGTGACAAAAACAGCATGGTATTGGTACCAAAATAGACAGATCAATGGTACAGAATAGAGGACACAGAGACAAACCCA